>CM050911.1:67011528-67611528 GCA_027742785.1 Vigna reflexopilosa | reverse complement strand
TATTGTTAGGTATTCGGGTAAGAATGCCTAACTATCTCTCACTCTCACACACTCAAGCAATCAAAACAGAGTAGAATGAGAAGAAAAAGAATTCACAACAAGAAACAAGAATACAATGTACTGAGGAGCTTAACCTCCTTCACCAGGTATGAACAAACCGGTCAACTATCTTACAAGTTTCTAAAAACCCTCATAGAACAAATACAGGGCCCTTATATAGACCCTGTTCCCGTCCTCCTTAACTGTTATTCTGTTAGGTAACAGTTAGGTAATATTCCTCACCCTTCTTCTCTCATAAACCCTCCAATGCCTAACAGATACTGTCTGGAGCCTAGATGACTGCTGGGCCATAGCAAATCATTCCAAATGCTTATTTGCTCCCTTGGCCTATAATCTACAGTACCAACCAAAAAGTATGCTATCGAATAAAAGCATTGATAGAACCTTTTTGCAACAATGCATCAAAGTACTTTCTACCTTTCAGCAATCTGGATCCATATATAAGTTACCATTAAATATGAATATTATCAAAGGCATAAATAACTTTGGTAACATCAAGCCATGCACTCTGTAGTAATTCCTAGGAATAGACACACTTAACATCATGGAAAAGCCATTTATTTGCAATTTTCCAAATAACTACGGACTCTACCTGATAGTAATATTTGATAGGAATAATACAAAATAACTGGTTGGAAATATGGATAATTCACAAAACAATATAGTAGAGGATCTTGGTTAACATTGAGTGACTCTGTTATAGACAGACATGTCAAACAATAAACTACAGAGATATAAGTGATAAAAATACTGGCATCGTTCAACCTATGGCAAGCTATGGGCCTACATCCATATGCAAACAGAGGGAGATTATAGTACGACCCAGGATTTTTACAATGTGGAAACCATGCAACAACCAGACCGTGGATAGAGTCATCCTTTATGCATGTCCATACCTTTGGGTTCTGCAGCAGCAATTTCCTAACCTTATTCGGCAAGTTATGGTTATTTTAAAAATGATTCAAATATCATATTTGGAATGTCCCTGTCTGACATCCGGATATATAAGAAAAGAAAAATTCTGCTGCATCTTCCTTATTATTATTATTATTATCAGTCCAAAATTCGTACATTGCATATAAGAAAATTCTGTACCAAGAATGTTACAATAATATTCCATCAGATCTCAAATCAAACAAAATGACATCAAATGAGACAATACCTATTGAGTGGCTGCAAAAATGCAGATAAATTTAGAATTTCAAAGACTGTATATAATGTGTGGGAATCTTCATATAACATTTCATTCACGAAATCCACAAGCAATTTATTTAATCCAAGATCAACAAAAAATGCTGCATTAAAATATAATAAATCAACATATGTAGTATGACTCCAGATGAAATTCATCAAACAAAGATGAAACTATGACGATTGAAATAGAATGCGCTCATTACTAAGCATAGTAGGAAATCACTAACAATAATGCAAGGATTGAAATAAAGGCCTTTTTATGCTCAACGCACCCTTTGCAGAACTCCAAAACAACATTCTGCTCCTCCTCATGGCACACAACCGAAGACGGCGCAGTGGACAAGTGCAATGCTAGCTTCACTGCCTTTATTTGCTCACCATCTTCTATTCAATCAACAAAAAAAAGTCAAAAACACCACTACATAAGAAGACAGTGAGAAAGAAAAGAATCTCGACCCTTACCTTTGGGATTCCGCCTAGGTTTCACAGCTGCCGGATCAGCTTGGTTTTCATCTGTGTCGAAATTGTTTACCTGCAAACGAACGACAATAAATCGGTTGATCACAGGAATTGAAAGAGATGAGAGAGTGCATGTAGGGGAATTAGGGTTTTGAGAATTACATTGCAGGAAGAATTGGCGGTTGCTGCGGTGCATTGGCGAGGCGATTTGCGGGGAGGCGAGGAAGGATGAGATTGCAACGAGCGTTTTGCGACGATGACGGACATTTTGTTGCGAGAGTGAGAGAACAATGAAGGGGAATTTGAAGGTCCCAGTTAACCAGTTAACTGCACTGAGAGGTGTATAAAGTTCAATTTCTTTTAACTGAACTATACAATAGTTAATTAGTTTGTAGTTAAAATAAGTTTAGTTTTTTTAAGTACAATATGATATGGTTAACTGTAGTTTTAGTACAGTTTATTGAACTATGCCCAACCCTAAATGCCAGAATCCTTTGCTTGTAAACCATTGACAATGGTAATGAAGGAAAAATTGTCAGTTGCAATATAGTCAATGACCCAAGGTCCCAAGGAAGAAAATTGAGACATGTAATGTTATTAGTAAATTGACAAGTCTCACTCCATCTGAGAAAGTCCTCATATGTTGTCAAAGTTTTATGAGGCTAGTCAATTGTACCGGATGACTTTTTTTTTTCTCTTTTTTAAATATGTTGTAAAATAATAAATAATAAAATAATAACGGGAGAGAAAATCTCAAATCAAATTGCCAAACGAAGTCAGATGGAGTTTCAATCACCATGGTTGTGTCTGGATGAAAGATGTGAGGACGATGATGGTGGCCGGAAGGCAAACATAGCCACGTGGTGACATGGGTGGCAAATGTGTGGATGGGAAAGATGCATGTGCAGACACTTCATATACTGTCCTTAGTCGGTGTTTGGATGATCTTGAAGTTGACGTTGGGCAAGTCTCATGATGTTGCCGAAGCAAATGGAGGTTGTCAAAAATCGTTAGAGATGCCATTGAGCAGTGACCAAGCGTGGAAAAAGGGTTTGAGAAAAGAAAACTCTTTGCCTGAGACAATGGGTCCACCAACACAATTTTCAAGAGGCTTTGTGATACCTTGTTAAGCTACAAGAAACAGAGATGTTGAATTGGAACCTTGTATTTCTAAGACAGCACTAGTGTTTTATTTAAATTGAGAAAACGAAATCAATACAATACAATAAATAAAGGTGATACGGTAACCTCTAATGGTATAGATATGATATGGGAATAAGTAAAAGAATTTCCAATATTACATATATAATCTAGACATTCCTGATTGAAAAAAAATAAAAATCTGATTATAAAAGAATTGTGCCTTATTTCTACAATTATAACATGACTGAAACATTAAGACTACAGTGTGCATTTGATGTTTTAGAGTTGACTTTCTTAGTTTAAATCTTGTTCATGAACATTCAAGAAATAGAATGAAGCACACACCTCTTTATGTGCACTTAAGATAAAAATTACAGATACCATAGGAAGAGTAGTGGAGACGATGGTATTATTATAAAACAAAGAGTAGAGAGAATACATGGAGTTTATTATTTAAAATAAATTTATTTTCTTTTGTAGTTTAGTACTCTCTGCATGACGTTTTCTTTGTTAGTGATAAAGGTGTATGTTAATACATTTTGGAACATATAGTAGACATAGACTGAGCAATGGTTACATGTACCATATAAAAGCTGAACCGTATACACAAGTGGGAAATGGATAACCGAGGCTGACAAAAAACCCTGAACGAAACCACTTTATGGAAACAGTTCTTCATGTTGTTTCCGAAGAAAGAAACATTTTTTGCACACCCCTTAGACAACACATAAAACTAAGTGTACAGTACGACGACAACAATAAGACCAACAGAAACATCCCTGTGTATCAATCAGTCTTAACTTTTTTCCATCACATTTTTTGTAGGTTTATCAGGAGTGTGCACATTTGATGTTTTAAAGTTGACCTTTTTTTAAAAAAAAATTGTTCATGAGCATATAAGGAATTAATTGAGGTAGTCACCTGTTTGTTTACAATTAAGATTAAAACGACAGATGTACAGGGATAAGTAGTGATCCTAATGGAGACAATGTTATTAATTTTAAAAAAGAAGAGTGAGAGATAACTTTGAGTTTTATTCTTTAATAAATTGGCTTACTTTTTAATTTTTTTCTCCGTATATCCTTAATAATGATAAAGGTATGTGTTAACACTTTTTTGAAATTGGAACATATATAAGACATAAACAGGGCAATAATTTGATGTAACCATATAAAAGGGTATCGACAGGGAAATGTGATAAAGGAGAGATATATACCGTTGAAGCAACTTCAAATCTTTTCTTCAAAAATAATCTATAGTTTCTACAAAGAAATGTTAAAATGCTGCACTAGTAATAGAATTTAAAAGTTCCATTACTCTTCTGTCGCTAGAGAATATGTGGATTAGTATTTTAAATTCCTAACTGCAAAGGCATATTTTCTCTGTTGACATTTCTCTTTTTCTTAGAGATCATTTTGCCTTCCCACATTATGCCTAGGTTTTTAACTGTTGCTTTTTTCTGATCTATGTTCAGATCATAACAGGTTCGGAGGATGGGACAACACGAATTTGGGGTAATATTTATTTTTCAGCTCAAGTTACTAAAGTTTAACAGACTGCGTGAAACAGATTACTTTTTTATGCAAATTCATTGGTTATTGAAATTTATTGATATAGATTTATTGGGTAGTTATGTTTTTGTGGCTTATTTGCAATGTTTAATAGATTGCAAAAGTGGAAAGTGCACCCAAGTAATTGATCAAGTAAAACATTTGAAGTTGAAGGGATCTGCTTCATGGGTTGGCTGTGTTGCTTTAGATGCAAGTGAGAGTTGGTTGGTAAGTGCATATCTCTTATTTTATACTTTCCTTGTCTTCTCTTCCCTTCATATTAGTGGACTACTCATGCTAATTTGGTAAAAGAAATATGAATATTTAGACAAAATGTTGATCGCTTCGGTAATTGCAGATTCAGTGGATGTGATGTTATGAGAGGATGATTCCAGTTTAACCATTATTTCTCAGGGTTGAGAATAGTGCTATAAAGCTGTGCTGGAGTGCCCCTGCCCATGACAGGGGTCTCTGTAAAGGCACAGTCCAGTGTTGTGGCTGTAGTGGCCTTTATAGTAGTTGGGATATCTCTGTAAACACCCTCTAAAAATATGTCATTTGAAGCTTTTCTCTTGAATATCACTTCTGACCATCTCCGGAAGCATGTGCGTGGCCAATTTTACGATTTTCTGACCTCCTTGTTGTTTGGGTAACTTCTGCCCTTTCCCCTTGTTTGCTGTTCTGCGCTAGCTAAGGGTAGCAGAACAGTGGATGCATTTTGGTTTTTCTGAAAAGCGAAGATGATTTACTTGATTGAAGTGGGGACTGAATGACCGATGGGAGAAAGAGGCTAAGATTTCTTGTGTCTAGAATCAGAGGTGGTACTGGGGCTGCACCCTAAATTGGTCCATTCTATTTCCTAAGTAGTCCTACAATTGGGAAAGGTGTTCTTTTGCTTCTACTATATAAATTGAATGATAGAAAAGATTTTATTGAATTGATTCAATAACAGTACATAAGCCTTACATAAATAAATCCTAAAATAATGATTACAAGTCTTTTATTTCATCAATTCAAATAACATGTTTCCAACCAGAATAGCCTCACATTTTAAGGTTTTCTTTTCTCTGTAGGCAAACTAATAGAACCAACAGATGCATGAGAAATATGTTACGTATGTTGTTCTTGAATAGTTGGTTGCTTTATAAATACTAAAGGGACAACCGTCAACTTTATTCAGGCTTGCAGTAGTGGACGAAATATATCACTTTGGAACCTGCCTGCTTCTGAATGTGTATCAAAAATTCCAACGCGTGCTACTGTACAGGACATGTTATTTGACAATAATCAAGTGAGTTGGTTATATCTCTATTTTCTCTTTACTTGTTTCAAACACGGTCATACTATATGGTAACCTCTAGAGCGACAGACAAGCTGTCAGTGTCATGCTCCAGAAAGTTGAAAGTGTTTTATATCATATACAAAAAATATTTGTACTCATCATTAGCCACAAAAAAAGGTCGTTTGTGTACTGTATTGAGTTAGCTTCCCCCTTTAGCCTTTATTCTTCATTTTTTGTGTTCTTAATACCTTTATAGACTACTAATAATTCTTTAAATTTCAGAAAAAATTCATGTGAAGATATCTTGGATTTCTCAGGTTGATAAAAAACGACGTTATATACTTTAGATGCAGAAACTTTTCCCCACCCATCTTAATTTCTTCCGTTCTCCTTTTTCAAATGTTATTTTATTCAAAATTTCATTAGTAGTATTAACGTTGCAATCATATTTTATCTTAATGATAAGTATCTGATGACTGGTACGGTGATGCTGTCAAAATTGATTTGGCTATTTGTAGTCTTCTAGCAGTGAGAATAGATGCTATGGTGAAAATATAAAGTACGCGAAAGTGCCATAAATTTATAGTTCAGAGCCTGTGGTATATGTCCTTGTATTTTTATTTCTCAGCTCCTCCATTTTTCTGGGGCAAAATTTTCTGCATATTTTGCTCTTGCTCTTGTCAATTGTAAGTATTGTAGTTACCCTTATCTGAATATTGATTAACTCATTTGTTGTTCTTATAATATCAGTAACTCATGAAAATTGTAGCTCTGCTAACTCTTGTTAATTGTTTGTATTTTACTTTCAGATTTTGACAGTGGGTACAGATCCTCTGCTAAATCGCTTTGACATGAATGGCACGATCCTTTCACAAATACAGTGTGCTCCTTTGTCATCTTTTTCTATCTCCTTACATCCTGCAGGGGTATGTTCTGTTTAAAAATCATTACTATTTTGTTTGGTACCGGTTGTCCGCTCAAACATGCTGACGGACTCCTTGTTACTCTCTACTTTATGTGATATATAGTTGCATTACTGCGAAACTCATTTCAGGTTATGGCAGTTGGAGGCTATGGTGGCCTTGTTGATGTTATCTCACAATTTGGCAGTCACATGTGCACATTTCATTGTTAAGCAAAGTTCTCAGGTAGTTTGAAAATTCTGATACCTCAGGATCAAGAACCCAATCAATTTCTAAGTCAGCGGTGACAAGCTTTGGGATTAAGATAGTTTTTGGCCTAACTTATTTATAATTTTCTTCTCCTTGTAAGAAGAAACACTATATATAAAAGATAAAAAAAAAAGTAGTAGATTTTTTAAAAGAAATCATGAAGTATTAAATAAGCTAATTGGTGGAGCTTCTCTGAAGTGTTTATGGAGCTTCTTAAGTTGGATATCATAATCCTGTCGACCTATGTTTTATGCTTTACTTTATTTGTTGCATATTTATATTTTTTTGTAAACCTATAATTTACATTAGCAAATATCACTTAAATGGTTTTTGATAATTTTAAAAATTAGCAGTTCTTAAATATGTGCTGTTAAAACAATTTTATGTAAACCAAAGTAATTTTTGCTGACATTTTTTAATTTTTGTTAGTTTTTATATCCATTAATGTGCAATCTACAAACATAGTAAATATAACTATGGCTTATTGCAAATGTACCCCATTAATTTCCTTTTAATATGAAGCTTATGTTTAAAGTTATTTTTGTTGAAATACATACTCATACCACAAATTTTAATACCACTATGTTAAATATTTATCTCTATATTTTTCAAACTACAATAATATGGTCTAAGTACATTGTGGGTATAAATTTATGGAATATACTTTGGAAACCATAATTCAAATTATAATTATCACTTTTAATTGATAAGTATGAATTTAAACGTATATTTGTATAATTAGATTATATTGATTTCATTATTGTTTTACAGTCACAAATAATGTTTTTTTTAGAATATAACCTCCACACCTAATGATTGTACCTGATATATAATAACTATATAATTTTAATTACAATACAAACATTTTTTCTTCAATCATATAATTTAATATATCTGAAAATAATACATCTATAAGTTTAATTATTATTACAAATTTTATTTTTAAATATTTTAATAAATATTATAAATTTGATTAATTATTTAACCTTTTTATTTATATTATTAAACTTTATTTAAATGTTATATTTACAGATTATACAAAATTTTAACTTTTAAATTTAATTATGGAAATAAATTGTGTATTTGGATATAATAATAATTAAATAAGTATTTAATAATTAAAAACTAATAAATAAAAAAGTTTAATAATTTGATAGGTCTTATTTTTGAGTTAGAATATCAAATAGAACCCTTACTTATTTGTTTTTTAGATTGGGTCCTTATGTTTGAAAAATTGACAAACGTCATTTGAGTGGTGTGTACATGGTATGCTGACAGTGGTATTTTAAATGACGTGACAAGTTATAACTCTCCACGTGAATTTTTGTTTTTTTAAAATTAAAGATATTGAGAAAAGTTAATTAAACTAAATTATTTCTGAAAATTAAGGATTTTGTTCAAGAGTTTAAGGTTCATTAAACGTCCATTAGTGAAAGATAAAGTTGATGCTCATGGTTGGAGTTCGTCTGATCCTCATATAATAATTCCAGGAACCTTGTCGTTGCGTCTTAACTTACACACACCACCACAACCACCATCCATGGCCATCATGCGCACACGAGAGACTCCTAAATGTGAAACCCAGTTCGAGAATCATCATCTTCTTCGTTCATCACCATTGCTCCCATTATGAATCCAAATCATGAGCCACCCAAAGTCAACAACCATGGTGAACCTAAGTTTCACGCATCCTCCATTGACGCATCAACACTGATACCTTCGCGTAACCTAAATTGCATCCCAGTTTAATCGTGCAACCTCCATGGTCGCTGTAACAGAGATAGCGATCCAACCTGCTAAGAGAAATCAGAATCACAGAACTAGAAACAATAACAACCCATTCGAACAACATCGTTCAATCTCCTTCATGAGTGAATCATTCAAACCTCCTTCTACCGCGAGAGAGCCATGAGTCAGAGAACCTAGCATCTTCGTCCTAAATCTCTTCAAACATCAACCCTAGAGAGTAAGACTTTTAGAATGATATTTTTCTTTATGTTTCAGTGAGATGGAGAATCATACCTTCGTAATTTAATTATGTCTTATGTTTTAATTCAATCTCTTATTTCCTTCTCCTTCTTTATTTATGTCCAATTATTTCCCTAATGATTTAAGCGGGGTAGATACAAGCTAAAGACACTCAAATATTACATGCCCAATAAATGTTTTACAATTACCGATCGGTTGTTACAGTCAAGTATTAAATGTTCAATAAATACAATCACCTCTCTCATTGTCTTACTTCTGTATTTATATGTTTTTAAGTGGAGAGTTGATTAGGATTGGCCAATTAGGACTTAATATATCTTAAATATGTTTTTATTTTGTTAACAATGAGATATTAGATCCAACGGTCCAATATCTCTTAAATATTTATATATATTTCATATAAATTTTATATTTAAAATATTAAAGTTATGAATAAGTAAATTAATAATAACATATATATAAAATATATATAATAATAATAATAATAATAATAATAATAATAATAATAATAATAATAATAATAATAGATAATGTTTGTCTTCTTGAAAAAGATTTTATTGTCAATTTCAACCAAATTTTTTTTTGTACTTTTCTTTTTTTCATATTTTAAAACTTGGAGTTGAAATTTTGTGAATATTTAAAAAAAAATATTTTATAAATTTTAAATTAAATTAAAAAAATATAAAATGTAATATAATATAAATTAAATATAAATTAAAATTTAATTTTAATTAAGTTAAATTTAATAAAATATAAATTAAATATTTATTTTTATTTTTTAAATAACAAATATTTGCAAGAAATACTTACATGTATAATAGTATAATATTCGTATTCAAATTAAAATATTTATTATCCGTGTATAATAAATACTTCCAATATAATTATTTATGGTGAATTTTATCTTTGGTGGCACGAATTTGTTTTTTCTTTCTTATTCTTGACTTAATATTCCCCAAACAGTACAAAGATTATTTTTCATACTGTGAAATCCCAACTCAGAGTATTTTTTACATGCATATATATTAGCAGTGTAAAGTTGACTTTATGAAACTAAAAAATAAACTTTGCAATGACAGCTGTCAACAAAAAGCAATAAATATTATGGGCTTGTATATGCATGCATGCGTATATTTTTGGGCTGAGCCCAAAGAAAATAGAAGATGAAATGTTGCGCGGTGAGGGGCAAAATAGGAAGCAGAAAAAAGGGTAGAGCAGGGATGATCTAGGAACCCTGGTTTTATTTGTCACTTCACACAAACCCACTCTCACTTACTTCATTCTCTCTGTCCTGGCCACCTTCTGTTATCTTTTTCTCGACTCCGCGGCGTAGATCCGAGGAGTTCGGGAAACCCTAACTCTACTCTCTTCACAACACACACAGTTCCTTTTCCCTCTCCATCATCTCCACACTAAGGTCTCTCTCTTCCTTTTCCCTCTTTCTCTGTCACAACACAATATTTTTGTTGTTTACTTCTCTGTTTTCTTCTTTTGTTTGATTATTAATTATTATTAATTATCTGGGTCATGCTCGTTGGTATTCAAAAGTTTTATGTTTGATTCTGTGGTTTAGGAATTAGGAGGCCCAATTTTATTCTCTCTGAGGATTCTACTGAACCATCTGCCGTTTTTATGGGTTCCGATTTTGATAATAAAGGGTGTGGCCATAACATTTTTTTTTCTGCAGTCATGGCTGGACTTGCGCCTGAGGGGTCACAGTTCGATGCGAACAAATATGACTCCAAAATGAATGACTTGTACGGTTTTTACTTTCTCTTATTCGGATGCAATCTGGTTTTGTTGACGATTTTAATTGCTGTTTTTGTTCTTTTTTTGTGTTGGATTCGATTGCCGTAAGATTTTAATGTTCTAGTTGTTTTTTCTTCTTCTTTCAGGCTATCTTCTGATGGACAGGATTTCTTCACATCCTATGATGAGGTTTATGAGAGTTTTGATGCTATGGGACTGCAGGAGAATCTTCTGAGAGGCATTTACGCATATGGTAATTTAATATATTTTTCTGTTTTATCCTTTCCCATTCCTACTTTCAACCCTAAAAGAAATGTTCTTCCTAGTGATTGTCATTGGTTTGTCTTTGTTTATTTAATGAAGAAGCCACTAATTTTGTCCTTGAACTATATTACATTCTCTCTCCGTAGTCCCTAAAGTAATAAAATTTATTTAAGTAATTCTTGAAATATTGGTATCTACCTGTTTAGTCCCTAAGCTGATGCATGTGTACAAAGTTCAGTGACTAGTTTAAAGGATTTTATTTTTTTAATATTTAAGCGACTACTTAATACTTATCAGTATTTTAAGGATCAAATTGGTAGCTAGGTCAATTGTTCAAAACATATGGTATCACCATAACATTAGACACTGGGTCTGTCTTACACAGTTGTAATTAAACCATGATTTTTTGGTTGACCTGCTATTGTTTCTGCTTTAGTAGTATGTTGCAATCCTTAATCAAGTAAAACTTGTGTTTTAGGTTTCGAAAAGCCATCAGCCATTCAACAAAGGGGGATAGTTCCCTTCTGCAAGGGACTTGATGTTATTCAACAGGCTCAGTCTGGAACTGGGAAGACAGCCACTTTCTGCTCCGGTATTCTGGAGCAACTTGACTATAGCTTGACGCAATGCCAGGCCTTGGTTTTAGCACCAACTCGTGAGCTTGCTCAGCAGATTGAAAAGGTTATGCGGGCACTTGGAGATTATCTTGGTATTAAGGTTCATGCTTGTGTGGGAGGTACCAGTGTCCGTGAAGACCAACGCATTTTATCCAGCGGTGTTCATGTCGTGGTTGGTACCCCTGGTCGTGTGTTTGATATGCTTCGTAGGCAATCACTCCAACCAGATCACATCAAGATGTTTGTATTGGATGAGGCTGATGAGATGCTTTCCCGAGGTTTTAAGGATCAGGTGCTTTCCATTCTCTACTCATGCTGTGCCTTTTCTCTATGCTGATATTTATGTTGTTTCTTGAGTAGTACTCTTACACTTGTTTATCTGTAGTAATAAAAGAATTTATTTGTGTAAATGTTCTAACCTTTTGCTTTATTATTATCAGATATATGATATATTCCAGCTGCTGCCATCTAAGATTCAAGTGGGAGTTTTCTCAGCCACAATGCCTCCTGAGGCCCTTGAGATCACGAGGAAGTTCATGAACAAACCTGTGAGGATCCTTGTAAAGCGTGACGAGCTCACCTTGGAGGGTATAAAGCAGTTTTATGTCAATGTTGAGAAAGAGGAATGGAAGCTGGACACCCTCTGTGATCTTTATGAGACGTTAGCAATCACCCAGAGTGTCATTTTTGTGAACACCAGAAGGAAAGTTGATTGGTTGACTGACAAAATGAGAAGCCGTGACCACACTGTTTCAGCAACCCATGGAGACATGGACCAGAATACCAGGGACATTATTATGCGTGAATTCCGATCTGGTTCTTCCCGTGTCTTGATTACTACTGATCTTTTGGCCCGTGGTATCGATGTCCAACAAGTGTCTCTAGTTATAAATTATGATCTCCCTACACAGCCTGAGAACTATCTGCATCGTATTGGTCGTAGTGGAAGGTTTGGCAGGAAGGGTGTGGCTATCAACTTTGTCACAAAGGATGACGATAAAATGCTGTTTGACATCCAGAAGTTTTATAACGTGATTGTTGAGGAGCTGCCTTCAAATGTTGCTGAGCTCCTTTAATCAGATTTTGTCCTCCATGGTATTTAGATGAAATTAGTTTGCGTTTGGAAAATGTTATGTAATGTTTCTCTACCCCCTCCCCTCCCAACTCCTTTCGTGGCACTTTTTCTCTGAAACTCTGTTTAATAGGCTTAGTTTTTAATTTATGACTTGCTTTGTGGAAAACCCATTATTGGCCCAATTGGTGTATTGGATGTCTTTGCACATTTTTCTAGGAAACTTTTCTGTGTTTTAGTTTTTACTAAATTTTAGAATTGCTTGATGTTATTTTCTTTTCATATTATGTTTTGATCTTCCATTGTGAACGAAATGGGTGAAATGGAATTGAAAAGTTAATTACTGTGTTGTATTTTTAACTGTAAAGGGTTTATTATTATAACCTTTGGTTGAGGGAGGTAGGGGAGATAAATGGGGAGAAAAAAGTGGTTTCAGAAGAGAAGTGTGGGAATTTGACATTGCTTGGAAGTGACGGAAATAAACAAAATAACAAAGAAATGGAATGAGTTTCTTTGTGACCCTCGTTCACTTTCCAGGTTGCTAAAATGTTGTTATTATCAGGTCCGATTAAATGATATGATTCTTTATCTATATTTTTTTTTCCTTTTGTTTATTTAAATAGGATTTTGTAGAAGTGTTTTATTTCATTAGTTTGCAACTTAGTATGATAGTATTAACTTGTACGTCTCTTCTTATTTCACGGATATTAAAATAGCTTTCTTTTCTCGCCTGCCTATTCATATATACAATTTATTTGAAAACAAAATTATATAAGCTACCTAAAAGTTTAGTTAAGTGAATGAACTCTCCTATATATCATACAAGTCACGTTGTTGACACTTTATAGCAAGGATAACGATGATACTTGGTTGAATTGTAGGTGTATTAAACTTAGCTTGAAAGGAGAGGGAAATCTTAAAAGGCAAGGATTGCAAAGAGACTTGGTTGAATTGTAAGCGTAATTCAAATTTGACCAAAGGAAGCAAGATTATTTTCTTATGCAACTAAACCACTTTGTTGTGTTGTAATTTGAGTGGCAGTTGGTGTTCTAGAAGACTAGGATTCCGAGTTGCATGAAATTCTCCACATACTTGTCATGTTAACCCCATAGGAATTAGGACTTGCTTTAAGAAGAGTTTGACTTGGAGCTGGCTATTGCCAAAACTAGACGTGTGTTAGTGTGAAACCATAATCCTTTTACATGCTTCCCTAATGGAAGTTTTGAAAACTTTGGATTTCAGTTTCCTAAGCTCACAATGTATTTTGTATTATCATCACTGCCACTGGGGATACAAGGTTGAATTAGTTGCACTAGAAGAAAAAGACACAGATCCATTCTTTTCTTTTTAGATTTTTTTAGATTTTTTTTTCTTCTAATCTTAGATACAACTAGAATGAAATTACCCTCCATTAATGGATCCTCTTTAGTATTTTTATTCCTCAATAAAATTTCCAAAACATTCGTCTTTTGAAAAATGAATAGTTATTTCTCTTCCTCGACCTCACCATTTCCCAACCTCAACAACAATAGTGTCACCTTGTTTTATAATAAGTAGATAGGTAAGAGAAATTAACTTCATAACAATTATTTAGAAGTTGTGTAAAGTTCTCTTTTCTTGCAAATCTACTTGCTTCTCATTATTTGAACTTTAATTAAGATAGTTGAAGTTGGAGAATAGTATAGTTAGTGATTATTCTGGTTTAGATGCATGTATTATTATTTTTAGAAGAAGTAGAGATAAATATGTGATATTTTTTAATTTTTGTAGACGTGTAGACTTGTATTTATATTAAATTTAAGGGGTCATTTATGCTTTGTAATATATTTTTAATAACGGTTTTTAAAAACTTTGTTTAGAGTGCGATCTTATTTTAATTTGTAATGCTTTTATAGAGAAAACTAATATTAAGACCAACCTCAAACTTAGGGTAAGTTTTATTTTATTTTCTTCCTGCATTTTGATAAATCCGTGGGATTATGAACTCTAAATCTCTTTAAAGTAGCAATAGTATCACAACTAGTTTTCATTTTATGTTTTTGCTATATTTATAAAAAAATATATTTCAAAACCTTATTTTAGTAAAATAGAGTGATCATTTATAGCATTGTTGTAGACTTCTAGTTACCATTTTTTTTTCTCTCCCAATCAAAAATGGTTGTTGTGGTGATTGAATTTCCATGGATGGAGATGGAGTTTATAATTACACTCACCACTTTTTCTTAGCTTTCTTTTTCTCATTTTTAATGCTAATTTTGTGAAAGAGGATAATTCCTTCTATGAATGAATACACAACTTTTCAATATTATATTTTTCTGAATTTCTTTTTTAGTTGCATATAATTCTTTTTTGTTTATTTTAACTTTTATAACAATTCTCGACCAATTTAAATAAATTTTTATACGACACACACTATATAATTGAATTATAACAGATAAATATAAATTTTATTTTATAAATGTTAAATTTAATTTATAATATATTTTTAAGATATTTTATTAATATTTATTCTAATAGGAATTGTTGAATTTATTAAATTATTTATTATTAACTTTTCAAAAATATTTTATGTTTGAAGAGAATATTAAAGATGTATCATAATAAATTTTTTGGATAAAATATATGTAAATAAAGTAAGATGATTCTTTTCACTTAAACAACACATGAGTCCAAACTTATTCAAATAATATACTGTGTTAAATATTTTGGAAAACCGAAGTCTAAACTAAAATTAAAAAATAATTGAAAAAATAAATATGAACTTATTTTTTTGTTTGTCATTTAAAAAAACATAAGAGATTTTGAAACAAGTTATAAAAATTAACACAATTCAAAATTTACTTTCTCATGAACCAAATTTTGATATAAAAATAATTATATTATTTATATATATATATATTTGGCATGATATATTATTCTTGTAAAATTTAAATCAAAATATGCTATTTGGATAAAAATTAATCTAAGATGATTCTCAAAAAGAAAGAAAAAACGAGAGATGTCTTAAAGAAAATAGACAGTAGCAATTTAAAATTTGAATTTAAAGCTACACATATGATATCTTTTTGTGTCTCCCACATTTAAATCATTAAATATACCTTTCCAAATATTATTTCCTTTAATATTTCATGAGTCCTATATATGTAAAGAAATAAATAATATTAATGAATTACTCATTATTTCAACCAATCACTTTTTCTTTTAGCTTGCAAGTTTTGTTAAGATATCAAAGCATGTAAATTTTATGTTAAGTCCAAATCTAAAATCTTATTTACACTTATTTATATAGAAACGTAATAGAAAGAAAGTGGAAAAAAATATTTTTTATTTTATTTCATATCTTAAAAGTTGTAGGAAAAACCTGTAAGAACACGTCATACTTTCATATTCTGTTTTTTTCCCACCATAAAAAAAAGCGAGAAATTGGTCTCATACTCACAAAGATATATATTTTAGGCTTATTATTAATAAAATTTTATAAAATAATAATTTTTCTTAAAGAAAAAAAAAATCTTAATTTTTCAACGAAAAGTTTCTTACGGAAAGAATATTTCTTTTTGTCATAAATTAGCATCTCTCACATTAGCATGTCTCACCACCTCTTTCAGAGATTTATGGGAATAACCATATTCCTTTCTATCTTTATCTAATCACAACCCAACAAACATCACATCATCACCACTCTTTCTTCCTACCCTCATATATTCCTTTTTTATTTTTTCTTTCATATTTTTATTCTAAGTTTAATTTCATTATTTTAAAAAATATTAATTACAACACAATATATATTAATTATCATAAATACAAATTTAATGTATGCTCAAAATATCTATATAATTGATAATTAAAATATAATTTATATATTTTAAAATACTCATACGTATACTGGTATTTTAATCTGTATAACACATATGAAAAAATATCTGAAAATATATTAATTTAAAGATGTTATTTTAATTTACTAAGATAATTTAATATATTTAATTAATATTAATTTCGGAAAATTTCATATTGATACCGGTCAATGAGTGGTAAAACCTTATATATAGGAGGAAATTTTGTTTCTTCTCTTCAGATTTTAATTTTAATTATTATTAAAACAATAGTCGAAACCTGTTTCTTTCTTGAGAAGACTGAGGAAGTAATCCCACTCTCTTTTTCTTCTTCAATGGCGATTGCTGATCAGCCTGACACCATAGCCACTGCTGTCGAGCATTCTACCGTGCGCCGGAGGCCCACCGCTACCTCCGATGGTGGTCTCTACAATTCGCCTGAGTCCACCGACAGCTCCGGCGAAGACTTGGTCAAGGATTCCGGTTCCGATGACATCATGGACACCGTGGACAGCGGGGTTGGCTATTCACAACCACCACAAAAGCATGAGAATAAAACCTCCGTCCTCGACTTCGCTTACCGGCCTTCGGTCCCCGCTCACCGTAGAGTCAAGGAAAGTCCTCTCAGTTCCGACAGCATTTTCCATCAGGTTTTGGCCGTCAACTCGTCCTTAATGATGCTTAAACTCCGAAACTAATTGTAAATGAATAGAACCTTGCCGTTTTGCTCCCGTTGGGCATAATTAACAACTCAAAGAAATAAAAAACACGGTCATGAATGAGAGCGTCTTTGAGGTATTTTAAATAGTGTATGAAACTGACAGTGGGAGTTTGTTTGATTCATTTATCTGTACTAGAAACTAGTTGGTATCAATTTATGATTTGAATTTAATACATTTGGTGGATCAGGGACTTTTCTTACCTACTCTGTAATTGTATTTGTTTACTAATTATTCAATCAGCTGCAGAGTCACGCGGGCCTCTTCAACCTCTGTATCGTAGTACTTGTTGCAGTAAATAGCAGACTCATCATCGAGAATCTAATGAAGGTTTTGCTCTTTCCTCTTTAACTGTCCATTTACCTGCAATAATTTTCTTTATTTTATTTATGGCCTTAATTTTGACTGTTCAGTATTTATTGTCTCTCTTATTGTGTGTTTTATTGCAGTATGGCTTTTTGATCAAGTCTGGCTTTTGGTTTAGTTCATATTCATTGAGTGACTGGCCCCTTTTCATGTGTTGGTAATGCCCTTCATGAATTCTCATGAAGATAAACTACGTGCTGTGTAATTATTTTGAGGTTTGTTTCTTGAAATGTTTTGTAACAGTATGCGATTGTGCGCATTTACAGCCTTTCTCTTGTGGTATTTCCTTTTACTGCCTTTTTAGTGGAGAAGTTGGCACAACGGAAGTGTATACCTGAATCAGTAAGTGATCAAGCCATGCGAGCTTTTGTTAAACTTCATTTACTGTGTATGATTAGTAGTAATGTGCTATTCTTAACCGAATAATCTTCAATATCTCTATACACAGGAATATTATATTGACTTTAATGTTGCAGGTCGTTGTTCTACTTCATATAATCATTACCTCAGCTTCAGTTTTGTATCCAATTTTAGTGATTCTCAGGTTAGTTTAGCTATTTGGCATATATTCATCAAAATCTATGCTGGGTCTGCAGTCTTGGCTCCTTTTTTGTTATGACATTTGTTGTTACACCATCCATTTTGAAAGAATTTTGTTATAGAATATGACTTTAAGTTGATGCTTGATAATGGTGTTACATTACATTCCAAACATTGTCACTCTCCTGCAGTGATGATGAAATTGAATTACCTTTCTAATTATTATTGGATTGCTATATGAACATTGAGCAATGAAGATGATTGCTGAGTAATAAAATATTTCTCATGGTTGTGCGTCAGTCATTTCATGGATAAGGATAGGGCAGATGGATTATTATACTGACTTGTAACATTCCTTTGCAGGTGTGATTCTGCTTTTCTATCGGGTGTCACTTTAATGCTACTTTCTTGTGTTGTCTGGTTAAAATTGGTGTCTTATGCACATACGAACTATGATATGAGACAACTTACGAAATCAATTGAAAAGGTAATATTATATCCTTTGTAGAGAGATTTTTTTTTTTTTGAAGTCAACTTTTCTCTCTTTTTTGTTTTCTTTCATTGTTTTGTTTTTTCTGTGATTTTTCTTTCATCTAATTTTTCCTTGACCAAACATGGTCTAATGTAACATTGTAAAACTCTAGAGTTTATGTCAGGGCTGGCTCAAGACCCAAGCAAGTAAAATCCCTGCTTTAGGCTTCTAAGAAAAAAGGTCTCAATTTTTTTAGTACTAATTGTTTTAGGCCTCCAAGAAAAAAAGGCCTCAATTTTATTTTAATACTAATTACTTTAGGTCTCCAAAAAACAAAAAACTAGAAAAGACATTTTTCTTAAGTTTGCTTTAGGCTTTTCAAACCCTTGAGCCGTCCTTGATTTATTTAACTAGAAAAGCTTTGTAAACTCACCTCTCAAATTTGTAAGAGTTTACTTTGTATAAAAAATATTTAAATACCTATAAATGACATAATAAAGTAACTAAGTCAAGTAGCACAATACTATTAAATAAGTTCAAAATACACCAAACAAAACATAAGTTCATGCAAGACATAAGTTATTAACATGATAACATTTATGTGAATATTTCTCTATGGATAATGCTGAAGCATATATTTTATCATGCATATCAGTATTAGATACACTAAAAAACTCTTTCTCCTTAATTTTAGGAGTTATTGTTGATAAGGGAAATCAAAGTTAAAAAAAATATCTTAAAAACGGAAACTGACTAGACCACTAACAACATGATGACAGATTCTTATCAATTTACCAATTGACTTATTCAAACAAAAACCTTTATGGCAGCATCTGAAGCAAGTTCAAAACACTCCTCCTTGCCTTGGAGGTGGCAAACTTCTAACTTCCTCAAAAGTTCAACCTGCTGAATAAGTTCTCAATCAGAGTCTTTTAAACACTTCCCACCATGTTCCACTTTTGCAGCTTTCTCCTTTATTTTGTCTTCTTTTTTAGACTCCAAACAAATTTTCTCTTCGAGTATTTTCACTCAACTATATCAGATTGTTTGTGCGTTTTTGCTCAATAGCTTTAGTTTTTTGTTCAGTAACACCACTGCCAACTTTGGGACTTATTCCAAAATTAGCTTGGTCTTCAGATTTTTGCCCCTTGCTCCGCAATTCAATGATATTCTGTTTCATTGGAAAAGAAATTTGCTCCTCCATCAATGCGTTTTAAAACAAAGCTTTTCCCTTCGAGTTTTACTTTGAGAATATATTTGTCATCTAAATCTTTAATCAAACAACTTTTGTTTTCAAAGAAAACCTTTTTAACCTTTCTCAAGTACTTATCTGACACTCAACAATTCTTTATCAATTTTAAGAATATACACTGTACCGAAAATTAACTTTGTATCTGAGTAGGTTGTTATTGTTACAATTTCTTTTCCATTCACGACAATATATTGTCATTTCCAACCTGAACTTTTGACATGCTTACGTTATTAGTTCCTTGAATAGATCCTTGTTGTTTGTCATGTGGTTTGCAGAACCACTATTAGTAAGCCAATTCTATCTTCATTCTATTTTAGCGAAACGTGTAGCAGTAAACAAGTACTTTTCGTCCTCTTGATCAATATCTTTTTCCACTTTATCATGTGGTTCTTCGTGTTTTTTCAAACAAGTACTTTTCCTCCTCTTGATCAACAGCAAACAAGTCCCTTTTTATTATACTCAATGGTTGCATCAGCTGTTCTCCTACATTTAAATGGTTGGTGACCCATTTTGCCGTAGTTCTGACAAGGTGGATACTTTTCCTTTAACCATTACTGGTTCTTTAGATGTTTGAAGTCATTCCAACTTCATAATGCTAAGTTGGTAGTGCACCTTCAACCACAAAATCTTGCCCCATAAACCTTCACATCTCTTGGACTTGAAAGGCATGCAAATGCAATAGTTTGACCGAAGTGATTTTGGATAAATCCTTTTGTATTTTCCAAAGCAGCTATTGACACTTCATATTGCTCTAGCACTATAACCAGACTTTTTTCAACAGTTCTGTAATCACCAAATGTATTACCCAATAGTTTATCCTCATTGTCAATGCTAAGTAATTTGTTTGAGTAATCCTTAATTGTTTCAAACGATTTCATTCTTTGCAACTCATTCCATCATTAAGCTCAACACTTTCATCTCTTGAATCCTTTTGTCTCCTGGGTACTCTTCCTTCCAATAGACCTAAATTAAATTTGATGCTTTAAGGATTATGACTCCAGTATGGAACACATCGACTAAAAGGCATGACTCTGCCTTGATTTTTCTCTCCGTGTGATGCTTTATTAAAGCCATGGTGGGATTTTCGGGCAGCATGTGTCAAGTTTCATCTTAAAATTAATTGGTTTCAATCAATCAAAGTTGCCCAATAAATATATAATTTGCACTACAATAATTGAGGTAGGTAGCTTGGGACTTCCCAATAGATGATTTATCAAGGCGGGCTGTAGGCTATGAGGCCATGTCAAATTTTAACTCAACCAATTGGCAGTAAGCAGGTTTATAAGCTGCATTCCAACAATGGAGGCGAGTAATGAGGGCCTTCCGAACATCCCTCCTTTGCATATGCTTTCCAAACCAAGCGAGCCTACCTAAATAGGCCTTGATATGAAGTTGGATTTCATCCTAAAACCAATTGAATTTAAGTGAAATTTCCTAACAAATAAGTCCCACTCCAAGAATTGTTGACTAAATCCTTTTCTGCAGTGTCCCACAAATCCAAAGGTTACAGTTCTCCCCTCAAAGATAGGAGGAGTAACTTGTGAGAAACATTATTCAGTATCCCTTTCACAGGTCCCTTAAAAAGAAAACTCCTGTACCAATTGTTGACTTTTAATTGAGATAAAAAAAAATGTTGGAAGATAAAAGTTGCAGAGAAGTAATGTGAATTTTTCTATTTGGGAAATGCTGAAGCATATATTTTATTGTGTATTTCAGTGTATATACACTGAAAAAAGATGTTGCTCCTTGATTTTAGGAGTTGTTTATTAATGTTTATGGGAAAACAAAATCAGAAACTATCTTGAAACAGAAACTGACTGAACCACTAAATTAAAACTGCTTTTGACAGTATCAAAGACACGTTCCTGACAATTTAAATAACTAAATAAGGTGTATTTGATGATTAGTTTTCAAACAAGAATATTGTGCTTGACTAAGCTGTAGTTTACAGATCATGTTCTCTTAAAATTCATAATATTCTAAAGTACAGTTTATTTTGTCTTTATTCAAATTCTGTTTTCCCTTTTATGACTTCCTTATATCTGGATGAGTAGCTTTTCACTTGTGTGAATGTGTGATATATACACACTTGTTTACCCCACATATTCAAACATGTTTCCTGTGTTATAGGGAGAAGCAGTACCCAATAGTGTGAATATGGACTATCCTTACAGTGTGAGCTTCAAGAGCTTGGCATACTTCATGGTTGCTCCTACATTATGTTACCAGGTAGCAGTACTTTCAAGTAATTTACTAAGATTTATTTGTAACGGTTGTAGAGTTGCCTCGTTAGATTCACCTATTTTACAATTTGTATTCATTTTTCTCTTGTTAGATTGCTTAGAGGCACAACTATAGATTCACCTATTTTACAATTTGTATTCATTTTTCTCTTATTAGATTGCTTAGAGGCACAACTATGAGGACTTCACCCACATGTCTTTGTTGCAAATATGTCTGAGGTTTTTAGTCGGTGCCTGACATACTGTTGGGAACCAAGAGACAGAACATGAGAAAATGAATGCTTCTTGTACTGAATATTGCAATTGAATGAGGGCAATGAGAATAGGATAATTCTGTGGCAAGTGTTTCTCCTTGCAAAATAGAGGAAATCCTCAGATAAAATCATCTCACTAATCCTCTGTAACATATAATCAAATTAATTGCTCTAACCATCCCCACTAATTTACAAGCAAGGAATTAAGTTCTGGCCTAACAAAATTAATTGATCCAGTGAGTTTTATGTGAGATCATTTGATACGATTTTCCATATGAATTCTTTTCTATTTCTTTGTCATGCCTATAGACAACCCAACATTTTGTAGCACCAAATATTGCATTACAAAATCTGTGGCAGCAATCTCAAAATCCTTTCTCTAGCTCTCCCTATACTTCCAATTATATAAAATTCCTCACATACTTCCCAATTGCAATCTGCTAGTTTCTAGACACAATGTGCCTGTCAATGTCTTCCTCATGCTCCTTGGAGAGGAAAGGGGAGGGGGTTGGATTTCTGTTTGTCAATCTGCATTTATAGTGCTTGCTTCTCACTTTAATACATTTAAAACCTAAGTCTCTTTGAAGAGAATGGGTATTATATGACTCCCTGGCATAAAGTATACCATACATTTCTGATACTTTGTGAGAATATGGCATCATCATTTTTACGTAATTTGCCAAAATTTTGCTTGGTTGCTCTTTAAGTAGGTTTATACAGTTCACTTGTCTTTGGTTTTTCATGCACACATGTATCTCCATGTGGATTGCACTTTTTTTAATTTTCTTGAGAGCAAAGTTTCTCACATATTTACATTTGTATTTTGTTTTATGATCTGATTTTTTAGCAAAGCTATCCTCGCACACCTTATATTCGAAAGGGTTGGGTGTTTCGTCAAGTTGTCAAGCTGATAATATTTACAGGAGTTATGGGTTTTATTATTGAACAAGTAAGCAGTACTGGATGATAAATTTTGTTCATTTCTACATTTTCTCTCTTTTTTATTTGTGCATTTTTTTTCTCCAGTTCTGTTTTGTTGTTACTACAGGTATTCTGATATTGTTTTGATTGTGCTCTTTTGCAGTACATTAATCCTATTGTACAGAATTCACAGCATCCTTTTAAGGGAGACCTTCTTTATGCCATCGAAAGAGTTCTGAAGCTTTCTGTTCCAAATTTATATGTGTGGCTCTGCATGTTCTATTGCTTTTTTCACCTTTGGTATACGATCCCTTATTTTGTTCAACATGCATATATGTGTGCATTTTTCTTGCAATATATTAATATGAAGTTATCTTCGCTTGCCGTAAATTGAATAATTATTGTTTTAATTTCTTGTGTTTAATGCCTTGACTTCTGTACTCTAGCAATTTTCTGATGATGATGATGTTATAAGTCTGTAATTATTTAATCTTTCTAAGCATCCTGGTAGTAATATCCACCTGACTAAAAACCCTCAATAGTAATTATTGCATCATCAGTGGTAAGATCTAAGTGATTTAAAGGTTTGCATGTAGATACTATTGCTGTCAGGAATATGTACTTATTAAGATCTAAAATTAGCTTTATAGCCTTTTGTCAGCCACTAATGGTCAATTTAAGTGCAACTCTGACGGATTAAGGGATTTATGACCGTAGTTTCATTTATGGGTTTGTATATATTTCCTGTGGCCAATGAGGATAGTTTACCCTTCATTTGTGCTCATTTTTTGTGCAAGCATAATTGCTGATCTGCTTGTCGTATTTGTAGGTATTAGAAAAGGTTAGCTATGATTTTTTTTTTGAAGATTCAGTTCATATTTGAAGCAGCTTATCCTTCTAGTGACTGTTTCAATGTAGGTTAAATATACTGGCAGAGCTTCTTCGATTTGGTGATCGTGAATTCTACAAGGACTGGTGGAATGCCAAAACTGTTGAAGATGTAAGTGTATTTGTTCTGATTAGGTGTTTACTTACATTATTTTCAATTTTAATCAAAGAGATTTTTGACCTATTCTCTTCGCTTTCTGTATTTTTGGTGTTGCTGCTGCTTCCATCAGTATTGGAGAATGTGGAATATGGTATGTTTCTTTTCCAGACTGAATTTTGATCAACATCTTTTTTGTCTGCATAATGATTTTAGGTCTCTTATTACCATGAAATTCATGTCAACATACAAACATGTATATTTTCTTTAACTTTCCTTTCTTGTATAATGAGGGCTGACATCTCAGACTATTTTAACAGAAGGGAGAAAGGGAAGTTACAGCGTTTTTCCATCTGTTATTGAAGAAATGGTTCTGAATCTTAGAACATATAGTTGATTGTTTATCACATGTAATTCTAAACCATTTGTATACAATTGAGTGGATTCTTTCACATTGCAGCCTGTTCACAAATGGATGATCCGCCACCTATACTTCCCGTGTTTAAGGCAAGGGATACCAAAGGTAATCAAGCATCCTCTTGTTTTACGGATGAATCCTAAACTAATTTGGTCTAAACTTTACATCACTTTTTAGGATATGCCTTTGTTTACCATCTCATGTCGCCGGTAAGATATCACATTTAACGTAGTTGAAGTGAAATGGACGTCTTACTTTTACTCTAATCGTGAATAAGTCTATTACATATCTACTACATAAGTTCTTTTAAAGTATGTATATATTTTTATGGACTAATGTTATGGTTTGATATGTTTGATGCACTTGGGGCTGAGTAGAAAGTTGTCAACCGATAGACAATAATCCAACTTCATCTACTGTTCCTGTTGTTTCAGATAAATGACTCTGGAATGCATAACGATGACTCACATGAACAAGAATTGCAAAGGAACTCCATTAAATATAATCATGTTTAATATATCTTTTGTGATTTTTTCCCTTGGACTTTGGTGTAAAAAATATCTTATTAACATAGTTGCTTCTCATTGGTCAATATTTGGATTGACTCTTCTTTTGTCAAACATTAGTGGTATTTTATTTATTTGAGCTCTGGATATATTTATGATTTGATTTTTCATCATTGTACAGGCCGTTGCTCTTTTAATTGCCTTCCTGGTTTCTGCTTTATTCCATGAGGTGTGTTGTTGATTTATTTGCACATTCTTCTCTCCTTTTTTTGGTACTTTGGCAAAATTGCTGTTCTGCTTGTGTGCTTGTCTGCATGCTACACAATAGAAATCTCAAAGAAACTTGCTTTAATTTATACTTGGAGTATCTTTCTTCCTACCCTTTCGATTGTTTGGAACTTTGTGGAAGACGATTGAAAGTTAGAAACGAGGCTGTGACTGCTTTGTTAAATATATTAGTTGTCTTTGAACTATCTACAACCTGATGATAGCTTCAGGAATCTAGCTGCCAAAATCTCAAGTACCTTGTATCATTTACCTTGGCATGCTTAGATATTGCGATTTGCATATCTTGAAAATGGATCAAACGAAATATTTAATGGACTGATACATTTTCTAGTTTCTACTTGGGTTACCACAGATTAATTTTGGAACCAAAATTTCCCTATTTCTTTTATCCATGAATAATTTTTTGCACGTGTTGTAATTTTTTTTCGACGTTTTCTTTCAGAGTTGTGGAGTTTTTCTTACGATATCTCTTTCTTCTGAGTGCAGCTATGCATTGCTGTTCCTTGCCACATATTCAAATTGTGGGCTTTCGGTGGAATTATGTTTCAGGTAAAATCAAGTTACTGTATCATTCTCCTGTTTGCTGACCTTCTATTATTAAACTAAAGTATTTGACAGTAAAATTAACACAAATTTGCCGACACTTCCCGACAAAGGTGAAGCCAGCGTACAAAAAAGTCCCTGCTTTTTTATGCCCAACGGAAAGAAAGTGTTCTCTGGAGTAATGAATTCATGTCATGTTTTGGATCCATATTTTTGGTTCAATTGACTTGATGATGAATACCTTTTTTTCTAGGTTCCTTTGGTCTTGATCACTCATCATCTGCAAAATAAATTCAGAAACTCAATGGTATGTGTATAAGCATATTGATTCATAATGTCTTAAAAACTCCATATCTGGAATTTGATTCGTTGGTTCGATAATTTGTTATCTTCTACATGCCAGGTTGGAAATATGATTTTTTGGTTCATATTCAGCATCCTTGGACAACCTATGTGTGTACTACTCTACTACCACGACTTGATGAATAGGAAAATCAAACTTGACCAGAGCTAGGCATTACATTATTAACGAGTTTTTTTCAGTTTTCGGAGTGTATATTTGATGTGGTTATGTTGCTCAATATTGTTTTCTTCGAGTACTTACATCTATACTACCTTGGCAGTGGCTACTCTGCCCTGAATGAATATGCACGTGATATGCCAGTTCGCGAGGCTAATTCATCTTCACCTATGTACTTACCCCCTTCCCTCAGGCAATTGTATCAATATATGCATTTTTGAGAGTCATGCACTGGCATTCATAACTGCCAAGGAACACTGTAACTGGTTTCTGTTAAATGTTAATTACTAGAGAGATAGATGTAAATGGTTTTTGCTAAATATATTTCTTCCTTGTCCCCCATGTTCCACTGACGAATAACGTCCTTCAATATCGCATTTTTTTTAGCTGCATTTGCATTTTAAACTTAACCAATAATCTCCGGAATGTTCAAAAGAAATACTTTGTAGGATAAGATCAAATATAAGAATAAGATAAAAATAAATAAACATTAATTTTGACTGATATATGTTATGTGTAATTGGTGTTGGTTACCATAATGAGAGTAATACGAACTGAAATAGTTATGTTAAAAATAAATTATCGCAGTTTCGAAAGTTAAAACGTATTTAATCCATATTTATAATGTGGTTAAGTGATCACTAAATGTTAGTTATATATATAATAATAAGCTAATGAGCAGAAAAACACAACAGGGTCTGTGGATGAAAAATACTTGTTTAGTCAAACTCTTCAATGGGAAGTAAATAATGATGAGGAGCTATAAATTGGCATGGAAAAGGGTTCCCAATGAAGCAGCAAGAGCACATGATCCAATTTGGCAACCCAAATGCTAAATATCAATGGCGTGCCTGTCACGTGACATTTATTGCATGTCACATTCCGATTGGCTCCATGATCCACGCTCAAAAAACCAAAGCCAAAACCCTTTTATTTTATTAATTTTATTACAAATAAAAAAGTTAGCACCGACGCCAAAAAGGCATAGTAGTCAGCGCCCCCAGCAGTAGTTGATTAAGAAAACGCAAAAAATCATCGGTGAAAAACAAAACAAAACATGTTCTGGTCTGCCTAAGTTCCTGTTCGCGAAAAACACCCTTCCCTTTCTCCCCAATCTCCACCGACGATGGAAGACTTCAGATCCAAATCCTATGGTGACGGAAGGATGCAGATTGAGCCCTACCATGGAACTGGCATGCAAGATCTCCGCTGCTACAGCGCCTCCTACGCCTCTTCCGTGCACCCAACCCAAACCCAAACGACTAACAACAACATCAACGATGCCAAGTTCAAGAAGGGGAAATCCACAAATGGGTCCACATCGAAAAGTTGGAGCTTCAGTGACCCCGAGTTGCAGCGTAAAAAGAGGGTCGCCAGCTACAAGGTGTATTCTGTGGAAGGAAAACTGAAAGGGTCTCTGAGGAAGAGTTTTAAGTGGCTCAAGGACAGGTGCAACAGAGTTGTCTATGGCTGGTAACAACAACTTCAACTTCTTTTCTCAACTGGGTGGGTGGGGTGTTTCATATTATATATAACAATAATTTATATTTTCTATCATATAATTTATAATTTACTTCTGTTTAGTCTTTATTTATGTGCCTGCTAAAAGTACACATAAAGAATGTAATATGGAAGAGAAATTGTGATTCTTGTCTTCATTTAGTCCATTTTGTAAAGAGTGCATTCTTCTAGCTTGTTTACTTTTCTTATGCTCTGTTTAATAGTCTTAGTGCATCAATGTAAGACTTTCAATCCATGCCCCTTCCTTTGGTTTGAATCTCTAGCATAGAAGTGAATACGATTCACTGGTTTTCCTTTCTCCCTTTCCCCATTACCAAATGATGAATTTTTTAATTTTAGTCATAGGAGTAGCCTTCTGTGATGTACCTTTTGGATTGAATTACTTGAATGATTGTGTTTTGGGGTCCACAAGGACATCCTTTCTATTTTGCTTTTTCTGCGTGATGATCATGGTACCGTTCAGGAAAAACATTTGGATGCTGCATCCTGCTTTTAGTGGTATCATTTTGTCAAGGCTTCTCAAAGAAGTCTTCAGTCAGGTGCATATTAAGTGAGTGATAGGGTTTGGAATAGTATTTTTCTAACTAGGTCCTGGAGGGAAATTTGGCAGGTGAATTTAATTTGGTACTGAAGTGTGTTTTATGCATGTTAAAGACTTATATTACAGTTTTTCAACAAAACTAAATTCCTTGTTAAAACTCTTCAATGATTCTTCCATTGTTTGCAGAATTAAGCATAATTGTTTCTTATGTCTACTTCTCTCTCTTGAAAAGTTAATCCTAGTTAAACTTCAGGATTGATAAACAACTAGTGTATTAACCAAGCTATTGGACTAAGAATTCCTTAGGTACAAATATTCTTATAACTTGCCTTGCGTCAGGGTTTTCACAAGTGAAACCAACTGATTTAGTTCTTCTGGCCAACCAATAAAACAATCTCACTTGAAACTAGATTTTTTTCATATTTCATTAGCTTAATTAAAGATAAAATATGGAATAATAAAAAAGCTACCAAAAAACTTATTCAAAATTTAAATGAGGCAAGATCCCATAACTGTGACTCTCTCTTTGGGATTTGTCTTGCAAATATCAAGCTTTATCCTCAAATTTGATTCCAGAAGTGTTTTACTCATTTTGTATCTATGGTCTAATCATCGTCACCATAGCTATTTAGTTTAACTCCTATCTTTAAACACCAATGCCAACATTGTTCTTCTCAAATTTATCTTCTGTGAACTTTTTAACATCTTCGACATCAAGTAACATTCTCATCAATTTGGGCAGTAAAATCATGGCCATGAATGAAACAAAATAATTTTTTTTATAATCATTTCAACCTTTATCATATTTGATCAGTATTCATCAACGATAAAGCAATTTTTTTTTTTAAGAAATTGGATATCCATTTCTTAGCATTCGTGAAACACTAAAAAGTTTCTGTCTAGTTCTTGAACCTTGAAAGTAAAGAATATCTTTGGCATTTATCATTCCTTTCTTCGGTGATATAGAATTTTTTTCCCTCTTTGGTCGTGTGATTGGTGCAGTGCCGCCAATGTCAATAAGTAAAGTTTTGTATGTTGTTCCAGTTGGTACTCTCACTTCTTTCTCCTCAATTGCAATATTGTTCATTGTGATCAAAGTTTATAATAATAGTTACAGTCAAAAAGGACATTTAGCTTTGTACCAACAATCTTTTCATCACAGTTGGCTCTCTTGCAACGAAAACAAGGATAAAATATTTTCTTTTCTTGAAGAACCTTCAGCTTCCTTTGTTGTTATTGCTTGAATGTTGATGTTGAAAATGGTCTAATAATGTGTTTTATTTGGATATACACTTTCTATAACTTCGTCACTTCCTATTGAGACTTCTTGTGCATGAAGTTTGCTTGTTAGCTCTGTAATTGTGAGAGTTGTAAACTACTAGACTTTTCAACAGCCAAGATCTTGACTTCAAACCTTTTAGGTATCGATATCAAGATTTTTTTTCTACAACCATCTGATAAGTAAATCAAAATATTTTTCTATAGTTATGTGTAAGTTGTCTTGCCAAGAAACCACATTTTATTCATAGCATCCGTTAGCTTGAAAAAATATTTTTTTAAAAATTTGTTATCATCTTTCTTCATCAATTCAAATTATTTTATTATTTTGTGAAACCTAATACATTTGACTTTGTTAGGTATCTTAAATTTATCTCGGGTCTTGTCAACATATATGCAATTTCTAAATCCAAGCTAGGAATGATTTAATGATGGTAAAGACTATAACATTCTATCCACTTTGATGTCTTAGAAAATTAATTTTATTGTAAGAGTGTATTTGGTGAAACCAAAAAGTTAATTCCTATCTTATTTAATTAATTTATTAGTTATGACTAACATTACTAAGGTAGTATGTCAAAGTAGTTTCTTTAATTTTCCTCAAATATTATCCTTTATACCATTTTAATAAATTTATTATCTTTATTTCTTTTTACCAACTATGGAGATAATCAATTATTGATCTGTTTTTAATATTTGTTGGATTGCTTTTTAATTGATTGTGGTTCAAATTAAAAAAAAAAAAAAACCCTTATAAATTCAAATAATAAATGTTTCATCATATACAAATAAAAATTATAAAAATTGATGTAATGGTAGTTAAAATGAAAAATAAAAAAAATAAAAGTAAATAAAAGATTAACTTGATTAATACTTATTAGATCAACTTATTTAGATAACATGAATTTTACAAATGAAAAAACATACACAACTTTAGAAAAATGTATTAAAATATTAAATTATAATTAATTAAATAATATATTTTTGTTTAAAATCAACAATTTCATTAATATAATAAAATTTATATGGTATATATTTTACGTTATTTTATATTTATCAACTGATTTATTAATTAATAAATCAAATACTTCTATTCCAATAAATTAACTTATTAGTTTAAAACTAGCTAATGACTAATTTATATGCTAGTAACTAACTTATTAACTAGAGATTAACCTATTAATTATGAGCTAATTTATGAGTTAGTATTGTTAACTTAGTATTATTAAACAAATATAATCTAATAAGCTGATTTATTTGCTTATAACTTGTCAACTACAAGATTAAATATTAGAATTACAATTAAAACATTCTTAAAAGATGTTATGCACCACAATTACTTTGAAAATATATCACTTAACTTCAATTGTGTTTTCTATCAATCTAATTGTGTTAAGTTTTCAACAAATTTTTACCTCTACGTAAAAGTTAAGTTCTTATACTACCATAGGAGATATTTTGGGAAATAAAAGAACATTTTTTAAAGCTTGTAAGGAAACTAAAAATGAAAATTGAAGTTTACAATCAATATCATTTGGCATTATATTTGAAAAATTGACCTATTAAAGAAAAATATAAAAAAAAAATCCACAACGATAACAAACATTTAAATTAAAATTCAAATGAGGCAAATTTTAATTAGAGGCCAACAGATGGATACAAAATATTGCAGAAGGTTAGGGTTTTTAGCCATCACAATGGGTTAGTGGGAAGTACAAGAAATTCATAAACCTTAGTGTATGTATGACTTCCAAATTAACAAACGTGTTGATCAATCCCTTTAATACTCACTCAATTTATTTCATTTGGAAATCTTCTAAAGAATTGTTAGATAAGAAGGTGATGCAGAAAATTCGATACAAAAATAATAGCATAAAGAAACATGGTCAAACCAAATTAACTAATAGTCTTGCAAGAGTTAATACATTATTATTGCACTCCAAATTTGTATTAGAACACACACTCTTTTAGAAATTTCATCTCTATAAAAGTATCCTTAATGTTTGACACTCCTACAGAAAAAATGTTTTGTTCTATTGTATATTTTCATCCTAATAATACAGCAAAATATTCGTTTGGTATGCATTTCGATAAAATATTGTTAACATATTCAATGAAATCATGGTTTTATTGTATTCCCTCACAGTAAAATTATTTCTGTTGCATATTTTAACAAAAATTTCCGGTGATACTCAACGATAATTTTCATTACTTATTTCATTTAAGTACTGTCGAGTTATACAATGGAAATGCACTTTTATTGCATAACATCCATCAAGATATATACCGAAATGTGGGTTTAAAATGTATCAAAACAGGGTTATGTTCAAAATAAAAGTAACTGCATAAAGAATAAGGATGCATTATTGTTTAAAATAAAATATTTTCTTGAAAAACCACTATATCGCTCTGAAATGCGAGATGTTATACTGACATAATACACATTTTTAGAGTTCTTTGCAACACTTTGACATGGTTAAAATGCTAATAGTTTGCAACATTTTACTAGTTAAGTAAGATACACGTTATCATTAAAGTGAAACCAATATCTACAAGCATGTAAGTCACTGTTTTTGTTTCTTTTAGGAAGTATTCTCGATTTTGAATTATATGATCATAATTTTTAAATTCATAAAACTCGTGCATCTACATCAAGCCTGCGAAAGCTTTGGGTTATCTTAAATTATTTAGTTTGTAACAGGGCAAATAAGGATGCAGAATTGGCTAAGCAAGTCTTGCTTCATAAACCAAATAAAAGCACGTGATTACTACCAGACATGACAAATAAAGCGAACATTTCAATTCAATTTAATGAAAACCTTTTTCACAGATCAAAAGAAAATACATACAAGAAAAACTGGAGATTGTGACTTAGGCTTTTGTAGGAACCTCTCAAGTAAGAACATTCAAGTTCCTAATACCAAAACAATTGCAACACAATTACATCGTGGAAAGCAGGTGAAACTTATCCCAGAATGAGTACAATGGCTAATTACACTTTTCGCTGGTATTTGATAGTTGACATTTGTAATCCACGAGAAACTGTAAAACATCTGGTAAACCAATATAATAACTCACAGAAAAAGATGTTATAAAACTTAGGAGTTCCAGCCAGAAGTGCCAATTAAAACTGAGCTATACAGCAAGCACAATCCCTGATTTAGCTCACAAATTATTTCAGCTTCTCAGCATCATCCATTTGAGCAGATGAGTTAACACAATACAAAGCCAGAATTTCATGTTCAGATCCAAATTTCCTCACAGCTCAACTTAGCAACATAAGCAACTTTGGCAGTGCCTATCAAATCACAAATTCACTAGGTGAGACATTAATAATGGGTCCTCTCATCATTCTCTAACTGCAAACCTTCCATGCCCCTGAGTACAGAGTCATAATTTTTCACATGAGAAGCGTTTCTCCCGGATGATACAACTCTCTTGGGATCAGAAGATCCAATTGGTGAACTTCTTTGCCCACTCAAACCTCTGTGTGCTACTCCAGGGCTAGCTTCAGCAGTACGAGTTCGAATATCCGAATCAGTACCAACAAATGCATCACGACTACCAGAAACAGCAACCCGCCTCGATGATCCACTTGACTGACCCAAGACATTGGCACTTGATAACTGCATGGTTTGATTAGGCAATTATAGAGTGGACAAAAGAAAAGTAAAGCTTATACTGCACATTCTAATTCTATAGCATCACATCAAACACAGATTTGATTTACAGATCAGTGACAATAATCTGAAACCATGTCAAGGAACCACAAGTAAACCGTGCCCCCTAAAAAATCAGAACAAGATCCTTAATGACAGTTGTTGATGATTGGACATTTTGGCTGAGAGACTTACAGTATTTAAAATGGGCCCTGACATTCTGCGCCTTGAGGAATCCACTGAAACCACAGCAGGAGGTCGCCCTTCTTCCCCTCCTTTGAGACACAATATAGAAAATCACCATACAGATCAAAAGATAAATTAAAAGCCATATAAAATAAACATTCAAAGGGTATTATACTGCCAAAAACCTAAACCAACGGGGAAAAACCAAAATTAGTTAAAAAAGGTAAATTAATAAATAAGAGATGACTAAAAATCAATAATTTCTGAAGAATCAATGAAAGGAATATTATCCAAACTAATAAAATACCAGAAAGAAAAGAATGTTCATTTCTGACAGTACGGGAAAAAGCATAGTTCCATGAAGATAAAGGAAATCATACAAATAAGAAATAAGGTTACTAAACTACAATGTGATAAAGGAATATACAGATCAAAATACAAATGCCTGTTACTCTACAAGTGAACTTGGATAAAATACCTGTATGCCTATCAGCATTAGTAACAGCTGGGGGCATTCCAGAACTGGTTCCAGCACTAGGACCCTAAATAAAATAAGTGTCAGGAGGTTTCATCAATTGCACAATGTCAAAAATGATCCCAAAGAAGCAATAAGAAAATAACTTACAATGGCTCGTGTTGGAGGAGTGGCTAACTGTGATTGCTGATACTTCAAAATGGTCCAATCAAAGACATAATCAAACTGGAATCCTGTTCAAATACTAACTTGATAAGAAAAGAAAATACAAAACATGGTCTTCTTTTATTGAAACAGAAAAATATACAAGGAACTCAAGAAGTGGGACAAAAAGGATCCATTCTACACTATATAATAATTACAAACCTTCACGTATAAAAAGGTCCCGAAATATCCTTTTGAGGTAAGCATAATCTGGCTTATCATCAAACCTTAATGATCGGCAGTAATGAAAGTAAGATGCAAATTCTGTTGGATAGCCACGACACAGGGCCTGGAATAAGCAAAATATTCTCAGGGTGTATCAAGAAAAGGGACGTATACGTACATTAGAAGAGGACTTATAATTTAACTTACTTCAATCGAGGTAGAAACCTTCTTTTCACTGATTTTTTCATACTTCTGTTTCTTTGTTCCTGCTTTAAGTCCCTGCCAAGGAAGACTACAAAGAAAAAGGAAATCAGAGAAAGTTTACCATTGTTATAGCCAACAGAGTAGGGTTGATAGCAACAATCACCTTCCTCTCAAGAAGTACATCAAAACATAACCAAGAGACTCGAGATCATCTCTTCTGCTTTGCTCTAAGCATCAATCACCACAGAAGTAGAAGCAACATGTATCTATTAGATAACAAAATTTAACAATTTATTATTCATATGTTAGTAAAGAATCATGAAGTAACACATACCAATGCCAAGGTGAGTATTCATGCTAGCATATCTTGCAGTTCCAGTCAAATTCTTATTTTCCCTGCATTATTCATGATTGAACATATCACAAAATAAATTGATATTCAAACAGCAGAACTCTGTTTTTAAAGCATTTGCTCAGAATTGAGATTTTTTAGGTTATTAACAAGAATTATTATACAAAACTTCGAAATCAATATTCTATATCCTTTATTCTCTTTCCATCCTTCAGCTGTTCCTTATTATTTTTCTAATTAATGTTCACAGTCAAACAGACTTTGCCTCATTAAACAAAATTAACAAAACAATATCTGGCATTAAACTAATTAATACCAAATTATATATAAAATTATGCACCAATGAAATCAATTCAATTTCAGATAGATTTCTAACAATAAGTTTAAATTCAAACAGCTCTGAAATGGTTTGTCATACTACCTAAAGTCCTACAATATTCAAATCCCTAGCAGTGTTATATCAAGAAGTTACAAATAACCTGGAAAATGGCATCAAGTATCAACTTTATATCCAATATGATGGTCATCATGAGGTATGCTAAGTGATAACGCAAACTTTATTGATTACATTCTCTATAAAAACCACAACAACATATACCCTCCCTAATCCTCTTTTTAATTTTCTTAATATGGCAGTTGCTCAGTATACAACAACTTGACATGTTACAACTATGGCACAGGGCAAGCGTAACTCAAATTATGATATCCTATGATGCCATCAAGACCTTACATTACAAGAGTAATAAACTAGGTCCTAGATAAGTACTAAGTTCAATTTAACGGATGCCAATAAATATTCATACCTGTAAGGAATATGTTGATGTGTTGAACTATCTCTGTATTTCTTAGCCAAACCAAAATCAATAGCATAAACCTACATACACATTGATGCATTAAGTACCTCCATACATATGAGAAAAAACAAGATATCCAAAGTCCACATTTGAACAAGACTACTCACCTGGTTTGCACGCCTTCCTAATCCCATTAGAAAGTTATCTGGTTTGATATCTCGATGCAGAAATGATTTAGAATGAATGAACTCAACACGGTTGATCTGGATCATTAAAAAAAGTTCTTTTGAAATTTACAGAAAAAGGGCATGCAAAAGTTTACAAAATTAATTATGGCCTACCATTTGATCAGCAAGCATGAGAACTGTCTTCAGTGATAGCTTTCTACTACAGAAGTTAAATAGATCTTCAAGACTAGGTCCCAGCAGATCCATCACTAAAACATTGTAATCTCCCTCGACTCCAAACCATCTAACATTTGGGATTCCAGCTACCAAAACCAAAATTGGGTTACAGCTAGATATAAATTATAAAGGAGATAAATTTACAGAGGAAGGCAGTGCTATGCTCCTTGAAGGAAACGCAAACAAAAGCAAAATAGGATACAACAATTAATGTAAGAAAGGTCCTTACTTCCTCCCTGAAGGATTCTGTACAGCTTGGACTCATACAGCAACTGAGGATGCTTTGTCTTGACATTTTCCTAATTTAAAAGCACAGAAGGGATAAGAAATAAAGTGCAAGTAAATAAATCTAGAGCACTTGAAGATGTAAAGAATCCAGCGAATACTTAATAAAAACAAATGCTAAAATTAGCACCAAAGTTCATCTTCAAACACCAGCTAAACAGGTTACACATGACACGATTTTAATTATTAACCCATATTAGTATAAAGCAATAATGCTACTGAATTCCAATCCATTCCCCAACCTAAACCATTAAAATAATACATCGTCTATCGTGAATAGGAAGGGAAATGTCAATATTATGTGAGGAGCGGCGAATTTGATTGAATAAACAAGAAACTTTCTATTCTCACTCATCCCCCTCCTCCAATCTATTGAGCTAACTCCTTTCCCAGCATATATCAAAGATAATGAGACCCATTGTTTAGCACTGCATCCAAGCATCAATATAGTAGCTCCAGCTCAATAAACACTGTACTTGATCAACATAGCATTTTACCAAGTACAACCTACCTTTAGCATGATTATATCTCTAACTTACGATAAAATTTCCTGAAAATTTTATGCTGGCTAATGATTCCCTCCCTGTCACAACCCTACTCCTGTTTACAAGAAGTTTACTTACATCCTAGCATCTCTTGAAAGCTTTAAAATCAAAAAAACGTCAGAGGTCTTTCACAGGTATGCTCTAAGAGATGACTATGTCACCCTCCAAGAACTCAGAAGCAGGAATAAGCTCAGTCGTGATGCTAAACATCTAGAATACCATCATACACCAAATGTAATTAAGAAGGCCAGACAAAACTACAACTCCAAACCGAATTTCGCAATTCAAAGCACCATTTCTACATGAAACCATCCTTCCCAAAAATCCATTTCAAAATTCAGATAAACAAAATTCACAATTTGTACCCCATCTCACACTTCAAAGTAACAAACGACGATCAAAAGAAAACGAAAAAAATAGGGTACAAAAACGGGGAGATTACTGAAAAAGGAATAAAATCCGAAACCCAATTGATGAAGAAGACTCACAAGCTTAATTGCGACCTCTTCGTTTGTTTGAATATTAGTACCTGAAAGAGAAACAACCAAAGTCGTGAGAACATAGCGAAATTACAAAAAAAAAGTAGAGAAAAGAAAAGCGTAAGAAAAGAAAAACCTAAATAGATCTCCCCAAAGGAGCCGCTTCCGATCTTCCGACCCAGGCGAAACTTATTCCCAACACGAGGTTCCATTCAAAACGACAAAGTTGGGAGCCCTAAGCGAGACACAGCCAAAAGAACCAACCAACCAACCAACCACCCACCCCTAATCCTAAAAAGGGAAAATACTAAGTGTCATACATAGCAGGGAACCAGAAGTGGAATTCCCGAATGCACGAAAGCGGTAGAAGGAGGAAGAGATCGATCTACGCTAGGGTGAGGAAATTGGGGTAATTGCGATTTTCTGTGTTAATGGGATTTGGGGGCATAATTGTAGGGTTAGGTTAAAAAGAAAGAGAGAATTTGGAAGAAAAGGAAAGAAAGAGAGAAAGCGTAAGAGTGATGATGAATTGGAATTGGATATGATACGGTGCGGTGTTCGCGTTTCTCTCTCTCTCCATTATGCGATGGAAACACCGTTTTTGCTCTTTTTTTGTTTGCTTTGGGGCTCCAATGGCATGTCCACGCGTGTTGTTTACGCGTGGCGCTACTTCCTTCGCTGTAGACGGTGGTGGGACACACGCTCTGGACCCACCGTCACGTGACTTATCCATCATCCTCTGTCATCATTCGCCGTAATCCACACGTGATCCAATTGCGCGTCCTAACTCCGCCATTTTCCCTTCACTCAATCATTTCTTGTCTTCGAGTTTTGTTCCAAAAATCACATCAATAATTCACTAACAATATTTATTCCATTAAGAATAATAAAAACTCGACCAAGATTACCTTCTACTTAATATAATTATACGAACACATAAAACTAATTAATTTACTTACAATTTATAAAATTAATATATTTATTTTCATTGGTAATTATTTCCTAAATTAATAATAGTATTATTTCTACTTTTTAAAATTTTACAATATAAGAATAAGAAAATGCAAAACAAGTAAAATAAATTAGAGAATCCATTACTTATGTACGAGGATATTCTTTTATACACATTTTATTAAAATAATTCTTATTTTAAACTAAAATAATTATATTTTTACTTTTATTTTTAAATTTTAATTAATTTATAGATTAAAATAGTCGTTTTACTATTTTATTATTTAAAATCATTATTTATTTTACGATAAAAGAGAACACGTACGAGAAGCATTAGTTGAGTAATAAAACTCATAAAGTTTAATAGAAAAAATAGAAACTATATTTTGTCTTCTTCTAAAATGATATTTCTCATTATACATGAAATGTTTGGTAGAAGATAAATTTTAATTTTTCAAAAAAATTGAAATTCAAAAATGTGGTTTTCATATTTCATTCATTTTTTTTTTTGTAAAAATAGCATTATTAGACGGTAAGATTTTTCGTGATGTTCTTTATTTTACTTAGGCTTTCAGAAAGCACGTTCTCGTGGGGAGTGAGAAACAAGTCAACCTTCATGAATTAAAATAAAACAGTTTACCTGCAAATCTTTGTAATTTTATAAAACTATTAGATGTGATAATAAGTTAAAAAGTTTGATAAAAAAAATTAAAATATTTTCTTTTATTAAATTTAGACATAAAATTGATTTTATTTACAAAACTTTAACAGAGATTGATCTTTAAATTTTAAGAATTTAACAAATAAAAATAATTAACTTTAACTTAAAAATAACTAAATATATTTTCAAATTTTATAAATAAAATGAATTTGAAATAGAAATAAATTTCAATTTTCACGTCTAGTTTAAAGATTGAAAACACATTTAATCTTAACAAATTATAATATATTTTATTTTCTAAAAATACTATGTAAATATTTTCTGCATTATGTTTTTCTAACCAAACAAAATTTAGTTAATTTTAATAATCTTAATTCTCAATATTTATAATTATTGGATATGAGACGTAATAAGATATTATTAAATTTAATATTGTATTATTATTTATTCACGGTAATTGAAATGTTACATATATAGATCACAATGTGATGTATCTATATTAGTTAAAATTCGATTAATGTACTGAGAATAGAAAAAAAAATATTAAAAAAAATCTTTAATAAAAAATTAAAAACGTGTTAAATAAATAATTATACATAAATTTAACTATCCTGTCAAATAATATATGTTATACACTTAACAAAATTAAAACTCAAATAAACGAAAAAAAAAGGTATTATATTATGTTATAATCTATAATTATTATCTATAATAATTTATATCTACAGTTAATTTTTCAATTTTTATTCTTTAAATTGTTATTTTAATTATGTACTTTATGTAGTCAAATATTTTTAGTTTTTTCAACTACAGTCTTAAAATGATTATTTAAGACACTAACAATATATTATTTATCGAATATCTAATACTAGATATCTTGTAACTAGTATAATTAATTGAATGACTATTAGACATTTTGTAATTGATACACTATCTATCATATATCCATACTAAAAACTATTAAAGAAGTAAAATCAATGTTGCATATATTATTTCTTTTTATCAAAAGACATTGTCACGTTAGATAATTTAGTCTAAAATAATTATAAATTTATTAATGGTGAGCTAACAATTAGGCGTAAGTGTCAATGGACTTATAAGTAAGACCTATTCATGTAAGAATAATTATCAATAAAATATTTACAAATATTATTTTAATCGTATTTTGAATTAATCCAACTTTCACTATAATATTGGACAAGAGTATTAACTTGCATGTTAAAAGAATCTTATGCATGCACTATACTATTTAATAGAAAATCAAAGAGATGCGTGGGACGATTACTAAGAAGTAAGAGTTTGTGAAAATAGAAATAAGATTTAACTAAATATGTTCGGCTTCGTGAAAACAAATTAAAATATTTTTTTTTAAATAATTATTTTTCTGAATTTAACCATTTTTTATTTGACTATTTTTAAAAACTTATTCATTTTAAAATTAAAATAATCATTTGAGTTACCTACAAAATGAAGAAAAAAAAATATAATTATAATATTAAAAATAATAATTTTATTAATTTTTATTATCGTAGAAAATAAAAGTTGTCAAAATCTTTTACGTTAATAAAACATTTTATCCTTATTATATTTATATGACACCACAATTCTCATAAATGTCCGGAGAAAAATATTTCTCGTAAATAAATCCATTAAAGTTGAAAACATTATTATTTATAATATGTTAACCCCATGTTTATCATCCTATAATTATTGTGTAAAACAAACCTAATTATTAGTTACATGGATTTCAAAATATAATAAAGGTTTAAAACAATAATTATTCTCATAATTAAGTTCGTCATACATAATTGAGATTTCCAATATCCAATGCTAAACATTTGTCTGTAATTGACAATAATGATGTTAGAATTTCAGTTTGATACAGGCTTCTTTACTATATTTATTTTAAAACTTTTTCTACAACTTCCTTAAATAACTTATAGAAGATTCATATATGGAATATTTTTAACAAACGTACTTCTATTCTAACCTTGTTTCTTTATTGGTCAAACATAATATTGTAACCCTCTTAAAACAAATCTAGGCATTTTCCTAGTTACAAATTCAAACCCTTTTAGCTTGTATTTAGAAGTAAGTCATGGGTAATTAAAAATAAAAGAACCAAAATTACATACTGTGTAAATTAAGCAAATCAGAATTATAATTAACTAAAATTGTCATCATTTGTTCGTACAAAATGAAGTTATGTGTCACTGATACAACTTTTGTCAGCATTGTTAGTCCTATGATCTCATCATTTACTGATATTGAAAGAAAAATGGTAAAAGATAGAAAAATTGTTGTTAGTCCTATGAACACGTTGCACTATTAAGTGTCCCTCTACTTTGACCATGCCGAAGTTGAATAATTTTAGTCAACCTTAGACCTAATTAACTGGCTGGAATTGGGTTTCTTGGACTGGGCAAGCCCATATATGCAAGCCTGGGGGACATCCTTACTTTTGGGCTGGGCCTGGGAGAAGGAATTGGGCCATAGTTGCTCAAGCGTGCAGAAGTGGGCCTTGGGGACAAATTGACTTGCTCCAGCGCTCTCGATTGCAAGTGTCCAGGGTAGTCACGGACACACCCAATACGAGGTCCAGTCCCAGTGGCCCACTTACAAGACAACCTCTTGGAAAGGTTGAATGCTGCTGCGTCATCCTTTTTGTCCACAATGCTTTTATTCACATTGATTGCACTTGATGGGCCCGTGTGAGAAATTAGATCAGGGCCCATATTTTGCTGTGGTTCATCAATGGCAGTAAAGGAGTTAGTCCCTGAAAGGGAAGGAGTATCATCATCTATTGCACATCTCTGCATGAAACAAGCAGAAACAAGGAACAATAAGATATTCATAATTTGCTTCAAAAGCTGGTAGAGTGTGTAAGTTTAGTTTGCGATCATGGAGAGGACAAAACACTTACCTTTACATTGGTGAGGTCTACTTTGTGTTCCTCCAGAAAGCTTACAAATTCTTTGAAATTCTCTTCTGTTGGGTGATAATGACCACTATATGGCCAAATAGCCTGCATTATTGTACATGCAACAAAATTTAATAATTACGATAATGACTTTGGTTTGGTTATGATTATGTTGTGTCATGCAGTGTTGTATATTGTACCTCAAGATCACCTTGATGGGCCACTAATCTGCCAGCTGCTGTGGTTGCACCACCAGAAAGAAAACTCGAGTGTTGAAATGTACCCTTTTGTTTTCTCCCCACATACAAGGCCCTTGTGGTGCTAAGAACAAATATCCATTTCGATCTCTCATCGGTGTTCACGAGTTTGTTATCCTTTTTGTAAACTAGCTTTCCATTTTTAGCTATCACTTCATATTCTTCCCTTTCTTTCTGAAATGGTAACATCAGAGATAAACAACGTTATTATATTATTAGTCAAATTAAGGTGGTTTAAGGGTGTCTTTTGTTGTGAAAGCCAACGCGGGTTTGTTCAGAGGTAACTTACTGGTCCAAGATATCTAATGCATTGGCCTTGTAGAGTGCTCCTTGGGCACTTCTTAAGATTTATTTCTTTGCCATCTCCAACATCCAACCTATGTATTATAAAACACCAAGTTAAATCAACATCCAAAACCTTTGTCTTTTACCATCTTCGTTATTATAATTATAATCTTGGAGAAACAGAAATCTCAGAGCAAGAGCTAACCAATAGAAAAATGGTTGAGTGCTTTGACTTTCAAACCACATGTCATAATACAGGTGCAAATTATGTCCATAGCGATGACGTGGGTCAATCTGTACAAGAAAACAAGAAGGAATTAACTGTTAACATCGATCGGACTACAAATTGAAAAGCGTACTTCATTTCCACAGTTAAATAATGGGCAAGAAAGGATCAGATTGAAGAACTTACAGCTTCAAGCCAATGTTGCAGGGCTAGTTTTTGTGCCTTCTCATCTTTGGATAAACCTTTGCCGACCTTTAGAAAAAAGAAACACCTAGCAATTAGCACCGACTAGTTGAACCAAAAATAATATCAAGAAGACAATGACTAAAGTTAACTTGAATTGTGAGAAAACTGAAAACATTGGAATATTGAATCAATACCTTAGCTGCTCTTGTTCTTGCCCTTGCCCACCTTGACACTGCAGTTTCTGGTTTTTTGACATCAAAGAATGACACTGAACTCCTTTTAAGAGCTGCAAAATCCAATGCCTTCCACCTACAACATTTAAAATATGTAAAATAATAGCACATTTAACTAGCCTAGACTATTAATTTTTTTAACAAATATACATAATGCTAAATAAAACAAGAGCTTAACTTCTACAATTACTTGCAAAATTGTTTTTGCCTTTTTTTATTGAGACTTACCATAGCTCTTCCACGACTACTGCACAATCCGCAAGGTTTCTTCGAGTACGGTAACTCTTGTAGACTTTTTGGAGTTTGGTTGCAGCTGCATCAAGCTCGTTGGCAGGTCTAGAGGGAGAGAAAACTGCTGCTTTAGGGAGAGAAAGCAAAGGCACTGGTTTATGTTTCAGTTGATCTTTGCTTGCAAGATTATTCCAATCCATCTTGTCCTCATCTTGAACAAACGAAAAATTTCTTTCGAGGATCACACATTGGGGTCTCTTATCCCTTAACCGGCTTGAACTACTGTATCCGTTTGACAAAACATTAGCAGTTTTTGATTCCCCTTTCTTAAAGCTAGATGCCCTTAAAATCAAGGTTCCATCTTTGGAAGCAAAGCTGACATTGATAGGCATATAAAAGAGAAGCTGTCTGGAAATTTCTTCCAATGCAGATTGGAGCAAGGAAAGTGATAATCCCATCGAGCTAGGCACTTCAATTTCTCTGCACACAAAGAAATCATACCCTCATAAATTTTAGAGTCATTTTAATTTGTAATTTGAAATCATTTTGAAAGAGGAGAAAAAGCAAAGCAATGAATGAAACAATGATGTCCTAGTTCTTATGTTCAAATTAGTGAACATGTGCTGAAAAAAAGGTTTGAACAATTAGACATAGAAAAGTTCATAAGAAGAATGATTTACCGTTCTTGTTCTTGATGCTTTGCTGAATATGGGTCTATCACAGTGGCTCTCATGGGCTTTTATAACGACAAGTACTCCTCGGTAAGCGTGCCTCCAAACGTGTCAGATTGAAAGTGAGAAATGAGGGCAGTCTTTGAATTCCAAAGACGAATCTTCCAACACACCTTCGATATGGAAAATAAATCTTGGAGTATGCATGTAAAGGTTACTTTTTTTGTTTTCCCAATACACATAACCACCACACACGACCATGACCCACCAGTTGATGGTGGAATTTAAAGCTTTTTGGTTTGATTTGTTCTTTTTTCTTCTTTTTTTTCAGTTTAGTGGGAAATCGGAAGTTCTTAGCAAAGATTGTGATTGCATTTCTTTTCTCCTCCTACATCAGAGAATAAAAGTAAGAACAACCCCTCAGTAAAGGTGGTGGTCAAAGGAAGTAAGCAGCTTCCATGAAACACAACCCACGCTAAACAATAACGAAGATATTATAAAACGATGGTGGTGATGGATGCCACCTTAAGTAACAACTGTTGGGTCTATCAAGGAGGAGGTTCACCGGGGAGATACAAACACCAATGAGATATAAGCCCAACTATATAAAGGATTGACACCACTCTCTACCCAAAACCTTAAGGCAATGAGTTAACGGGTCTTTCATCTTTATATAGTGCTCCATTTTCTCATTTTTATCCAATGTGGGACTTGGACTCGCACTTGCATTCCCAACAATCTCCCCCTCAAGGGTGAGTCCCTTCCACATTGGTACACTCCCCTCCAGCGGAAGCATTCCCATCTAACCTCAACCACCCTTCATACCGCCGTTCATCTTAACGGAACACGCTTACCTGGAACCCTTTGCCAGGAAGACTTTCGATATAGGGATCATTATACTCGTCTGAGCCGATCACCAAGACTAACCTGGCTCTGATACCACTGTTGGGTCTATCAAGGAGGAGGTTCACCGGGGAGATACAAACACCAATGAGATATAAGCCCAACCATATAAAGGATTGACACCACTCTCTACCCAAAACCTTAAGACAATGAGTTAACGGGTCTTTCATCTTTATATAGTGCTCCATTTTCTCATTTTTATCCAATGTAGGACTTGGACTCGCACTTGCATTCCCAACAACAACAAGTACAATGTGTAAGGCAGTGAGGGATTATCACTAAGTATGATTCATGAATCTACATATGTTAAAGTGTCAAACCATTTTAAGAATGTACTTTTATTTATGTTCTTATTCTATTTACAATAAATTATTTTTCTATTGGTGATTTCCAACTTTTACACCTTCATAATTTTGAAAATCAGAAAAAAAGACATTATATATCAAATATTATAACTAACAATTTATAAATATAATATTTTTTATTAATTATTAGAATTGTACAGTAAAGTATTTTTTATTTTTTTGTATCACTAATTAGTGTTGTATAGATGATGAAAACTAAGATCTGTTTGTCAATATTAAAAGAGGTAAAAATATATTAAAAAATTAGTTTAAAAACAATATCATTATTAATTGTTATAATATATATATATATATATATATATAAATGAATTTTTTTTACCATATTTATTTTTTAATTTTAACTATTTTTTATTTACCATTTCCTAAATTTAATCATTTTTTAATTAAAAAATTACTTAGAAAATAAATTATTGTTTAATATAAAATTATTTACGTTTAATTTTATAATTATAATGACAACAATAAAAATAATTTTATTTTTTTTTATCATAAAAAAAAGTAAACATATATTTTAAAAAAGTAACTGAAAATACAAAAGTTTTATTTATTCAAAATTAATACCGTTAAGTAATTAAAAGTTGGAAAAATTGTAGATATATTTTAGCATAGTGGCATTTTCCTGCAGTTTTTTTTACATATATGTTGAAAAAAAAATATAAGAGTAAGAGTCTCACGTTAAATAAAAATTAACAAAATGAAACTTACAAAAAATAAAAACAAAATTTCACAAATTTATTATCTTAAAATTTGAGACAAAGTTAATATCAAACTTTTTATATAAGTTAACTCACAACTTACACTCTTTATCAAATTTAAATATCTTTATGTAAATTAATTTATTAATAATATAAAAGAAATAAATGTCTATTTCGTGTAATAATATTTTGGTTAAATAATTTATTCATTTTTATTTTTTAGAAAAATCTCAAGTAGATCTTCTTATTTGTATTTGTCTTTAATTTAGAAAAATATGTACAATCAGACCTTTTTCATTAAATTGGTTAAAATGAAGTTTAGAGATTACAAAGTGGATATCTATGATGAATACATGTCATTTGATTTTCAAATGCATTTCAACAAACATGTCAATAGGTGTCAATTAATTATTCTATTTCGTTGAGTCTTAAATCAATTGTTCTTCTTTCATGTTTTTCATTTTGGTTCTTCTTCCATATTTTTCATCTTGGTTTTTCTTTATCGTTCTGGTTGGGGGATGCAAAACCCTAACATCTCTTCTTGTCATGGTGGAGCATTTAGGAGTTTTGGTGTATCACTAATTTGTTATTATGGAGAGAAATTAGTTTTGAGAAGTGAAAAAACTACTAAGAATGTAACAAAACAATTTTGGAGTTGTTATAAGTAAAAAGTAAAATACATAAAAGCTATATTATTTTTACTTTTTCTTAAACAAGTCATTGTTGATATATTAAAGAACTCATTGTTGTTTTTTGCACAAAGTAAAAGTGGATTATGTTGGTTGCAATTACTTCAAATGGTGGTGCAATGAATATGAGATTGAAGAAAATGACATTGTTGTTAAGTGAGAAGAAATAAATGATATTTCGTGAAGAGTAAAGAAATGATGGTGATAGGAAGATCATATATAATTTAGAGAAATTCGTTAAAATTTATGAAAAATAGATTAAGGTGTTGATAGGAATGATTTTCGTTATTCGTGTAAAGCCCATAAAAATATTCATCTTAATAAATAATAATAATTTTCTTTTAATATTATTATGTGTAGTAATAATTTTATGCAATTTAATAAATAAATTTTTATTTAAAACTATATTAATAAAGCTAAATAATTGGTTCTATACCCATTTTATTATAATATATTATGTTTTAGTAATTACTTTGTATACAATCAAATTATATAATATTTTTAATTATATTTATTAAGAAAGAAAAAACTGTGGACATCGAGGCGTTCTGACTTCTCAACTTACACCAACTAAGATGAAAATAGTAGTTTTGACTGATTTAGGTTATCTTCATTCAACCATATGAAGTTGTTGTGAAGGTCAAGATAATTGAAATAGTATGGTTAGTTTGAGTGTGAACAAAAACCAAAGACAATTGTAAATAAACCGTCTACGTTTTTGTGTTTTAAAAGAAACAACCTTTTTCTACTCGTTATTACAGTTGAGTATGAAATCACGTGTCAACAAACAGTTGTAAGTTCATTTTATAACTCTGAGATGTTAAGTGAAACATGTAACACTTTAACACGTGGGTGGTCAAAATTCAAGAACATTTATTCAATGGTCTGTGTGGTTATATCTTTCAACTTTGCCTCTTTTTTTCAAGACACGGTTCCGAGTTAAAAAACGAAACAATCATGTGTTTCAATTCAAAATTTGGATGTTGTGAATCACCACACCAACTTGATTTCAATTGTTTGTGATACAAATTTTCCATTCACACTCCTCAGGAGTGTCTTGAACTGCTTCAAACTTACATAATTTTATATTGTCGATTTTTCAAAAATGATGAAAATTTTAAATATATTAATAACTCGCAATTTTAAATTTCATTTTTTTTAATGACTTGAGTATGAGAACATCATAAATGTTTTCTTATCATGTTTTTGATGAATTTTTTAATTAGGACACTTATTAGCACATATGTAAAATATTTTTAAATGCTTTAAAGAATAAATATTAATTGTGTTTTACATTTTCTGTATAGTTTGACTTTTTTTCTAAATATGTTTTCCTTTTAGTTTTTTATTTAATTTAAAATTAAGCTTTTCATTATAACATTTAGAAACAAAACTATTTTCACCATTTGATTTATTTATATTAGCATGCCTTATTAAAAGAAAAATTCATCTCAAGATTATGTGTAATATTAGTGTCATGTAGTTTGACAATATTATGTTAAATAAATTAATTTTTCTTTTTATATATTTGAGGACTAAAATGAGTTATTTTAATATGCTTGAAGTAAATTAAGATTACACTTTTACAAATTTAAAAAGATAGTATTACGTTATTATATTGTAAATAACAATTTAGCTAGATTATGTAAATATTTGAGTTTTGAAACTAGTACTCCAGAACTAAAAGATTTCTTCCCAATTTCCACTGAATTACTGTATTTTTTTTTAATTTTTTTGACACTTAAAAAAAAAGTTCAACTTTGCTGTAAAACAAAATCAATACCTTTTTTTTTCCTAGGACTGTTCTTCACCAATCATTTATGCATTTTCATTAAATGAACAATTAATTAGAAAGACACCTGTCATAAAAATGACAGGACACTTGGATCAAGCAGAAGAAATGGACCCTCTAACAAAAAGAGTTTCAAATAATTGGATCCAACAAAGGAAATGGGTCTTTTCACAAAAGAACTTGACAATAGAATGACCCAATTATTGCATTTGTAGCTATCATATAAGTTTAAAATGATCTATCCATTCAGGGATCAAGTAAAGAGAATTGATCATGCAATAATAAAGAAAAAAACACATCAAATTGAATAGGAATAATTTTATTAACTATTAAATAGTTAATATTTCTTTATTAAATATTTTTTAAAAATTCATTCTTAAATTGAAAATTACTTTTACACAAATTTTGTTTACAATAATCTAAAGTTATTTCATATTTCTTTTATTTAAATCAATATATATATATATATATATATATAGTTTAAATATATTAAAATAAAAAATAATTTATTCACCTTATTTTTATTTTAATAAAAGTAATAATGATCTTACAAAATTATAATGCAATAGTTGAATAAAAAAACATATACAATTGTTAATAGTATAATATTTATACTAATATAATTATTTTTCCCTAGTTGACATAATACACGATGAAATATAGAGAAAATAACTCATTTTTACATGTTATTTACATTATTTTATTATAATCAAAGGCTACGGATCATACTTTTTTTTTTCTTGTTGTGTTGATATTAGAAACATACTGAAGCAATGGAAATAAGAATGTTATTTAATGGTTCAGTATTTGAAGTATCATGATATTTTAATAACTGAACCTAAACATAACTCAGTCAACTCTATTGGTAGTAACAACAGAGAACTAAAGACTTCATATTTACACACACTAGCATAATTTAGGTAACTATAGAGAAAAAGTAAGAATGTGTGAATAATAGATAAATGTGAGAAAGGGTTATTTTAATACTTATATTTTAGATAAAAGACTGTCTAACACAGTGAATTATAAATTTTGATTTTTGTCTTGTCCTCTTATAAAAGTTTACAATGTTAGAAGACTTAGAAGAAAATATAAAGAACAATAAACACAGAGAAGAGATAAAAAGAAGAATGAATACATTTACATTCGTGCATATTTGTAATGTTTTTTTTTTTACAAAGGTTCTAACAAAATATAAAACTAACTATTATTTACAAAATTAATAATAGTTTCTCTATATATAAATCTTCTTAAATTCATGTTAATTTTGAAGGAGAAAGATTTTTAGAATGTTAGCAATTTCATATTTTGCTGGAGTTGAATGACTTGAATTTCATAATGTATTATTTTTTCTAAAAACGATATAGACTAAAAGTTCAGAATGATTATACCTCATGAATATATAATACGATTAATAATCAGTAAAATCGCACTCACATTGTAACTATATGTTTTTTTGGAATAAGAACTACAATTTGGAGTTCATGGAGAAATATTTTTAACCAAACTAATTATGTACTTGTTATTATTATAAATATTCATTTTGTTAATATTTTTCTCTTTCTTATACCTTAACATGATATATATTTTCAAAATTGTATTTTCACAGCTCTATAAATGAGTTTAACTATTCAACTTCCATTGTTTCAGTCATTTATTATTCCGGCATTTTTAGTTGATTCATTTATAGTCACATTGGATAACTTTGTTAAATGGTGTGCACGTCCATCCATTAATAACATTATTTCATGGGGAAGTCGGTAATTCATATTTAGATCATTATGTTTCTCTTTGACTAAATTTGTTAGGTTACCTTTTATAATTGGTCAACTATAAACTTATAAGTACTATTCAATTTTCTTGTTATTGACTTTATTAACCCAATCTTGAGATATTATTCACACATTTACCACAAAATAATGATATTTTGTAGGATCAAATATTAAGTTAAACTATTGACAAGTGAGTTATATGCACCATCTTTAATGTGTGCATTAATCACCTTTCTAATGATGATTTATACTAAATTATGACATTTTTAGTTAAAAAAAATTACAATCCACTTTAAATTATGAGTCATGTCAATTACAAAAATATATTTGTCATTCATTTTTTATGGTTATAATAAACAATTTTTGTCTTATTCTTCTTTACCTTATTATGACATCTGAGATCCTTCTCACATTGTTATTTTCTTTGATTTTAAATATTTGATTACCTTTGTTGATGATTATTTTAGATGTATTTGAACTCGGTTGATGAAGAAGAGCGAATCATAAGCGTTTTTTTTATTCCAAACATTTTTTTTAATGAAACCAAAACACAATTTGGTATACACATGTTTTTCACAATGACAATGCTGACGAATATTTGTCTCATTGATTTGAGAAATTAAAGAATACAATGATGTATTTTATCGAACTTATACTCCTCGGTAAAATGAAATTCTTAAATGCAAAAACAAATATTTTATTTAGACTACTCAAACACTTCTTCACATTCATCTTCCTTATCATTTTTAGAGGATGTTGACTTTACAACACGTTATTTTATTAGCTAGAGGTTATTATATGTCATTAATGATCTGATACCTTCTTTTGTCCTTTTTCCTCATTTCCCTTATACAATTTTATGTCACGTGTTTCTAAATCCATGTGCTTCGTGCACGACTTCACACATGATCACAATAAATTATCTACATATCATTCTTAAAAAGAGTGTTAGTGTTTTTCTCTTTATCTTCATAAGTATTTTGTGTTTGTTGTTGTCTTGTCGATGTGTTGTTATCTGAATATGTTCCATATTATGTAACTTTTTGTTCTAATATTATGTAACTTTTTATTCTAATGACAACATATGTAGTCACTTTTTAACCATTATCAATCTTCCTTCATTAATGTTAAATAGATCATCCATAACTAGATATGTTTCTCCTGCAACACACCTAAGTATAACAACATGATGATATTGTTAAAAAGTTTAAAAAATAATTTTGAAATATTATTTCAAAGAGTATAGTACCATATATATACATATAAGGATCCTATAATCCTTCATCTATTAAAGAAAATGACAGGTGCACAAATCTGCACAAATTATAATAATATCTAAATTATAAATAACATAATATTTGATTGCCTAATATCCATTAATAGAATATTTGGCATATCTTAACACCCCCACTCAAATTGGTGCATGGATATCACACATTTCCAACTTGAATAGAGACTCATTAAACAATCTTCTTGACACTCCTTTGGTGAGAACATCAACCAACTGCAACTCTGATCTTACAAAAGGAAAGGAAATTATTCCAACTTCAATCTTCTCTTTGATGAAATGTCTATCAGTCTCCACATGCTTTGTTCTATCATGTTGCACAAGATTATGAGCAATTGCTATAGCCGAAGTATTGTCTTAGTACAAACTCATAACTTCATTTGGTTTAAATCCCAAATCTGATAGCACATTTTTAATCCACAAAAAGTTCACATACACCTAGTGCCATGCCTCTAAATTCTGCTTCAGCACTAGATCTTGCTACTACGGGCTGTTTTTTACTCCTCCAAGTTACAAGATTCCCTCTTACAAAAGTAAAGTATCCAGAGGTGGATCTTCTATCATCTTTTGAACCTGCCCAATCTGTATCAGTAAACCCTTCTACCTTTAAGTTTCCATGATTTCAGAATAAAATTCCTTTACCAGGAACAAACTTCAAATATCTCAAAATCCTCTCAACAGCATTCATATGAAGCTTTTGTGGGTCATGCATAAATTGACTATTAACATTCACTACATAGGTGATATCTAGACGTGTATGACACAAATAAATTAATTTTCCTACCAGTCTTTGGTATCTCTCTTTGTCTATGCTAGTTGAATTTGAGCATTGAAAGAGTTTATGATTTTGCTCAATTGGTGTATCAGTTGGTTTACTCCCAAGCATCCCAGTTTCCGATAGTAAGTCAATAGTATATTTTCTTTGGCATAGGAAAATACCATGTTTTGATCTAGCTACTTCAATACCCAAAAAATATTTGAGATTTCCAAGTTGTTTCATCTCAAATTCAGATGCAAGGTATTGTTGTAAACTAAAAATCTCATATTGGTCATTTCCTGTAACAATCATGTCATTTACTTATATAATCAAAGTTGTAATTTTTTCTTTTCTTCTCTTCAAGAATAAGGTGTGATCAGAGTTATTTGCTCTATAGCCAAACACCTTCATAGACTTAGTAAACCTTCCAAACCATGCTCTTGGGGATTGTTTTAATCCATATAGAACTTTCTTTAATTTGCAAACCTTCATTCCAATTGAATCTGTCATGCTTGGTGGAGAATCCATATAAATTTCTTCTGAAATTTCTCCATGTAGGAAAGCATTTTTCACATCAAATTGTAAAAGAGGCCAATCTTGGTTTGCTACTAGGGACAAAAGTATTCTCACAATGTTGAGCTTGGCTACCGGTGCAAATGTCTCTTGGTAATCTACACCATAAGACTGAGTGTAACCTTTAGCCACAAGTCGTGCTTTATACCTCTCAATAGTTCCATCAACTTTATGCTTAATTGTAAATACCCATTTGCAGCCCACCGTTTTCTTTCCTCTTGGTAAGGACACAAGATCCCAAGTGTTATTTTTCTCTAAAGCTGTCATCTCCTCAACCATTGCTTTGGTCCATCTAGGATCTGTCAAAGCTTCCTGTACATTACTAGGAATAGAAATTGAAGATAATTGAGATACAAATGATGCATATGATTGAGATAACCTGTGAGATGACACATATTTACTAATGGGATATTTAACTTTGGCTTGGAGGTCTGGTTCATATTTAGCTGGAGGTTGACCACGGTTAGAACGGGGTGAAAGATTATATTGAACAGTAGTAGACTCAGTGTTTGGTATGCTGGTGGTTTCAAGCAGACAAGAATCAATTTCATCTAAATTAGTATTATCAGAGATAGGATCAGAAGGTACCTCTGAAGAGTCAAGCTGAACATGTGGAAAAGATTGAGCCAATTGGTTATGATCAGAAGACACTGTATTATCCAGAAAAAAAGTGTCCATATTTTGGATTGGATCACTTCTTGCAGAATGATCCTCACACGATAATTTATCTTCAAAATATAATTTTATATCGGAGATATCAAACATACTAACATCATGATTAAGCACTTCACTTTCATGGCCTCCCTGAAGTGGAGAATCAACATAAACAAATTCATGCTCATTAAATGTCACATCCATAGAGATATAAAATTTCTTTGATGGTGGATGGTAAGCACGATAACCTTTTTGAGTTGATCCATACCCAACAAAAACACATTTGATAGCTCGTTCTTCAAGCTTTGTACGTTGATGTGAGTGTAAGTGAACATATATAACACATCCAAAAACATGAGGGGGTAAATAAACTATGGGAGGAAGAATACAATGATCAGATAACACATCAAAAGGCCTTCAAAAGTTAAGCACAGTTCGATTAATTAAATAAACGCAGAGCTCACAGCCTCACCCCATAAATGAGATGGGACATTACCATCTATCAAAATTGATCTAGTCACCTTTAATATATGTCTATTTTTCCTTTCAGCCACGCCATTTTGTTGTGGTGAATAAGGACATGTAGTTTGATGCAAGATGTCTTTAGAGTTCATGAACTCTATTAATTCAGTCTTAAAATATTCCCCTCCATTGTCTGATCGAATGACTTTAATATGTGTGTTAAATTGTGTAATGATCATATGATGAAAGGAACGAAACACATCACACACTTCACTTTTATGTTTAAGCAAATACACTCAGGTTACCCGAGTACAATCATCAACAAAACTGATAAACCATTTTTTTCCATTATGTGTAGATTGTGGAGCAGGGCCCCAAACATCTGTGTGAATTAATGAAAAAGGAAAATCAGTTCGTTTATTGCTTAAAGGAAACACAGTACGATGACTTTTTGCCATTATACAAGTTTCACAAAAAAATCAGAAATATTGCATTTATGAAATAATGATGGAAATAATTTTGTTAGATAACTAAAAGAGGGATGTCCCAAGCGTCTATGCCATAATCAGATCTCCTTTTTGTTTTTATCGTGTGTGTGTTCATTCGCAAGACAAGCCAACGCTCCTTTGTGGGTTTCTTGACGTGAGACTTTTTCAAGGTAATACAGTCCTTCCCTCTCTCTCACAATGCCAATCTTCTCTTTGGAATGAATGCTCTAAAAAATACAATGAGTTGGGTAAAATGAGGCAACACAAGAATGTGATTTGGTTAACTTGCTGACAGAGAGAAGATTACAGTTCAATGTAGGAACAAATAAAACATCTGGAATTGATAAAGAGGGTGAGAGAGATATAGTGCCTACACCTTCAATAGGAGATGAGACCCCATTGGCATTAATAATAACAGTCTTAGAACAATTAGGGGAAAAATTAGTAAATATATGAGGATCACAAGTCATATGATCAGTAGCACCTGAATTAATTATCCAATCACTATCGGTAGTAATAGCAGAAAGATTAATAACAGAGTTAGATATACCTAACTTGGTCACAAATCCGGCAACAGTAGAAATATGGCTCTTGGAAGCGGCTTCTACCTTGGTACTAAGAGTAGTTCTTCCTTTTTACTAGGAGTAGTTCTTCCTTTTGGATGCCAATCTGGATAGCCATGGAGTTTAAAACATGTCTCCATGACATGATTATCCCCATTGCAGTGGGCACACTTGCAGACTCCTTTCTTAGGAAACTTTTTAACAACAAAGGAAGTCCCCATAGTAGACTCACTATCAAGCATAGCCGCTTGGCGGTTTGCCTCGGCACAAACAGTTGCATAAACGTATTGAACATTTGGAAGGGGAGTGTAGCAAGGATACGACCACGAACAACATCCAAATGTCTATCCAAGCTAGCCAAAAAAAACATAAACTCGTTGAGAATTAATAATGTTGTTATATTTCTCAACATCTTTTGGACATTCCATGGTACAATTCGTGATAGTATCATACTCTAGCCATAACTTTTGTAATTTACCAAAATATGTAATAACAGATCCTCCATTTTGTTGAGTAGAGATTACCTCACGATATAATTTATATGATCAGGATGCATCCTGGTTGACTAAGTATGTTTGTTGCACAATGTCCTAAATGTCCTTTGCCGTAGCTAAGCGAATAAAGAGGGATCTGATTTCTTTCGTCATGGAGTCCAGAAGCCAAGACTTGACTAGGCAATTTTCATCTTCCCATGCTTCATATTCATCAGAGTTCTTGTTCTTTGGAGCAGCCTTTGTCCCAAAGATGTAACCCCAACGTTTTCTGCCCCTGATCTTGTTTTGTGCATTCAACGACCACTCAACATAGTTAGTGCCATCAAGTCGTTCAGGGGTGAGCGATTCATGTATATGGATAGCAGCGGAAGTCCCAAAATCATGTTTTTCCGAATGATTTTTATCGGAAGAAGCCATCAGAAATATTCAAAAAAAAAAAGGATATTGATTCCTATATTGTAGAGAATATCAATGTTTGACTCTTGATACCATATTAAAAAGTTTAAAGAATAATTCTGATATATTATTTCAAAGAGTAGAGTACCATATATATACATATAAGGATCCTATAATCCTTCATCTATCACAAATCTGCATAAATTATAATAATATCTAAATTATAAATAACATAATATTTAATTGTCTAATATCCATTAATAGAATATTTGGCATATTTTAACATCATGCTTGATTTTTTGATTTTTTTTAAAGTCGACATCATATTGAATTTGATGTCATTTGAAAATTATCAGCTTATTGTTATTTAAAAATATACTTGTAACCTTTTTTTCTATTATACAAACTTTATCTCTTAGTGATTATAAGCCGAACCTGATGATAACATTTATCATTATAAAGCTCTACTAATTATCAAATAATATACATAAATATATGTTTAAGATTAAAATAACATTTTTTCTTCTATTACAAAAATAACAAAAAAATAACATGTTTTATGTGAAGACCCAAATAAAATAGTTATATTTTACATTAAAAAGTAAGTGGAAAAAAATTAATTAAGGAAAAAGGGGTTATTAGGCCCTAGTTGAAGGCAGCCAGGCCCATCAAACTGAGGGCACATGACCTTTGCAGGGGTCTTTCTCAAAAAGTCAGTTTCCCATTCTGCCAACTTTCCCCTTTCTCTCTCTAGAAAACAGACCCTTTTTGTCCTAAAACATTTTCTCTGCCTTCTCTCTAAATTCCTAGCAAATTTAACCGTTCAATCTTTGAATAGGTGGTGCTCAAACGTTCACCGCGTCGAGAGCTTCGTAACGGACCGAACAATTTTTTGTTTCTACCGGTAAGTCATCTTTCCCCTTTTCTCCATCATTTCTAGAACCTAGGGCATTGCTATTTTACTGAATACATGTCCCTAGAAACGTTCCATTTCTGTTTTATGTTAATTTCTAGCTCTAAAAAGGCTACTCTATCACCATTGGGTGATTTATAGGGTGTCGTTGGAAATTGCTGTGAGGAGCACTGTTTAGAGCGTTCCTGTCAAGTAACTGTTCTACTGTAAAGTTTTCCAGGTAAGGGGAGTTGGGTTTTCTTTTTATTTATGCCCTGTGAAATCCTTGTATGCATGAGATGAGTTTTGTGGAAATTGTGAAAGAATGCCTATGTTTAATTATTTTTTTCACACTATTTTAATTATTGTTTCTGCACAAGAAAACCTTGTTGTTTGGTGTTGTTCTGGATGTTGTATTGCACCTAAATCATTTTCTGGTTGCTGTCAAAAATGCTTGTTGTTAGCTGTTATAAATTCTGCAAATTCCTTGTTGTGTTAAAATAAAATTCTGCAGAAAAATGGTTGCTGTTTTACTTTGTTCTGTCAGGAAAAATGCTGCTGTTTTTAAAGTTTCTACACCAGAAAATGTTGCTGTTTGAATGAAAATATTGTATCAAAAACTTGTTGTTAGCTGATTGAACGAAAATGCTGTTTGGAATTTTAAAGTTTTGTTGTTTTTGGGTTAAAAATCTGCAGAATATATTTGCTGTAATTGCTATGAAAAAAAAATAATATAAAATATTTGTTGTAATTATTATAAATATGGCATAATGTACTTGCTGTAATGAATGTAAAAATTGCATAAAATGCTTGTTGGTTGCTATTATGATATTGGTATAAAGCCTTGTTATCCTTGCTGAAAAATAATTGCAAGATTGATGTTAGAGAAGTAAATTGATGATATAATTTATACATTGAATATGGAAAAGGTTGGAGTGTTACGTATGTTGTAGGAATTCTTTTGGTTTTAGTTCAGTTTTGTAATTTTGTATGCTATATAACAATATATTATATAAAGTTATCATAATTGTTATTTGATTGATATTCTTATTATATTATTTTATGTTATTAGTTTATGGAGTTGCAATGGTGTTGTTATATTTTAGATAGATGACGTATAATATATTTAATATAAGGATTTTAGCTAAGTGCAATATCCATTTTAATTTATATATATATATATATATATATATATATATATTTAGAATATAACTAAATATTATATTATAGAAAGTTAAGAGAAATTAGGATAATATAATAAGAAGTTTGCTTTGGAGAATCTATTTAGAAACTGAATAAACTATAAAAGTATAAAATAAATAAAGTAAATAGTTTTAATGCTGGAAAAATTATTTAGTGTTAATTAAATGGTGGTTTAGATTTATGATGATATTGTGTACTTAATTAAATTAATTTTATTTGTGGGGATGTATTATTTTACAAGAAATTGTAGAGTTTTGTGGTGTGATTGAGATAACATGACAGTATTGTCTATTTGAGATAATTTTCGGTTTGGTGTTATGTTGTTTGATTGAAGAGTGTTATGTATGTTATATATTGGAATTATGTGGCTTGAAAGAATATGACTGTGAACTAGAATGATGAAATTGAGTATGAATTGAACATCTCAGGGTGAGATGAGTGGATTGTAATTGTAGAGATGTTGTTGTTGTCTGTATAATGTTGGGAGCTTTGAAATGGTATGTCTATCCCTACACTCAAAGCATTGTTCATACTCAAATAGAGAAGAACAGTGTGAGTGGTGAGAGTAGAGGGAGGTCCTCGTCTATAGTCTTGGAGTTTAGACATAGACAGATTGGGGGACTTACCTTGCATAGTGTTGGGGATGGGCCAGCTGAACTATGCAAGTGCAAAGACGACCAATAGCTAGACAGTTATACAAAATCCGGATGAGTCGCGTTGAGTATTTGATGCATGTTTTGGATGGTATGTCCTGCTTGTTCTTTTTTTATTTGTAATTGTCAACACCCAATTTCGTCCGGGTGATTAAATATTAGGACTTTCTTTTTATCTTATTTTATTTTGTTTTTTATTATTAGTTTTAATATTTAATTTAGTATTTGATTTATTGGATTTGATTTTATTTTCTATGTTCTTTTTGAAAAAAAAATAAATAAAAAAAAAAATATTAAAGAAAAAGTTATTTTGCTTGCTGAATGTTGTACCACGACCCACACTTAAATTAATTATTCTGCAAGCAAATGGATAGCAATGACACATCCACATAACACACGGTCCATATTAACAGCCGCCACATCCATTAACAAAGGGGACCTTCATAGCATATTCTTGAGCTTGATGGAGGATGACGTATGGCAGCTGCCGACACTCCACTTCTGCTTGGAGGATTTCTTTTAAAAAAGAGGAGGACACACAACTCCAACACCCAGGATCTTCATCTGAGGCTTCCATCCATAATCAGAGCATCTTCCATGATAAATCACGGAAACCAGAACCAAACCAAAACAGAGAAGAATTCAATTTCACCTCTCAACCATCTCACCTTCACCACTTAATAGAGACCATTCTACAGCTCCTACCAACATTCCTCCACCATCAAATCTCCATTGCCATTCTCCTTATCATAATTCTCTACCACAACCTCCATTACGTTTGTTATCATCATCTGCTCAACATTACAAAACATACCATCTCCACCGTTCTCTCACGCACTGATTCATCAACCAATTCCACGCATAATCAAGTTCAAACCAGTGAAGAATAGTCAATAAGAAGACCAAGATTGAAAAGGGAAATAAGGCGATGAACTCAACGGCTCTGTCAATGGTGGTTCTGAGTTTTATTTCCAGCTGCATGCTCGGTAGTGACTGTGGGTGATGACCAAGGGCTCCAATGGCAGTGACACTGCAAAAAAAAGGAAAACCCAAGCAAAGGTTTCGTGTCACATTTCATAGAAGATGATTGGACTCGCGTGGAGAGGAGAGGAACGACGATTGAGGCGCTGACAGAACCTCTGGCAGTGGCGTCGACGATGGCTGAACGACGGGAGAAGAGGAACCCCCACACACTCCAATAGAGAGGAAGACGGTGGTTGTGGTGCATTGCTGGCTAGGGAGGAGCATCCAATGTTGAAGCTCAGAACCGTGACCGATGAAGACCCTGGTTGCAAGTGGCGGCAGCGACTGCTCTCGCCGACAGCAGCAGATCTCGTCGGCGTCGAGGAGAGAGTGTCTTGGGACCTGACGTCGGGTTCGAGGGGGGCGGCGCGGTGGCTGGCCGGTTGGCGGTGGCGGCTTCTTTGGTGACACTTTTGGTGGCGTCACGGTGGCACGCAACACAGAGACAAGCCTCCATGGCTTTCTTCGAAGAGAACCCTAGGCTAGCGCGAGAGGAAGAGAGGAGGGCCGGTGACGCCGTGGCCGACCGAGATCCCAGTGGTCAACCATGGTCTCCGGCGACGCCAAGGCTGGTCGAACGACAGAGGTGGCACAGTGGCTGTCGGGTGGAGGCGGTGGCGTGCAAACCCTTCCCTGGGTTGCCGTTTTCGAAGCGGAGCAAGAGAGAGAGGGCGGCGGCGTGCGAACGGAAATGGAGGAAGGGGGCCTGACGTCGGGTTCAACAGTGGTTCTGGTGGCTCGTGATGTCGCCGACGACGCCATTGACGGCGGTTCGTGGCGGAGAAGACATGTGGTGGAGATGGTGGTCTTGGGGTTTGTCGACAGAGTGAGACAGAGGCTCTATGCCTTGTGCTTCGTTTGAATGTGTGAATGAGAAATGAAAGTGAGAACCCTAAATTCCTGAGTGGGCCCAGATTTTGGGCCAGTTTTTGAAAATAAAAAAAAAACGAAAAAACGAAACAAAAAAAAAAAACCTTTTGCTACACCTCCTTATTTTCTGCATGAACCATTGCTGGGCCTGTCTATGCCTAACCAAAAAAAAATAAAAAAATATTTTCTGCACCTCTTCTTTTTGCTAGGTCCCACCTTTTTTTTTACGTTGGCTTAGACCCAATCTCTCATTAGAAATAAATTAGGTTTAGACACTCTATAGTTTTTTATTCTAATTATTTATTTATTATTATTTTTTTTTATTCTTATTTGTTATTTTATTTTTAATATCTACTTATTTTAAAATACATTAATAATATATTGGAATATAAAAAAATAAACATACAAAAAATTATTATTATTTTAAAAGGTTTAAGCACACGTGCGACCATCCGTGTCAGCCTTGTGTTGAAAACTTTTTTCTTCTTCTTTTTAAAATTAACAAAAAAATTATTATTATTTTAAAAAGGTTTAAACACACGTGCGACCATCCGCGTCAGCCTTGTGTTGAAAACCTTTTTCTTCTTCTTTTTAAAATTAACAAAAAAAATATTATTATTTTAAAAGGGTTTAAGCACACGTGCGACCATTCGCGTAGGCCTTGTGCTAAAAACCTTTTTTTCCTTTTTTATATAAAAAATGCTAAAAAAATCATAAAATCTTCAAAATAAAAATATCATTTTTTTTTAACCAAGATCACCGCCAGAACTACGTGATCCTTGATTCTCCATCAAAAGTGGAGATACGTAGGAGCAAGGCCAGTCCTTGTCAGGTTCACTTTCCCAAAAATCCAAATTTTCCAAACAATTTCTCAAACAAATTTTCCGAATGGTTTGCTAGAACTACGTAACCCTGATTTCTCAGTCTGACTGAGAATACGTAGGAGCAAGGTCAATCCTTGTCGGGCACAAAAAAAATAAAAAAAATATTTTGTTTTCTTTAGATTTTTACTTTTTAGGGGAAATTAAACAATTTGCATACCACATCAAATTCGCATATTTAATTAAAGGTACTGCTTTCGGGCAGGCGTGGTAGGGTGCTGATACCTTCCCTACACGTAACCGACTCCCGAACCTAAAATCTGGTTTTCGTAGACCTTGCCTTTTCATTTTATGGTTTTTCCGTAGTTTTCCAGAATAAACTATGGTGACGACTCCAAAACTCTTTTTCTAAAATCATGTTTTTCCTTTTTTGGATCGTCGTCGTCCCGTCGCGATTTTTCGGTTGCGACAGTAATTAAGCATGATGATATTGATTGACTGTACTATATGTATGTTGTCTGTTTATCTAGCTCACCCTTGCTTTCTTGTTGTGTGTTGCTTGTGTATGCTTTCTCTTGCAATGATCATCCTTTTGGATGAGAGCAGATGTGGTTGAGGAGATCCCCTTAGAGCAAGTGCTAGAGGACGCTGATGCTGCTGCTTAGTTCTCCATGGGATTTCTATATTTAATTTGGTGAAATTTGGAATACTCTAACTTGTTTAAGTTTCAAATTCTGTCCTCTTTTATGGATGACTGTAATATCAACTATTGCCATACTATTCTATTCTGACTGTTCTCTTTATTTGAATGGTGACATCTTTATTATATAATTAGTATTATTATATATTTGGGGATGTCACATTTATGGTATCAGAGGAGTTTCTTCCTTAGAGAACCTGTCGGTTGTGAGTATGCATTGCTTGTGTTTGTGTGCTTTTAGCCATGTGTAGGGAGTTATCTTGCTTTCCTTGAGTTGGACTGATGGCCTTTTTCTTTCTGTGTGAATCGAAGATGGCACCTAGGCCTCCTCCACCTCCTCCTCCTCAGTCGAAGCCTTCAGAGCACACTCGAAGGCTAGAGGCTGTACTGGAAGCACTGCAGCAGCAGAACACTGCCTTGGTGAATCAAAATACCATAGCCCTTCAGAACCTGGAAGCCGCAAGAGTGTCAGCTGAGAACACTCAGAGGCACTTCATGGACATGCTAGCGAATGGTGGAGTTACTCAGGGTGCTTCCTCCTCTGCTATTCCTACCGCCATTCCTGTCCAAGAATGGAGTTTGGAGAGCTTTCTCCAACATCACCCTGCTAGATTCACTGGGAAGTGTAGCCCAGATGCGGCCGACCACTGGTTTAGGGACATGGAGCGGATCTATGAAGCCAAGAGATGCCCTGATGAGAACAAATTGGCTTATACTCAATACTTGCTGACTGGAGAGGCTGGCCACTAGTGGAGCAGCCTGAAGATGATTCTGGAGAGGAACAGGACTCCTATCACCTGGGAACTGTTCAAGACTAAGTTTTACACGGAGTATTTCCCTAATAGTGTGAAGCATGAGAAGGAGATAGAGTTCCTCCAGCTGGTTCAGGGGAACATGAGTGTTGCTGAGTATGCTGACAGGTTTAAACATTTACTCCGTTTCTACACCATGGCCATAGATGAAGAATGGCAGTGCAGGAAGTTTGAGAATGGCTTAAGAGGAGACATTAAGTTGCTGGTGAAAGCGCACCGTATTCATGAGTTTCCTACCTTATTAGAGGTGGCCAAAGTGATAGAGAAGACCAAGAAAGAGGCTGAAGGACAACAGAGTCAGCCTACTAGGAGTGGAGGACCATCTGGGTCTCGTGGTGGAGTTAGTGCTAGGAGGGCCCCTTACTCTAGACCATCACTTTCTTCTGGGTCTAGGGGCTCATCCTCCCAGCCATCAGTGCAGTCGGGACCGGTTAGGTCATCTGGCACAGTTAGATGCTTCGCATGCGGAGGGCCTCATTACAGGAATAACTGCCCTCATGTAAATGGTGCAAGGAAGTGCTTCAGGTGCGGGAAAGATGGGCATTTTGCTGCTGAGTGTACCTCCGTTATAGGGTCAGGGTCCCAGGCACAGAGGACTGGTTCATCTCAGCCCAGGAGAGGTGGTAGACCTCAGGCGACCGACAGAGTATATGCCATGACCGGATCAGAGGCAGTCAGCTCAGGTAACCTCATCATCAGCTGTTGCTTTCTTTTTGGAGTGCCTTGTGTAGTGTTGTTTGACTCGGGGGCAACACACTCCTTCATATCGGAGGCATGTGTTGAAAAGTTGTAGAAGAGTTGAACCTTGATCTGGTGGTGTCTACACCAGCATCGGGTTTAGTCAGGACGTCTTCTATGTGTGTTTGTTGTCCAATCGTTGTAGAGGGGCGTCGGTTCAAGGTAAACCTCATTTTTTTACCTTTGCAAGGACTAGAATTGATCTTAGGTATGGATTGGCTATCTGCTAATCGCATCCTTATCGACTGTGGTAACAAGGAGCTAATATTTCCTAAAGAAGATGAAGACATGTCCTTGTCACTTGGTGTGCTGAGACAGGATATCATAGAAGGCGCTAGTTGCTTCTTAATAATGACGCATATGGAAGTGACTCAGGAACTAGGGTCATCGGTTTCAGAGACTCAGGGTGTGAACCTCGCAGTAGTAAGCGACTTCTTGGATGTTTTCCCTGAAGAAGTTCCAGGTTTACCTCCTCCACGTGAAGTGGAGTTCTCCATTGATTTGGTCTCAGGAGCAGGACCAATTTCTATAGCTCCTTATCGGATGGCTCCAGCAGAATTGGCCGAGTTAAAGAAGCAGATTGAAGAGTTGTTAGAGAAACAATTTATTCGGCCTAGTGCTTCACCTTGGGGAGCGCCAGTATTGCTAGTGAAGAAGAAAGATGGTAGCTCCAGGTTGTGTGTTGATTATCGGCAGTTGAACAAGTTGACTATTAAGAACAAATATCCATTGCCGAGGATAGATGACTTGATGGATCAGTTGCATGGAGCTACAATGTTCTCTAAGATTGATTTGAGGTCGGGTTATCACCAGATCTTGGTGAAAGCGGATGATGTGCAGAAGACGGCGTTCAGGTCTAGATATGGCCACTATGAGTATGTGGTTATGTCCTTTGGTGTGACTAATGCTCCAGCCATTTTCATGGACTACATGAACAGGATTTTCAGACCCTTCTTAGACAAGTTTGTTGTTGTCTTCATAGATGACATACTTGTCTATTCTAAGACGCGGGAAGATCATGAAGAACACCTGAGGACAGTGCTTGGGGTGCTAAGAGAAAGAAAATTATATGCCAAGCTGTCCAAATGTGAGTTTTGGATGGATGAAGTGCACTTTCTGGGACATGTAATCTCAGCTGGAGGGATTGCTGTTGATCCAGCTAAGGTGCAGGTCGTGCTTCAATGGGAGAGGCCTAAGACGGTGACTGAAGTCAGAAGCTTTGTCGGTTTGGCGGGCTACTATCGGCGGTTTATTGAAAACTTCTCTCGGATTGTGGCGCCGTTGACACAACTTACTAGGAAAGATCAACCTTTTGTGTGGACTGACCAGTGTGAGAATAGCTTTCAAGAGCTAAAGCAAAGGTTGACTAGTGCACCAGTGTTGGTTATCCCTGATACAGGCAAACCCTTTGAGGTTTTCTGTGATGCGTCCCATCAGGGCTTGGGGTGTGTACTGATGCAGGAGAAAAAAGTTGTATCCTATGCTTCTAGACAACTCAAAGTCCATGAGAAGAATTACCCCACTCATGACTTGGAGTTGGCGGCCGTGGTATTTGCCTTGAAGATTTAGAGGCACTATCTGTATGGTGCTCAGTTTCATGTATTCAGTGATCATAAAAGCTTGAAGTACCTTTTTGATCAGAAGGAACTAAATATGAGACAAAGGAGGTGGTTAGAGTTTCTGAAAGATTATGATTTTGATCTCCTATACCACCCTGGGAAGGCTAATGTAGTAGCTGATGCCCTGAGCAGGAAGACAGTACACATGTCCACTTTAATGGTAAGAGAGCTTGAATTGGTATGAAGTTGAGCCAGACAGCATCATATGTAGTAAGTTGATGATATCTTGTAGCTTAATAGAGCGTATTAAAGAAGGACAGTTGTTAGACCCCGAGCTTCGGACGTCAACCGCTCTTATTGGTACAGAAAGAGGAAAGGACTTCAACACAGGAACTGATGGTCTCTTGCGGTTTAAGGGAAGGACATGTGTTCCTAATGATGGAGAGCTAAAAAGATTATTACTTGAGGAGAGTCATCGAAGTCGTTTTAGCATACATCCAGGTATGACAAAAATGTACCAAGATCTCAAGAAGTCATTCTGGTGGTCAGGAATGAAGAAAGATGTAGCTCAGTTTGTGGCTTCTTGCTTGACTTGTCAGAAGGCAAAAGTGGAACATCAGAGACCTGGAGGTCTATTGCAGCCATTGGAGGTCCCTGAGTGGAAATGGGATAGCATAGCTATGGACTTTGTTACCCATTTACCGTGCACTGTTAGGAGGCATGATGCTATATGGGTAATAGTGGACCGATTGACAAAGAGTGCCCACTTTTTGGCAATTGATTTGAGAATGTCTATGGCAAAACTGGCACAGCTATATGTTAAGGAGATAGTGAGGTTACATGGGGTACCTTCGAGCATTGTATCAGATAGAGACCCGAGGTTCACTTCCAGGTTTTGGCAAACACTTCAGAGTGAGATGGGAAGCAGATTACAAATGAGCTCGGCTTATCATCCTCAGACGGATTGCCAGTCTGAGAGAACGATTCAGACACTCGAAGACTTGCTTAGGACGTGTGTCTTGGACCACTTGGGAGCCTGGGACGAAGTATTGCCATTGGTGGAGTTCACCTATAACAACAGCTACCAAGCTAGTATTGGTATGGCGCCATTTGAGGCTCTGTATGGGAGGCGCTGCAGGACGCCTCTATGTTGGTTTCAGGAGGGAGAAAAAGTGTTTACTGGGCCGGAGTTGATTCAACAGACCACTGATAAAGTGAAGCTCATCCAGGAGAGGATGAAGGCATCCTTGAGCAGGCAGAAATCTTATGCAGATCAACGACGTAGGCCGTTAGAGTTTGCAGTTGGGGACCACGTTTTCCTCCGAGTGACTCCTACTACTGGTGTAGGAAGGGCCATTCGGGCTAGGAAGCTATCTCCTAGGTATCTTGGTCCCTATCAGATACTACGACGCATAGGGCCAATGGCTTATGAGATAGCCATGCCACCCCAGTTGGCAAACTTGCATCCGGTTTTTCATGTATCGCAACTGAAGAAATACGTGCCTGATCCTTCTTACGTGCTAGAGGTTGATAATGTGCAAGTCAAAGAAGACCTCTCTATAGAGATGCAGCCAGTGAGAGTAGATGAGAGGCTAGCCAAACAACCTAGAGGGAAGACTGTCCGGCTAATCAAAGTTATCTGGGATGATAGAACGGGCGACTCTACCTGGGAGCTAGAGGATGAAATGAGAAGATCCTATCCTAACCTATTCTCAGGTAAATCTAATTTTCGAGGACGAAAATTTTTGTTGTTGGGGAGAATGTGAAGACCCAAATAAAATAGTTATATTTTACATTAAAAAGTAAGTGGAAAAAAATTAATTAAGGAAAAAGGGGTTATTAGGCCCTAGTTGAAGGCAGCTAGGCCCATCAAACTGAGGGCACATGACCTTTGCAGGGGTCTTTCTCAAAAAGTCAGTTTCCCATTCTGCCAACTTTCCCCTTTCTCTCTCTAGAAAACAGACCCTTTTTGTCCTAAAACATTTTCTCTGCCTTCTCTCTAAATTCCTAGCAAATTTAACCGTTCAATCTTTGAATAGGTGGTGCTCAAACGTTCACCGCGTCGAGAGCTTCGTAACGGACCGAACAATTTTTTGTTTCTACCGGTAAGTCATCTTTCCCCTTTTCTCCATCGTTTCTAGAACCTAGGGCATTGCTATTTTACTGAATACATGTCCCTAGAAACGTTCCATTTCTGTTTTATGTTAATTTCTAGCTCTAAAAAGGCTACTCTATCACCATTGGGTGATTTATAGGGTGTCGTTGGAAATTGCTGTGAGGAGCACTGTTTAGAGCGTTCCTGTCAAGTAACTGTTCTACTGTAAAGTTTTTCAGGTAAGGGGAGTTGGGTTTTCTTTTTATTTATGCCCTGTGAAATCCTTGTATGCATGAGATGAGTTTTGTGGAAATTGTGAAAGAATGCCTATGTTTAATTATTTTTTTCACACTATTTTAATTATTGTTTCTGCACAAGAAAACCTTGTTGTTTGGTGTTGTTCTGGATGTTGTATTACACCTAAATCATTTTCTGGTTGCTGTCAAAAATGCTTGTTGTTAGCTGTTATAAATTCTGCAAATTCCTTGTTGTGTTAAAATAAAATTCTGCAGAAAAATGGTTGCTGTTTTACTTTGTTCTGTCAGGAAAAATGCTGCTGTTTTTAAAGTTTCTACACCAGAAAATGTTGCTGTTTGAATGAAAATATTGTATCAAAAACTTGTTGTTAGCTGATTGAACGAAAATGCTGTTTGGAATTTTAAAGTTTTGTTGTTTTTGGGTTAAAAATCTGCAGAATATATTTGTTGTAATTGCTATGAAAAAAAAATAATATAAAATATTTGTTGTAATTATTATAAATATGGCATAATGTACTTGCTGTAATGAATGTAAAAATTGCATAAAATGCTTGTTGGTTGCTATTATGATATTGGTATAAAGCCTTGTTATCCTTGCTGAAAAATAATTGCAAGATTGATGTTAGAGAAGTAAATTGATGATATGATTTATACATTGAATATGGAAAAGGTTGGAGTGTTACGTATGTTGTAGGAATTCTTTTGGTTTTAGTTCAGTTTTGTAATTTTGTATGCTATATAACAATATATTATATAAAGTTATCATAATTGTTATTTGATTGATATTCTTATTATATTATTTTATGTTATTAGTTTATGGAGTTGCAATGGTGTTGTTATATTTTAGATAGATGACGTATAATATATTTAATATAAGGATTTTAGCTAAGTGCAATATCCATTTTAATTTTTATATATATATATATATATATATATATATATATATATATATATTTAGAATATAACTAAATATTATATTATAGAAAGTTAAGAGAAATTAGGATAATATAATAAGAAGTTTGCTTTGGAGAATCTATTTAGAAACTGAATAAACTATAAAAGTATAAAATAAATAAAGTAAATAGTTTTAATGCTGGAAAAATTATTTAGTGTTAATTAAATGGTGGTTTAGATTTATGATGATATTGTGTACTTAATTAAATTAATTTTATTTGTGGGGATGTATTATTTTACAAGAAATTGTAGAGTTTTGTGGTGTGATTGAGATAACATGACAATATTGTCTATTTGAGATGATTTTCGGTTTGGTGTTATGTTGTTTGATTGAAGAGTGTTATGTATGTTATATATTGGAATTATGTGGCTTGAAAGAATATGACTGTGAACTAGAATGATGAAATTGAGTATGAATTGAACATCTCAGGGTGAGATGAGTGGATTGTGATTGTAGAGATGTTGTTGTTGTCTGTATAATGTTGGGAGCTTTGAAATGGTATGTCTATCCCTACACTCAAAGCATTGTTCATACTCAAATAGAGAAGAACGGTGTGAGTGGTGAGAGTAGAGGGAGGTCCTCGTCTATAGTCTTGGAGTTTAGACATAGACAGATTGGGGGACTTACCTTGCATAGTGTTGGGGATGGGCCAGCTGAACTATGCAAGTGCAAAGATGACCAATAGCTAGACAGTTATACAAAATCCGGATGAGTCGCGTTGAGTATTTGATGCATGTTTTGGATGGTATGTCCTGCTTGTTCTTTTTTTATTTGTAATTAAGCATGATGATATTGATTGACTGTACTATATGTATGTTGTCTGTTTATCTAGCTCACCCTTGCTTTCTTGTTGTGTGTTGCTTGTGTATGCTTTCTCTTGCAATGATCATCCTTTTGGATGAGAGCATATGTGGTTGAGGAGGTCCCCTTAGAGCAAGTGCTAGAGGACGCTGATGCTGCTGCTTAGTTCTCCATGGGATTTCTATATTTAATTTGGTGAAATTTGGAATACTCTAACTTGTTTAAGTTTCAAATTCTGTCCTCTTTTATGGATGACTGTAATATCAACTATTGCCATACTATTCTATTCTGACTGTTTTCTTTATTTGAATGGTGACATCTTTATTATATAATTAGTATTATTATATATTTGGGGATGTCACATTTTATTTTTCATTTTGATCTAAATTAGCTTGTTGAAGATGAAAGAGAAAAAAAAACACGAAAAAAAAGATAATTATAATATAATTTTATAAGAAAAGAAAAGAAAAAAGTTGAAAAAATATAAAGAAATAATATAAATTAAAATATTTAGAAAATATAAAATATTCCATAATATTTTAGAGTTATATAGATAATTTGATTGAGACATAAAGAACACATAAAAATAACACTTTCATTTCCATATATTACTTTTAAATACACTTTCATTTTCATATATATCTAGTTTCACATGTTACTTTCAATACGTGATAACTATTTCATATACATCTCTCAATAAATTTGTGATAACTATTTCATATACATCTCTCAATAAATTTGTGATAACTATTTCATATATATCTCTCAATAAATTTTAATTTTAACTTTAATATTATCTCTTTCAAAATATTATAACCACCTCACATACAACTACCCACTACCTACATGTTTCTTCTAAAATAAAAAAGTGTTAACCAAGATTAAAAATGACGTAAATCTTAAATAATATTAGTAAGATATAATTGTAATTTTTAGTTTAATTAAATTTGTTATTATTAATTTTGTATTCACATTTAAAATCACACGTTTTTCTTGAATGAAATTGTTAATTTACTTTTGAAGATTGAAAACAATTATCTTTCATAAGACTTTCGTGTGTTCACATTATTTGGAAGACACTTATATTCATTATTTTCTTTAATCTTAAATGAAATTATTGACTTTTACTTTCCAAGATTGAAAAAAAAAAATTCTTAAAAGAGATTTTTAAAAGTATTAGGAGTATTATTATTTTTTTCTCTTTTCTTAAGTGAAATTATTGACTTTACTTTTGAAATCTTATAAGACATTTTTAAAAGTATGAGGAGTATTCTGCTTTAGTTCTTCTCTATACACTTATTCTTTAAAATTTATTACACAAAAATAATGATATTTTGTTCCATTCATTTCTTAATTCATTTTCTGATGATAAATGATCTCTTAACGTATTCTAATTTCATTAATTTCCTTAATCCATTTTTCTACTTTTAATTTCATTAATTTCCTTAATCCCTTTTTATATTTCTAATTTCACTAATTTTCTTAATCCATTTTTGTATTTCCTGTCGGTCTTCACAAACTTCTTCTCCAGGACTTAACTTACTGAGATCTATTCAGCAATATATTCCAAATGGGTTGAAGGAATTTATAACTACAAAATATTTTAAAAGTTCTGTATAATATACACTTTTAATCATGTATTGATAGTATCTGAATATCCAAACAACATTTATCATTTTCCAAGCTGAAAAGTGTGATTCAGGAAAATATGAGAGAAGTGAAATGATTCGCAAAAATCTGAGACAAGGAAAAAGACAGATTGTAACAGCTCTGAAGACAGAGACGTCTCGAAAATTATCATGAAAGCCTAAACCTGAAAGTGAGTCACGAAGCCGATGACTACAAATTCTAGGAGACAAAGGAAAGGACAGGCTACATTAGACAAAGGCTGAAACGGAACAGTAACGTAATTATACACCCCAAGTATTGAACTATAAACCATGTTCTGTAATACAAATTTACAACCTACATAGTTAATTACTACACCAAGGACCATGCTGATATGACTTAAGACCCTAAGTTAAGGAAAGGACTGTACAACATATGAACAATTTTGACTCAAACAAACTGAAACATGAAAACTCTCGCTTCATCATATAAAAAGCTGGGGCGAGCAACTGGGCCCTGCACTTTCAAAGCTGGTAATTGAAGAGCCATATAATATTAAGCTCTTCATCTTACGTAGCAGCAGAGCATCTTCACACGCACACTCTCCTGCAACCTGAAATTGCACCCTGCATAAATTGCCAAATGCAACATTAAGGACCAGATTGTTCATAACTAAACATTTAGAGAGTTCGAGAGGAAGATTGACCACTACAAGGGACAACCACACTAGTGAGATCACTTCAACTAGTTTGTTCCACCAATCCATTTGTAGATCCAAGAGACCAATCCGATGGCTTTGTGATCAAATCCTCCAATTCAAGATAGATATTAGAGTCGTTCACATCTAATTCTTCATCAACTACAGAATTTTCCCGCATTAGTTTTTCTGACATAACATGATAAGCAGAAGAAGCATCTGGCGCATTTGCGCTAGAACAACCATGGGCCCTTGACCCTTGAACAGGGTTACACAATTCATCTTCCAAGGGGGAGGGAGTTGGGTGCTCCATCTTGCTGATGTTCACAGTTTCAGACAGAAATCCACCGACCTCGGATTGCATGGAAGGGAATTGTTTATGATTTTGGGGTCTGTAATCAACATCAGGGGTTGTCTCCATGGTCTTTGGGAAGGGTACACAGCAGGGGTTTCCCATCAATCTAGGCCTCTTAACCATGTGGTTAGCATCAAGCTCTCTTTTCCTTCTAATCTTTTGGATTAACTGCTCAACAAACGCGGGCCTTCTAGCCATTCTAGTGAGGAAAAACATCATCTGATACTGCTTCATCTCTGCACACCGAACTCTCTCCTGAGCATTAGTGAGCTGAACATGGGAATTCTCCTGCTGCTGCCTCAGTTTCAGAATTTCCACCTTCAAAATGTTCTGGTCCTTCTTCAGTTTCTCCAATTCAGCCTCCACGCCTGGCTTCATCATATTGAAAGCTCCCTGATGAAGTCTGTTGTACTTACCCCTCCTCCTTATGTTCTTCAGCAAATGCCTCTTCCCTCCTTGGAATCCTTCATTCGCAAACTCCCAACGGTCTGAATCAACCTTCCTGAAGCCCTGTACCCGTTACACCATAAATCCTCCGTTTACATCGCAAAAACGATATTATATATAAAAACAAACGAATCCAATTACTTCACACAGAACCCTTTACTGTATACTCAATCCGACTAAAAGCTAAACTATTATTAAATGTTGCAAGAAATTCATCAAAACGGTTAGCAAAATTCTGAAATAAGAATTTCTTAATGAAATGTTCAATTTATACAGATTACAAATCTTTCGTTCCATAGATTAATTGGGAAGAATAAATGGCGTCAGTTGATCTAAATCAAAGGTTATTTTATAGATTTGAATATTTGATCCTGATTCATAAAATTATTAAAAAAAAAGAATTTTGATGTATCATAGTGTGAGCAGTATTTTTGAGAAAGAAGAGGACAGAGAGGTACAATAGAAGGGTAAGGTGAGAGAAAATTAAGGAGACAGAAGAAAAGGTGAGAATGCGGAAAATTTGACTGACATAGGTGTTAAGCTGGCGAACGAAGCTGGAGAAATTGCTGTGCTTGAAGTATTTGGGAAGAAGGGTTTTGGAGAATTCATGGGAGTCCCAAACGACGAAGCTATCGCGAGTTTGACTCCATGACACAACGGGGTCAGTCTTAGGGTCCTCCACCATATCGAAGGTCTTCTTCAGGAACGGTGGGGGCCCCATCTCGTGCAAGCCTTCCATCGGTTTCGGCATCTTATCCATGAAACCGTTAACGGCGCCGTCATCCAGCTCTTCTTTGATGTGAACCGCCGTTGGCTCTTCAGTCACACCGGAGTCCTTGCTGTCGCTGAAAACGTCGTCGTGGCGATGATTTTCGCTGTCGTCAAACATCTCTGCTTTGAGTGGTGGCAGTTGTTCTCCCATGGCAGTGATTTGAAGTTTGAAGCGTTGAATAGTTGCGAAGCAGTGTGAGGAATGGGAGTGTTGTGTTTTGACGTTGTGTTGTGTTGTGTTGTGTGTTCAATTTATAGAGAGTGTGAAAAGAAGGAAAAAGAGTATTTTAATGGGAAGAAGAGAAGAAGGTAATGGATAGCGTATCTTTGTGACTGTCCATTTTAGGAAACTCCTTTGGACAGCCACGTTTTCATGACTCTTACTTTCTTGCCACTTGTACGGAAATAGTCTTGCTCAGGTCCATATCAAATCTAATTTTCGAACATCAAAATCATCTCACTCCTTATCTCTTACCGTTTCTTTTCTAACAACATAAATAAATATATCAACCAAACCAATTCATTACTAAGTTATATTTTATAGGAATTTTTTTTATCATAAAATATTTATACCCTAAAAACCTTCTATGAATAGTTAATTCTCAACTTAATTCATATTTTCCCTCCTTTCATAGTTTATCAATTAAACTCAAGCCTTGCACTAATTTTAGACTTTCTTAATATATATCCGGGTGATTTTTTAATTATATATCAGAATTAATCACACTATATACCATTTAGAGTTTTTTTGAGAACTATAAACTAAAGGTGGTGTGAATAGAATAGAAAATACTTATCAAATACCAAGTATAAAATAGAATGGAGAATACTTATAGTTAATTGTCAACTTAATTCATATTTTCTCCCTTTAATACTTTATCAAATAAACTCAAGCCAACAATTTTATTGATAAAATCTAAATTCAATGCTATCAACTAAAAGTGACGAGAATACTTATCAAATATCAAGTGAAAACCAAACACTTATAAAATAGAAAGGACCAGACCAAGTGTTACAATTATCTCAACCATGAGATCAATCCCATTGAACTCCTATAAGACCAACACTTTTTAAATTCTCAACTTCACATAGTTATTACTAATGTTGCCAAAATTCTATCTCATACATCATTATGATAACTCTTTATCTTATTGATCTTCTTCAAATTTTAGAGACTAGTGTTCTAATAAGATAAACAAAGATATTAATTAACTAAAGAAGTTAAGTTTTCACAATTCTTTCTCTAAACTATTTATGTATACATGGTTGGTATTAGTTTAACTTTAAAATACTTTCTTAAGTAAGGTTAGGGCACGTGCTTAGTTATTAAAGAGAACAAAAATAGCAAAAGAATGCAAACCGATAAATGCTACGGTTACGGTCCATGCGGTTCGGTTACTCCGTCAGTGTTGTCGGTCATCAGCTGCATGCATTACAAGTGTTGGCACGTCTAATTGGTGCAACAACTTTATGCAGTTTGATAAACATTCGTTAGACAAAAGAAAAACAGTACCTATCCACACCTTTTTTTATACAAAAATTGAGAACTGTCTTTATGTAAAATGTTCCAAAAACAAAAGCCTGACTTAAACAAAAACATTGAATGTGAGAGATGTTTTAAACGGTGCACTAAAACTGTATTCATCGTGACAAGGTAGTACAAAATACTATGTTATAATATTAATTTTAGAAGGTAAATTAGGTAGGGATTGTGTGGTTAGAAAAAATGGGACTTAAGGTGATCGGTGGTAAGTAAATAAGAGTAAGAGACATGTCGTTTGATGTTATTGATTGCAATAGTAATCGGTTGGACTTATGTATCCGAGTTTCGAGTTCTGACTTTTTGTTACATGAAAACGTGACTCAAAGTTAGCCTTATAATAAATTTTTGTGACTGGAATGAGAGAGTGGACCCCATTTTTCTTGCTTTCTCAGTGTTGATCAGATTTCACAGACTATTGATAAACATTACCAGTCGGTCACAAACCAAAAGTACAAGTGTGAATAAAGTGAGACATGTTAGCTACACTCTACCACATCAGGGTACAGGATTTAAATATTATAATAAGATGTCAGATTTTATGAGTTAAAGACAAAATTAATTAATATTTTATTATAATTCAGGATAAATTAAGTTTAAGTTCATTTTCTACTATACACGAAGGATATTTATTTTCATAACAATCATATATTTTTCATATCCAAGTTTATCCCAATTGATATTTGAATTTATCTAATTATTTACTATCAATTTTTCTTCAATTTTCATATTTGATCTTGAAAAAAATATGTTATTTAGATATAAAAATAACTTATAATATATAAGTAAAGATAAATTATATAATTTAAAACTAACTTATTAAGTTAATTTTCAATTTCAGTTTAAAAACATTTGTGTGATGTACAATATTTGCCTCTAATAAAGGACTACAAACTAAGTGTTATTATTACCTTTCAAAGACTTAAGTTGTTGGTATTTAGGTTATTTGATTTTTAGAATAAAACTCAAGCAAGATTCAATACTCTCAACTATTAATTTTTGTTCATATCACAGAACACAAGAAATTTAATGGAGGATTTCTTGTTCTATTAGAAAATGAGTAGGAGCAATTTTTTTTTTCATCGTCTGTCTTGGTCTTAAACTAAGTTTGAACTATTTGAAAAAAAGAAGCATTTTATAATATTAGCAACTTTAGATTTATGCATGATAAAAAAATGTTCAAATAAAATTACTATAGTCATTCTTTAAGATAAAAAAAAAACATTTTTCATCATCGTAAGTAAACTTACCATAAAACCCTACAATGAAATATATAAATAATGACTAAAATACTTTTTTGAGTGAAATGAAAAAAAAAATATTCTTCTAAATATAATAAGGGGACAAATTTAACTATTGGAAGTAAAAAACAAAATTACACAGAATATATAAAAAAAATGTAATTACTCAAAAAAGACTTTTCTCTAATACATGTACAAAACACACATAACACACATATTTTACAAGAATCAATATAGCTAAACTCATTTAGGATTATTAACTTGAAAAAGAGATATTAGATGAATTTGAGAAGATTTGAAATTAAATTGTGTGTTATTTTTTTTAAGAAATTTAAAAGTGATTGAGGATGAATTTAAAAACAAAGTTTGTATAGAATTTTTTAGATAAAAAATATTTTAATTAATAAAAATTAAAAATGATCAAAATACAACTCTTAGTCATAAAAGAAATAAAAAAAATATAAAATGATATTTATTGCTAAAAAAAATTAAGTAGTAAAATAAAAATAAAATTAATAAAAAATTAAAATAAAATTTTATTTAAGTAAAGTCAAATTATTTTGTTTAAAATAAGTATTGAGGAATTTTTTTTATAATAATAATATTTTATTTTTTTATAATAATAATATTTTATTTTATTTTTATTATTTATACTATTTTCTTTAAGAATATGATTCTTTTTTAAAAAACTACATAATCAATTATGATATTATTTTAACACGAAATATAAGTAAAAAAATACAATTAATTTTTTTTCCTTTTTTTTCTTACTTCTTTCATCTTATTCTCACAAGAAACATTTTTACATGAGCTTCTTCTTTAGTTTATCAACTTTCTTCTCCTATCATGACATTAAAATTGTTATATGGATGTTTATTTCTTTTGTAACAATTTTGATAGAAAATAATGATAAATATAAAGAGATGAACTAAAATAGATAATAGATAATAAATAGTAAAAAAAGAAAAATGATTTTTTTTAATTATTTTTTTTTCTCTGACGATCAAATAATTTAAACAAAATGAAATGAATGAAATACAATGTTTATGAAAAGTGAATAGTGAATGACCAGAGTAAGTTAAATAAAAGTAATATTTGAAGTAAACTATAAAAACATTAATGTTAGAATAGATTTCAGCTACAAGTGGAATTGGTTACTCACAATACCTTACATTTCAAGTGAAATTTGATAATTATAAAATTAGACGAGGGAAAAACTGACAATTTGTGTTAATTCCTTCAAATATAAGGACTTTAGCAGATGATAAAAAAACAATAAATATTGAAAATGATTTTAATCTATAATCCGTCTGTACCCTTCCTCTTCTTAAATAGTAAATTATAGAGAACAAACCTTAGAGAGATCTTTATTATGCATTTGGTAAAATAAAATAGTCATACTATATGCTATTATAAGTTTTGTGTTCAAATGTAAAACTTTTTCTTGTGTTCACATTCTTTTTGTTAAATAAGCTTTTGAAGATTAAATAAAATTTTCTTTTATGTTGAAAGTGTTCCACTATTTCTTTGATTTTTATCTCTTAGAAAATATTTCCAACAATGACCTGATATCAGTATAGAAAACTTATCTTCTGTTTTATGGAACATGAACGTAATTATAAACCGAAGTAGTGAACTATAAACCATGTTAATACAAATTTACAACCAACACAATTCATTACTGCATCATAAAAGTCTTAGCCATGGCCATGCTGATGTATGACTTAAGAGCCTATGTTAAGGAACGGAACACCAAGGGAGGAAAGGGCTGTACAACATATGAACAATTTGGATCCCCGACCAAACACAAACATGAAAATTCTCGCTTCATCATATAAAAAGCTGGGGCGACCAACTAGGTCCTGCACTTTCAAAGCTGGTAATTGAAGAGCCATATAATATTAAGCTCTTCATCTTATGTAGCAGCAGAGCATCTTCACACGCACACTCTCCTGCAACCTGAAATTGCACCCTGCATAAATTGCCCAATGCAACATTAAGGACCAGATTGTTCAAAACTAAACATTTATAGAGTTGGAGAGGAAGATTACCGTTACAAGGGACAACCACACTAGTGAGATCACTTCAACTAGTTTGTTCCACCAATCCATTTGCAGATCCAAGAGACCAATCCGATGGCTTTGTGATCAAATCCTCTAATTCAAGATAGATATTAGAGTCATTCACATCTAGTTCTTCGTCAACTACAGAATTTTCCCGCATTAGTTTTTCTGACATAACATGATAGGCAGAAGAAGCATCTGGCGCATTTGCGCTAGAACAACCATGGGCCCTTGACCCTTGCACAGGGTTACACAATTCATCTTCCAAGGGGGAGGGAGTTGGGTGCTCCATCTTGCTGATGTTCACAGTTTCAGACAGAAATCCGTCGAGCTCGGATTGCATGGAAGGGAATTGTTTATGATTTTGGGGTCTGTAATCAACATCAGGGGTTGTCTCCATGGTCTTTGGGAAGGGTACACAGCAGGGGTTTCCCATCAATCTAGGCCTCTTAACCATGTGGTTAGCATCAAGCTCTCTTTTCCTTCTAATCTTTTGGATTAACTGCTCAACAAACGCGGGCCTTCTAGCCATTCTAGTGAGGAAAAACATCATCTGATACTGCTTCATCTCTGCACACCGAACTCTCTCCTGAGCATTAGTGAGCTGAACATGGGAATTCTCCTGCTGCTGCCTCAGTTTCAGAATTTCCACCTTCAAAATGTTCTGGTCCTTCTTCAGTTTCTCCAATTCAGCCTCCACGCCTGGCTTCATCATATTGAAAGCTCCCTGATGAAGTCTGTTGTACTTACCCCTCCTCCTTATGTTCTTCAGCAAATGCCTCTTCCCTCCTTGGAATCCTTCATTCGCAAACTCCCAACGGTCTGAATCAACCTTCCTGAAGCCCTGTACCCGTTACACCATAAATCCTCCGTTTACATCGCAAAAACGATATTATATATAAAAACAAACGAATCCAATTACTTCACACAGAACCCTTTACTGTATACTCAATCCGACTAAAAGCTAAACTATTATTAAATGTTGCAAGAAATTCATCAAAATGGTTAGCAAAATTCTGAAATAAGAATTTCTTAATGAAATGTTCAATTTATACAGATTACAAATCTTTCGTTCCATAGATTAATTAGGAAGAATAACTGGCGTCGATTTGAATATTTGATCTTATTCCATAAAATTGTTAAAAAAATAGAATTTTGATTTATGATAGTGTGAGCAGTATTTTTGAGAAAGAAGAAGAGAGAGAGATAGAATAGAAGGCTAATGTCAGAGAAAAATAAGGAAAGATGGAAGAAAAGGTTGAGAAAGTGGAAAATTTGACTGACATAGGTGTTGAGCTGGCGAATGAAGCTGGAGAAATTGCTGTGCTTGAAGTATTTGGGAAGAAGGGTTTTGGAGAATTCATGGGAGTCCCAAACGACGAAACTATCGCGAGTTTGACTCCATGACACAACGGGGTCAGTCTTAGGGTCCTCCACCATATCGAAGGTCTTCTTCAGGAATGGTGGGGGACCCAACTCATGCAAGCCTTCCATCGGTTTCGGGGTCTTATCCATGAAACCGTTAAAGGCACCGTCATCCATCTCTTCTTTAACGTGAACCGCCGTTGCCTCTTCAGTCACTCCGGAGTCCTTGCTCTCGCTGAAAACGTCGTCGTGGTGATGATGGCTTTCGCTATCGTCGAACATGTCTGCTTTGAGTGGTGGCAGTTGTTCTCCCTTGGGAGATTTGAAGTTTGAGGCGTGAGTTCGCTTTAGCAAGCGTTGAATAGTTGCGAAGGAGTGTGAGGAATTGAAGTGTTTGTTTTGACACAAGTGTTGTGTGTTCCATTTATAGAGGGTGGGAAAAGAGTGATAGAGTATTTTAATCAGAAGAGAAGAGGGTGATGGAGTAGCGTATCTCTATCACTGTCCATTTTAGGAAACTCCGTTCGACAGCCACGTATTCATGACTCTTACTTTCTTGCCACTTGTACGGAAATAGTCCTGCTTAGGTCCAAAAAAATTCTATTTTTCTAAAACTAAAATCATCTTATCGCCTTATCGTCTTACGTGTCTCACACCGTTTCTTCAGTACGTCCTTTAAAACGATACACCTATCTTGTAATTCATTATAATAATGTAGCTATGTCTTAGAATTTTAGCTTAAAAATAAAATAAAACAATTAAAAATATTATTTTAAATTATTAAATAGTTATACTTTATTTAATAGATACTACCCCCATAATATGTACATAAAAGATCCTTTACATTACTTAAATTTTATACATAACATTGTAGTACTTCTGAACATTTAGATGGATGTTAAGATCATTATATATATATATATATATATATATATATAAATAAAATATTAACACAACTTTAGGCACTCAACTAAAGTTTTGCAGGGAAATTCATAAAAATGCTATGAACACACATTAAGATCCCTTAATCCTTTTAATAAGATGAAATCTATTTTCGCTTGCCGACAAATCTTATCACTAATGAATTGAAATATATAAAAATTAATGAAATATAATAATATCATAAGCAGCATTGTTAAATTTAAGTTATTTTACAAAGATAGATTCCAATTTTTATATTTTTCCTTTTTCTTGTATTGCAGGTGCTTCTTTATTAAAGAGAACAAAAATACCTAAAGAGTGTATATAGATAAATGTAACGGTTAAGATTACGGTCCATGCGGTTCGTTCAGTTACTGCGTCAGTGTTGTCGGTGATCACCTGCATGCATGACAAGTGTTCGCAAGGTAATTGGTGTAACAGCTTTTTGTTATAATATTACTTCATTATCTGTACCGAGTGCAAAATAAGAGAAGGGGCTTTAAACAAATAGAGACTATCAAGATTTAGGGAGGAAAATCAATTAAACCTTAAAACAGTATTAAACCCACTTTCACATCAGATATTCTCCAACACCAACAAAACTCAACATCGTAAATAAATCTCCACAGAAATATGCGTCTACTGCTGCTTGCACTCTGGAGGTCGCTCACCCTGCTGACCCTCACCAAGCTGTGCTCTTCCACTCTTCTGAAGTAAACACGGAACTGTCATGTAAGTTGAGGAGTTCGAAGGGAAAAATAAAATCTATATCTCAACTTATATCACAAGTTCCGTACCTTGGATGCTGATGACTGCAGCGATATTACACGAAAAGTAAGTTGACACCGAAGGGGGAGATCCCACAAAAACAATATTTCGTAAGATTCAAAAATCAAGACAGAAAACAAACCCAGTACACTTTAATGAAATCACAAATTATACCCTCTTTTTAGTCTTGTTTTCTTCCTCATCATCTTCATCATCCTCGTCCTCTTCATCGTCTTCCTCATCCTCGTCCTCGTCGATATCTTCATCATCCTCGTCCTCCTCTAGTTCTCCAAATTCATCTCCCTGGATGGCCTCTCCAGTAAACCATGACACAGCATGGGGAATAATCTTGTCTCTTATTGTTGACCTAAACATGCATGACAAAACGACATTCAAGACAATAATAACTCAGAAATCAAGATTTCAATAAACCGAAGGACTTAGTCATGTTCCATCAAGATTACAAAAAGATTCACGTTTTGCACCCAAAGTCAACAATTACACTCTATTGGAAGATGTGTAACATGTTGGAAACCTGATACACGTAACTACAAACACGTCTAAAAGGCAATCACGCTCACCCAATGTCATAGTCTTGTTCCATCTGATTCTGAAGCTCCTCAGCCTGTGAACAAAAAAAAAAAGCATTAGTCAAAGCTAAAAAATAAAGTAGAGTCGCACATAGCAACGTCATAAAAATTCAAATTAACTGGTTTTTATTTCTACTTCAGCATTTATCTAAATTCAACATCAATACCGCATCTTCATCGATATCTTCATCGTCTTCAGGAACTTGTGGTGGATTGAAGAAATTGAAGAAACTTTCACAATTTTCAGTTTTGGTAATTGGTTTAGCATTCTTTGAACCCTTCTTGGGCTTTTTCTTGAGAATCTTCTGTGTCAGGCATTTTCCTGGGTGCCATTGAATTTCAGTCCTAGAAATTAAAAAACAAAAATCAGCAAGCAAAATTTATTCAAGAATAGACCTACTAGCTAGGTACAAGTGACGTAGCATTATAATTTACAGTAATAGTAACAGCAGCAGTGATAATATACTATGAATAAATCTTACCCAATTGCTTTCTCCAAAATTGGTTCATCCTCGTCAATCATATGATATGTTTTGGTCAAGACAGTATTGGTAAAATAAGGATTGGTATCAAAGAAAAACTCAAGCTTGAATCCTTTAGGATTTTCTATCCTGCTCCACTTGATATCTTTGAGAAACTTGAGAGCACCTTCATCACGCTCTGAAATCTACTTTTTCACAAGGGAACAATGAGAAGACTACTAAAATGAAACTTCGTCGCAAAAATGCATGTTATAAAAAAGTCAACTGCTGAACCAAATGAACTAACCTCCTCAGCTAACACTTCATTGTTTTTCATTGCAGTAAGCCAAAACGCAGGCACTCCTTTCTCTGCATAGGCAAATACTTCTATCAAATATCAAGGAGTTGAGACACGATCAGAAGGAAAAATCCATGCATTTGTATTATCACCTTCATCGTCCCCGCCATCGGGTGTTGTTTCATTCACTGCCGCTTCTTCCACTTCGGTAACACCATTTACTATGTCATACCGCTGGAGTCAACCAAGATAAGTGGAGAGATAAATATTTTTATAATTACATCAACAGTCTTAGAGCTAAGAAATAATGATTTTCAATTATAAATTTATTAGAAGACAGTTGCACAGTTTAAGTAGCAGATTATGAAACGCATTCAAGCCACACGTCAACGCACATGATAATACCCTAAATGCAACTCTCGGTAAATTTCACCTTTGTGTACAATGGTTGATACAATTTTTGGTATTTGGCCTCGAGAGCTGCTCTCTCCTCAAAAAATTTAGCCTCTAATTCATCGTGTTGGCCCTGTAAAATTCAGAAAAATAATAATCCCAAATAAAAAATCAAGCACACACAATAAGGAGGAAGCTCCAAAACACCGAAAAGCTATATCGTCAATGAACACAAAACCTTCCATGCAAATAACAACACTTCCCACCTACCCCAAGAAAGGACATTTCGAATAAGAACTACAATTAGCATCTAACAAACAGGAACAAGAAATTCAAACAACCTATGTCTCGAGCAAACTATTATACCTGGATCTCTCTAAGAACCTCAACACGCTTCCTGACGTTAGGTGACAACGACTCGAGAATGTCGGAATGCTGCCCAGCCAAACTCTGTATCTTGCTCTGAGCAAAATTGAACATTAAAAATTTCAAAAACAATAAATATAGCCATATTGAACATGTAAAACTAGATGAATTCAAACCTTAATTTCAGCTTGAGATATAAACAATAGGATTAGTAGTATCAATTGCAGTAGTAAGAAAAAGGATAATACTAACCTTAAGAGCATTGACAAGGTCTGCTCGATTTTCCTCGTTGAGAACTTCGGAGAGAAATTAAGAACAATAAAATATCAAACGTGTGAACCATGAAAAAATTAAAAAATTAAAAAATAAAAAGAAGAGAGAAATGGATGGAGCACCAGAGGAGAGATCGGCGACGTTGAAGGTATCCTTGTCGTTGCTCATTGCAGAGGCGAAAGAAAAACGTAGTTGAGTGAGAAGAAGCTAAAACCCTAGAGAAGAAACTGATGAAGAAAAGAAAAAGCAGAGAGGGTTTGGTTGTTGCTAAACGTGGCCACCCTCCAATCCTCTTTTCCTCTCCTTTTCTCAACTTGAATATGCTCTCTATTTATTGTCTAGGGCTTCCTTTTCTTTTTTTTTTTCTTTTTTCGCTTTGTCGAAAAGCTTTATGGGGGCCCATCCAGCCTCCTGTGCTTCCTAAGGTTCTCTATTATAGGCCCAGCTTACAAAACCTAATCAATATACTTTTTTTTTATTTGTTTCTGGACCCAAAAACATATATACAATATTTCTTTTTTATTTCTCTATTATTATGCAATAAAATAATGGAGGTCCGTTATTGCGGTTTTCTATTTTCTCCAAGCTGAATAATTGTATATATGCATGTTCGATGAAGAGATTTCTGAAAGAAAACAAAGTTTCGGATTAATTTAAAGTGAAAAAACTTAATCTTGGATTATAATAAAACATAAATTAATTTTTTTATTACATTTTAAATTACATAATTTAATATTATTTATTTTCAACAATAATTAATATATTAGATTATACAATTCAAAATATTAAAAATCAATAATACCAGATTATACAGTGTAAAATGTAACACTTTTAACTAAATTTGGAGTTTTCCAACAAAATTGCATGGAGGGGCTACTTTTAAAATTTTCTATACCTTATGGAGGTGCATTAGGAAACTATGTGGTGAAGAAAGAAAGAGCCCTACTGTATAAATTCTTAGAAAATGCTCGGCCCGGTCCAGTATCCTGTTGTGCTCTTTCTTCTTTCCTCTCAGCTCTGCCTGAACACTAACGACCCTCACTCTTCTGGCTGTGGTGGAATGGAATGGAACCAAAAAGGGAGGGAAATCAAACAAAACAAATAAAACCCTAAAAACAGAAAAAAACGTTTGTGTTGTACTGTGTGACTAGCTTTATTCCATGACCCATTTTTATTGGAATTCCTCTCTTCATTTGAACTTCCCAAAGTTGCTTCTATGGCGAGGCTGCTTCGTCACACTTCCCTCCTCACACGCTCGCTATTCGTCCCTAAGGTTCGTTCGTACGCGCCTTTTTTTTAAGCTTTCACATGATTTTGTTTATGCTCTTTGATCTTTTGTTTTTCGAAAATTGTTGTCACCAAAGACATGTTACAGTTTTATCTTTTTTCTTCTGTTTTATGCATTATTCTCGTTTTATGGATTCTGATGACCTTTTCTGTCACTTTTTAATTTCTTTTGTTATTTATGCATTTTTAAAGTAATACGTGCATTCATGGGGACCGAAGTCAGGAATATTTGCCCTCTAACAAAAGGTAAGGAAAAGGAACTAGCATTGGCCGTTTTGTCACTCATGGTCATGACTATGCATATAACCAACCGTATCCCTCGCTTTTTGCATCTTCTTCCTACGTTTCTGATTGACGTTATTTTGCCGAATAATCAGTTCTTGCTTTCATTTGCAGAGATTTGAGCTGGGATTATTTGGCACTTCTCAGATTTTGAGTTTTTCATCTAAAGGTTTGTCGAAGTTCTCTTGCTTTCTTTCCTTCCCTTTATCTGAATCCAAAAGTTAATCAGTTGCAGGAGTTTATTTATGCTGAAAGGTTATGTACGCCAATCAACGCGAAAAATAGATTATCACATTCTTTTGAAAATTTTAGATATGTTCTTGAAACCAAGTCTTTATTGCTGGGGAATCGCCTTATAAGGCTTATACTGTAAACAGATTATAACAATCATGCTATGGATTGGGCTCGGTAAGTCCAGTTAAGCTCATGATACTTTTGGTGAATCCTCATAATGAGGCTTGACGAGGGAATTGTTTAGGTTCTTTATAATTTATACATTCAAGTTTTTTGTATTCATGTGCTGAATCAAACCAAAACGAAAGTTTATACCTCTTCACTGCATATAAGTTACAATTTATAGAAAATAATGCAGTGTTTCAGATCATTATCCTCCAGTTTCCTATTATCTCTAATGTTTGAAGTTCGAACATATTTGAACTTGACAACATTTTTCATTTCTATATACCTAAAGGTAGAAGACGCTCCAAATCTGATGGAAGTGACTCTGGTGAAGAAAACATATCCAAGAAAGAGTTGGCCCTTCAACAAGCTCTTGATCAAATCACTTCTGCATTTGGAAAGGGATCCATCATGTGGCTTGGTCGCTCTGTCTCACCAAAAAATGTTCCTGTTGTGTCTACAGGTTCTTTTGCTCTTGATATAGCACTAGGAATTGGTGGTCTTCCGAAGGTATGCTTTGATCCTTGCATGAAGAGGTTTCTTACTTATTTGTTATATGTGATTAAACTCTGAACCATTTCTAATACACAAACTTCTGGATACTGATGACAAACTTTCCTGTTTTCCCCCAATTTGTGTCCATAGGGACGTGTTGTGGAAATATATGGGCCAGAGGCTTCTGGAAAAACAACTCTTGCTTTACATGTGATTGCAGAAGCACAGAAGCAAGGAGGTTATATTCATATAATACTTCAACAATGACAATTGTAATGTCTATTTCTTTTGGTTGTAATGGATTCACACTTCTAACTTCTGTAGATGTGATCATGTGACCATGACCTCATCATAATTATGGCAGTTACAGAATCAGATCAGATGATATAATCTCCCTGCCCCTGCTCTTTATGTTTGCTAGTGATATTTGTGTTGTTTTTTTTCCCCTTATGATTTCTTAATGAATGAATTTGTTTCTTAGAATACCCTTTGACTATTAATTTTTGGAAATGACAAATTGGATGTTTGATTTTACACATGGTTTCTCATTGTCTGAAATTCCTGCTTCAATATCAATACTCTGCCAACAACTTTTTGGTGCTAGACTGCTAGTGCTAGCAGTTTCCCAGCTGTAAATCTAATTTGGTTTCTCAATGTCTAAATTTGGTGCTAGTAATTTCCCTGTTTCAGATGTGTTCTTCCATTCCATTAGTTTTATTTGAACTATAATTATAAAAAATTAATGATGAAGTTGAGGAGGCCTACCCACACAATTATATGATTTACTTGTTTATAATTTTGTAGCTTGTTGTTTATCCAGACATTGATATGGTTATTTGATACAGGTTATTGTGTCTTTGTTGATGCTGAGCATGCCCTTGATAAGAGACTTGCAGAGTCTATTGGGGTGAATACAGAAAACTTGCTTCTCTCCCAACCTGATTGTGGTGAACAAGCTCTCAGTCTTGTGGATACCTTAATCCGTAGTGGTTCAGTTGATGTAATTGTTGTTGACAGTGTAAGTGTTAAGCATGATTGCTTTTGTTTCTCTCAATGCTTTCCCTGTTTCCATAGTAACTCGTTTAAGATTATATAGTTAGTGGTAATTCTACTGATATGTTTATCTGTTATTCATTAAACCGGTGTATCAAGTGGCTTACTTTCACAGCCATCTAATAACTTATCGTAGGAAAGTGATTTTAACCAATCACCCTTGATATAGATCTAGTCATTGTAAAATACACATCCTATAAAAGTTATTTATTGGTGTAAGTATTATGTTTTTGTGCGTAGGTAGATCCTTGTATATAAATCTTCTTTTGGTGATGTTTATCACCTAGAGATATTTCTGGCTTCCAGTATTATGTAGGAATCAGTGTGATTGATTTTAATATAAGTTCAGGGGAGGGTGAGATATGTGATGTGGAAACTGGAATTGTTCCGGAAGGGATGCATTTGTTAGCAGTGTTATAGGAACTTGGTTATTATGGGGTGCCTAAGTCTTAGATTGAGTTGTATGCAATGTTCGGTGGAGTATATAAGTGTTTGATTCTCTTTTCTTAATAGTTAGCTTTTGAGGGTAGGTTCTCCAAGTGTTTGGGTACTTATCAATTTATATTAGAGCTGGTTGTCAATGTCTCAGAAAGGGCTACCTATTAAGGATTCTAACCAACGAGGGAGTTGATTGAAGTGGGTTATTTAAGCATTTTGGTTTCCCCCCCTCAATAGCTAGCTTTTGAGAGTGAGTTTCTCTAGTGCTTGAGTATTTCTCACATTGACTCATCCAATATTTAGAAGCTTTTCAGTAAAATTATTTTTAATTTTTGGATTTTATCATCTTAAACCCTCATTTGTAGACTTGTTGAGTTTGGTTTTCCAATGGAAAGAATGAAAGGAATTTTAGTGTTCCACTTTGAACTTTCTCTGTATTTCTCCCTTTTGTTTAGTTTTTTCTTCTGTATGGTTTATACAATGTCATCAAAATCTTGTTTAATTAGTTTAAATGCACGTCCATTGTCAACTAACTTTTTGCAGTCTCTTCATGATAGGTGGCTGCACTTGTTCCTAAAGATGAGCTTGATGGTGAAATGGGTGATGCTCACATGGCAATGCAGGCTAGGTTGATGAGTCAGGCACTTCGAAAATTGAGCCATGCCTTATCACTTTCTCAAAGTATATTAATTTTTATAAATCAGGTATCAGCTAAATTGTTATTAGCTATGTTGTCTCTTGTCAATTTGTTTTTGATAGGCAAACAAGAGTTTTCATTGCTAAAGGTACCAGTGATGAAAACCTTTAAACAGGATTGTAAAACTCCTCACAACTAAACCTCGTACCAGTTGGTTAGTAAGTATTTATGCCCCAACTCTTAAAAATACTTTATAACTTTAATAAATCCCCAAAATTAGAATTGCACCCCACAACTTAGTTACTTGTGTATCTAGTACCTCTTTTTGCAGAACCAACAATCATAAATACTGATATATCATAAAGAAATAGCCCCAAGTTCAATAACCACTGCACAGACATACCATATCTCTCTACCTCCCTCAGAAAATGGTAGTAACTATCATAATTATTGAGCCTCGTTAGATAGAATGTGCGGACTTGGATTTGTTTGCTATGTAGAAAAAGAATATAGAAATTCCTTCATGAACACTTTAGTCCATGCTCAATAATGAAGAGTAATTTCCCCTAGGATCATATCTCTTTTAGCTTTATACCCCTGGAGTACGCACAAATTTCTTGTTCTGCATAAATTCCAAAAGCCTCCCCCCAAACAGCAGCTATGTTCTCAATTTTACTTTGGTCATATTATGAATATATTTTAGTTTGAAGCTGAGAAAGTTAGTGTGTATATGAAACTTTTGTTTGGATTAGTCTGTTTGGTGCTAATTTGATCCTTTCAAACTCTCAGAGTCAATTCCCTGTCTTTTTTATGCATGTAAAGCTGCTTGAGTGCCAAAATTAGGGTATAATTTCTTGTGTGAATCTTAAATACGAAAAGCTATTAATTTCTGGAACTTCATCAGTATTCTTTTCAGATTATGAAGAAAATAATAATTAATAGATGTGTAGCAGCATTGGGGGCCTCCATCCTTAATTTGATGAATTCACTTATCATTTCGTAGTTTTAAATAAATTTTGACAGTAGGGGAGTATGGTATAGTGTATGTTACTTGCACTGTTATAAATAATATCAAGGGACAACATAATCGGGGTTCATTGCTGGGGTAAATATCAGAGCCATAGGCTCTAAACTGAAAAGATTGAAGGTCTGTTGGGATATAAAGATAGAAGAGCATCTGAGAGCTTCTCTATGGGGTTATATAGTTTTTATTTTCCGGTAGAGAAGCCCTCAAAAGATTATTTAGCAATGTATCAGGACAGGTTGAATGGAATATGTTGATGTTTTTGTGCTTTCCAAATTCTTTCAATTTATTGAAATTTCTAATTATGCATTGGCCATGCATATGTCAGACATGTACCAATGGGCCTATTTTTAAACTTATGGGTGGGTTGATCTTGCTATTTGATGTGTTTTGTGTATAGTTTTTTATCCAAAGGAATGTTAAATGGCTTGGAAGGTATTATTTTTACTATATTCTGTAATGTATCCATTTTCTTTTGGGTGGAAGTGGAAGTACTTTCTTCAGATTACCTTGGGATTTGTTTGTCTTTTAGTAACAAGAATTTTGTTGTATCCTCCAGGTGAGGTCAAAGATTTCAACCTTTGGGGGATTTAGTGGACCTACTGAAGTTACTTGTGGTGGTAATGCATTGAAATTCTATGCTTCTGTACGTCTAAATATCAAGAGAACAGGGTTTGTCAAGAAGGGTGAAGAGGTAATCATATATTGATTCTTTTTCTGCCATGTTTCCTGCTGTAGTATTGGGATCCTTGTTTGTTTCAAAAGATAAAATCTGGTTCAGTTTGATGGAATCAACAATGTTCTGTTCTGAACCAGGCCTTCTCTTTAAATCTACATTCTAAGTTACTTCCTTTCTTAATATACTTTGGATGAAAGTGGTGTAGGTGTAAAGCTTTTGAACTCAGTGCACTTATTGCAGTCTTGATAAATAGCAGTTCTGATCCGTGCCTAATAAAACATAAGATATAAATTAATTGAAGTTGCTTGCTTATTTATGGTTAATAGTCAGTGTATTCCATATCCTGTAGCAAAGTAGATGTTGATCTTTAGTATGGAGTATAATTAAAAAAAAAGAGAAATGCTCTAACACACTCTAATTAATTGAAATTTATTAAGAAGTGGGTTTTAAGACCTAACTCAACCCCATAAAACCGGCTTATAAGGTGAGGTTTGCACCTCACTTATATATTATAAATTGGCTTTATCTCTAGTCAATGTGGGACTTCCAACAAAATTAATTGGAAATCACATAATTTTATTACACCCTCTTCCAGCTAATAAATTTCATTCATGATTACTTAATTTCCAATTAATTTTAACCAATGGTGAAGACTGTTAAAACGGTACGTGCTAGAGTGTATTATAAAAAATGTAAGAGTGTACTGCGAGCACTCAAGAAAATATATTAGCATTAGCATTATTAATTCGAGACCAAGCTTGTTAATTTTGGGGTGAAGGCATTTGTCATCATGAATTCACTCTTTATACAAAACTGGTTGTGACACATACTGTTTCTTGTTGTTTTGCTTTGAGTAAGCATGTTATTTGTCGATGACAATGCATTGAATATCTGATAGAATATTAAGGGTGTATGCAAGAAGAAAGAGGAGAAGAGAGAACGGTCAGGAGGGAAAAGCTGACAGTTAGTTGTTAGTTAATAGGGAGGGAAAGTGAGCTGTTATAAATAGGGAGTTCTGTGTACAGGGGGAGGGGATTATTCATTTTTGTATTCTTTGGCAGAGACTGGACATCTTTTCCAGTGGAGGGAGAGTATTCCCTAGGAGAGTAATACTGATCATTTGCTCTTTCTTACATCAATAATACACGTCTATTCTTTCTTTTTTGGGTGTGGGAATGTGCTGAGGAGTATTGATCGGCTCCTTGACAAAAGAAGCCTATCAATATCTTTGTGGTATTTTTATCATCCATACAGTACCTACCTTTAAGATGGTGAATATATGTGCGTAGTTAAAAGAACCATGTTACTTGTTTGTTCAGTGGATTCTAGATGTGATGATGTCCTTTATAGAAGCTAGAGCTTTTCATTTTCTATCTCGGATACAACTTTTTTCTTTTTGCATTTAATCCTCTATACGTTACTGTTTTTTCAATATTTTTAGGATCTTAATATTGCACTGATTTCATTTGGTCTAGTTTCTGGTATGAATATTTATCTTTAAGCCTTTTTATTTGTACAGATTTTAGGAAGTCAGGTTCTTGTCAAGGTTGTGAAGAACAAGCTTGCCCCTCCATTTAAAACTGCTGAGTTTGAGCTTGAATTTGGCAAGGGGATATGTAGAGAAACAGAGGTTATAGATCTAAGTGTACAACACAGACTAATCTTAAAGGCTGGTGCAATGTATTACTATAACGAACAGAATTTCCGTGGTAAGGATGCCCTGAAGAATTTCCTAGCTGAGAATTGTAGCGCATTAGAAGAACTTGAAACTAAGCTCAGAGAAAAGGTTCTTAATGTTGAAACAGAACAGACACAAGAATCAGATGTTATTAATGGAGATGTTACCGAAGAAATTGCCTCAGTTGATTCTACTGTTGAAGAAACAGCTGTTGTAGAAGCATGATTTTCTGAATGCTCACTCGTTTTTCCCTGCCTCAATCTCCACCCTATCATTTATGCATGTAGCTTGGTGAATTGGCCCTAAAATGGTCATTCTCAGATAAAGAAGGTCCTAAGAAGCTATGCATGACCCGAATGCTTATACTTGTAGTTCGGAATCTTATTCTTGTTCGTGGTAAAGTGTTTGAAGTTCAATTTGAATTTCACAGTACTACCTGTGGTTAATTGAATTTAATGTCATTTTATATAGGCCTGCCTGGTTTTATGGCACATGTAAATTGAGAATGTAATGGACTAACTGCACACTGTTTGTAATGATTTTACTATGCAACATGTATGATAATGCATATATTTCTCATGATATTCATCGTGTTTCTTCCATTTTACCCTCCATCTTTTAATTATATTTTAAAATTAAAATATAAAAATATTGTTTAAATACTAAAATTCTGATATATTTTAATAACAACCCACTACAAATTATTTTTCACTTTTTGCGTAATTATTATTATTAATTTTATTTTCTTAAATAATATAGAAACACTCAGGATATCTTCTCACGTCTATATATACACTGGCATGTTGAAATATAATTTTGCTATTCTAGGGATTGTCAGAGAGCATGAATTGAACAACTTGAAATTTATACAAGGATTTCCTTATTCATTTTTTTTTTAAATCGATATAATAAATTTCTTTAATTAACTTTTGATAGACTCCCTCCCTCATACAGTGAGTATCCACCTTTGAAAAATCCTCTAGCTTTGGATTGCTTGTTTGAAATCCTCTAATATGTGAACACAATAAAAAAAAAAAAAAAGAGTAAAAGACGTCACTTCTCATTTTGTTTGAAGTCTTCTAATAACGTGAACAAAATAAAGAGTAAAACATTATATAAAAAAATTATTAAATAAAACAAATAGCTGCGAACAAGTTTTAAACGAAAAAGGGAATTGAACATATTGAAGATAAACTGTTCTGCATATTTTCATACTATTTAAATATTTTACAATTTTTATTTACATATTTCCCAATAAACTTTGGTATAAAATGTATTTCGTAAACGTCTATGCCAGACTTAGTTTTTTAATTTATAAAAATAATTAAGTTTGTTTTTATTTTTACCTACTCCATCTTTAGTTAATAAAATTAAAATTCTCTCTGATTATTAAAACGTGTTACTATTAAATAATGGTTGTGTACAATATAAGAAACCCAGAGAAAAGAAAAAAAAAAGTCTTCATACTTTTCGCAAACTGTGACAAATACCTCAAATAATTTATATTTTTCTTTTTTATATATAATAAGAATATTCCTCTTGACTGATTCTTCCAAAGTTTTATCCACTCAAAATTTTTATGAAGAAAAATATAAAAACAACTTGGTTTATTTTATAACATGTGACTTTCCATAAAAAATATGTTTAAATACAAGTTAAAAGAGCTTTTTAAAAAAAAAATATTAAAAATATAGAAATATTTCTGCGAAAAATAAAAATTCTCAAAAGTATTTCTAACATGTATTCGAGCAAAATAAAACTTAGTTACAAAGTTGGAGTTACATTGTAGCTAGCCAATGACATTAAAATAAAGAAAAAAAAGCGAAGTTTTTCATTGCACGTGTTAGCATCATGAGAGATAGTCAACGTAATAGTATCCTTGTAAAACACAAAAAAGAGGGGACGATTATTCCATGTGGTCCCAAAAATGAGACTTGTCAAGAGATATTTTTTTAAGGAATGATTTTTGATGTGCTTATATGTTTCTATTGAAATATATAAGCACATAGTCATCAAATTTTTTTGTCCCAAAATCTCCTTGGAAATTTCAAATTTGGTAGTGTAGAACTTGAAAGAGAAAGTTTCATTGCTATCATCCATTTTGTACCCACCATCCTATATTTCTCAATGTCTCCTCTTTTTGTGCACAAGTGTAATGATGAACATTGAATAAATTCCATATTTTTTTAAACAAAATCTATACAAAAAATAAGTCAGAAGTGGAGAAAAGTCATAAATTTTAATTGAAAGAAAATGATAAAAAAATAACGTAAATGTATGCAAACAAAAATTCCATAATTGTACTCTTGAAAGATATTAAAGTTATCTTTATTTATTTATACTCTTTTTATATAAATTTTGATTGTGTCCAACCTTAACTTTTAATTAATAATTATTTTTTCTAACTAATATTTCATGAAATATTGCATTATCTCTTACCAAAATCTTTTTAAATATCTATCCATAAATTTACACGTTCTTAAATTTGAGATACTATGTCCAATATTCTCTTCAATTAAATTTAAAATTACGACCCTTCTCTCATATCACAACATCATAATAAAAAATAAATATTTGCAAAAAAAAAAAACTGCGTAGTATATTATTACACATAGTGAATATAGAATTGCTAAACTTGAATGTAATTTATTGTAAAAGTAAACTCATTTTAAAAAAATATTCGTTGCAAATGCTACTAATGAATAGTTTTGAAACTCACTTTTTAAAATAAAACCATAGAATGAATTATGGCTTGGTTCTATATAGTTTTAATAAATTTAATATTTTAACTAATATTAAAATGTAAAATATGTATTATAAAAATGTGTTAAAAAATATCTTGAATCTTTCCTAGAATTACTTAACTAACAAATGGTGGCCACTTGTTAGTTTACTTTTGAGCTTAACATTAATTGTTAAATATGAAATTAAAAAAAATTACTTATTTTAACGTGATTTTGACTTATTCAACTCGAGTTTCGAATTCCATTTAATAGTTTGACCTTGTTAATTTGTGATTTATTATAGAGTAAACATTTTCCACAAAGAAAAATCGTTAAGTTGCAGGTTACCTTAGAATATTCTACCACTCTATAAAGTTATCAAAATATTTATTCAAATTTCGATACAAAATTACAAGATTCATGAATTAAACACAAAACATTTTATATTTTTAAATAAATATATTCCTAAATTCTTTCAACCCTAATTCAAAAATTTTGCCTATAATAAGCATAAATCTTTAAATTTATCTGAACAATCATTTTTTATAGATATTTTTAAAATGTTAAATTAACTTATCCACAAGCCACTTATAAAAAAAATTAATTTCGTATTTTATCTATATTTTTAACTTTTATAATTTTTTCTATTAAAAACTTAAAGATGAAGCGATGATGTGGATTTATTGGTGGAGTTGACAGTTTATTAGGTCAGATAGAAGTCTTCTGATTGCTTCCTCGAACTCAAGTTCATCCCATTTATTGCTCTGCAAACAAATAATAGACACCATTAATGGAAAAAGTTTCTGGTGATTTTTCACATTATATATATATATATATATATATATATATATATATATATAATTTAAGTTAATTTATTTTAAATTATTTTATAATTTAAAATAAAAATATTATTTTATTTGTGTTGAATAAAAAGTAAATAAAAATTGAGATATTTATTTATCATCATCCTTTTAAATATGTGAAAAATTATAAATTGATATGATAACTTTATATTTCGTATTAAATTCATAATTTATACAGTATCAGTCCTTAAATATGAAATTGATAAAATAGTCTCGAAATGTTTAAAAAATATATATAATTAATACCTTTGCCACTAAAGATTAAAAAAAAATAGTAATTTTAAAAAAAATACTAAATTAACATCCATTTGCTTTTTTTATAAACCAAAATCAATATTTATTGAATGATAATAATAATACAAAGTATAAATATATAAGTAATCTAACCGTTAATTAATAATAATTCTGTATATAATAGATACAAAATTTCATACAAAGCTAGTTGCATTACTGCATCCCAGCTTTATTTTAAAGAATAATGTATTATTTAAAAAATGGGAAGTAAATTATATTATTTGCTAGATAAAGTATAAAAAAGATTAAAATTTTCAAAAATTTCACACATTTTATTTAAAAATGAAATGTATATCCCACATATATTATAACAAAAAAAGGACAATATGTTAATTTAAAAATACTAAAGGTTGAGTTTTTTTTTTTTTTTTATAGATATATGTTCGATAAAATCTAAATCATTACTGTTATATATAATTATCAATTTCTATAATGCATCACAATATTAGTATCAGTATAAGTTTCTCACACTGTATTTGTAGTTTCTACCCAATAGAAGTCATACTACAAAATCAAATACTTAATCCCTTACACTGATAAGTGTTCATTATCAAGTTACACACACACACACACACACACATATATATATATATATATATATATATATATATATATATATATAAAGGTTTGAACATGTTACTAATTTGGTATGCATACCTCAATAATCCTCAGCCTGAAGGTTAATACATTAATGGTTGTCCCTCCTTCTGTAGTATGGAGGTTTGTTTTCGTGGAAATCAAGGTTAAGTTCTGAATCCTTTCTAAGAATTTCAATATGCGAATCAATACAATAACTTCGCAGCTTTGTTCTCTCACTGTCACTTCTAAGTCCACCATTTTCTCTTCTGACGAACTTGATTCTGGTACATGCCAAACTCGAACATTCAAGCTTTCATCAGGGGTCCTACCTTTGTTTTCTTCACTCATACTACCTGACAAATCTTTCATAAGCTGCTTCTTTCTCATGTTAAGCTTTTCAATGTCAGCCATCAAAGATATTATTCTCTCCTTTGCGGTTGTCAGGATCATCGCTTTACTTTTCTGAACCACCCAAATTCAAATCTCTTAGATTGTTTTGGAATCACAACAAAAAATGTCATTACTAGTGGAAAAAATGTTTGATTTTTAACTTACATTTTCATCCATATATATAGTTGATGAAACTAAAGCATTTATATAAGAAAGTTATCTGCTAATATAATGTATTATACTATTAACTATTATTTATCAATAGTATCATCAAAATTAATGTAGTATACTACAGTATGTTAGCATGGTAGAAGCAAAACACAATTAATAATTAATTTAAACTTAAAATAAAGGCTTGACACAAGAAATATCCCACCGGAGAAACCTAATTCCTAACTTTTACAGATATGACATTTTTTAATCATGCCCCTTAAATATGCACTTAAATGTTTGATCTCAGGTTTATTTGTATTGTATGGAAAAAGGTATATAAATATCACCATCTTGTGAGATTGGTGTATCCATAGTTTCTATAACTTATTAAATTTTTCTTTTCATGGATGAAAAACCTACATGCTTGGCATTGCTAAATTATAACATACCTTAGTTTCCGGAGGAAGAAGTGCTCTAAGTGCCTCAAAACTCACTTTGAGTTTTTCACGCCTTCTTCTCTCCGATATCATACGAAAATGATGCTGCAGGGTACTGATGTGATCGGTTGCTTGAACAGTACTATTGCGTTCTCTCATTAATGATGTATTCTTCAGGTTTTGCCAGCGAAAATTGGTCTCTGTGTGGGGTTCTATATTTGGGTTTGTTATATCTGGTATATATCTCACGAAATCGGGAGCTCCAGGGTGTGTTACAGAAGTATGAGGCAAAACTTGATGGGGTTGCTGCTGCTGAGAAGATGAAGAGAGGACTCGGATTAATGCTCTTACCAATTCTTGATGTTCACCCTCTGGTGTGGGTAAATAGCTTGGAAATGGAATGACTTGAGACAATGGTTGGATAGTGTGTTGGTGAGAAGTCGGTTGTGAGGGAGCCACACCGAGGGCATCAGGGAAGTTGGAGTGGGAAGTTCCCGGAATATTGAGTGATTGATTAAAGGTATTTGTAGATGATATTATGAAAGAAGATGATGACGATGAGTATGGATTCTGACCAATTGATTGGAAACGCATATAGAAATCTTCTGGGAATAAATTCTGAAGTGCTGTCTCAATGTCATCCTGAATAGTACACTAGTTATAGTTTATGAGATGCCAAAACCATTGACACATCGATATCATGAGAATGTATAGTTTTCTTACTTGAGGAATGTTGGAGAAGCCAAGTTCGATTTCTCCCGCTTTGCATCCCATGAAGACAGCCATCTGCGATCAACAACATCTAATAAATATAAATGTTCATTACAATTTAGGAAATGATTACCGATAAAGGTTTGGAGTTTTTGTTTCCGATGAACGTATACCTCAATCCCTGCTTCCTGTAAAAACATTTAAGACAATCGGTTCCATTCTTTGTTACTTGTTTTCTACTAAATGACACTGTAATTTAAAATATATATATATATATAACTTGTAAAATGATTAATTACCCGAAAGAATTGTGCTTGAATTTGGGTGGATGTGAGTGGTAGGAGATCCGAGAGTTTGAGTTGTATGTAAGGAAGTTGATTCGTGAAAGCAAGTCCAGGAACACACCTAAAACGGTAAAAAAGGTAAAAGGGTTTTCCAGAAAGAAAGATTATGCATGATGGTGATGAATAATGCAGCACTTACTCATCAGTGACATCAAACGTTAAAGCCCGATACTGATGAAAAAGGGTTTGAGAAGAAGTTGGTTTGTTGTTGAGAGAATTGTAGAAACCATCAAGGAAGAACAAACGACTGTGGAAAGAAAAGTAAATAAAAACGATAGCTAGTGAAGAGTAGAAGCTAAGAAAATATAAAGAGAAATATATATACTTTGATAAATGTGAGTGTTGCCATAGAGAAACGTAAGTGCAGTCAAAAGATTGAATGAGAGAACGGAGAAAATGAGCTCTGGGAGCTTGAGGGAGGGCAAAGACAGCATCCATGTTGCTAATTAAGGGTTTTGCATGATGATGAATATGTTTGTGTATTACTACTTATATTATTATGCATCATCTTAATCATTATACTTGTTAACATACTCTTCTATATATAGATTTAGATTGATAAAATGGAAAAAATACATACAAGAACTCATTCATAAAAGGAGAAAAATTGAGGAGACAGACACAGATATGGATGGAAACGTGTGAATATCATTATTGTTTCTCTAAGAGCAGCATCATTATTTCTTCATATAATAGTTGTTGAAGTAAGATGATATGTGTTGACAGTGTGAATAGAAAAAATTCTTCATTTACTATAATTAATCAATAATAATATAAAAACATCCTTTGACATTGATATTGAATAGTGATATGAGAAAGGCTTCCAATAAAAAGAAAAAATTATTGATAAACATTTGAAATGCTGCTAAATAAAAGTTAAACATTTATAAGATAAAGAAAAATGGCATTTTAATATACATAAATTTTTTACATTTATTTGATATTATTTTTAAAAAAAATTAGTATTTTATAATTATTTAATTTTTGTATTATGTAATTATGATCATATGATTACTGTAGTATAAATGTTGTTGAGTAGGTCAAGGAAGGCGCTGTTTGTTTGGAAGGCTGCATTTGCAATTTGTTGAAATCATTTTCCTTTTTGTCTACTTTCCTTCCCAACCAGTCTTATCCACTTAACAGTGCCACCGTCAAAATTCTCGTTCCAAAACTTCGACAATCTTCACACACCAACTCCAATTACATTTCTTTATTTCTATTGTCTCTTTCCTTTGGCCAACTTCCTTGTATTTTGACGAAAAACAAATTAAGTATTATTTTAATCTTTAATACGTCCTAAATATTTTATAAGTATTATAAATATATATCTTTTATTTTATTTTGTAGACCTGAATAGTTATAATATATAATGCTTACATATATTTATGTTTTGTATTTTTACATTATTCATGAATTTTGAATTCTTTGCATTCACCCTTTTTGTTCTTGATAATCATAACGATGTTAACCTTCTACACATATTACCCTTTAGTTGACAATTAGAATTGAAAGGAAACCTCTGTCAGACCTTCCAGGAAGTTCTGTCAAGTGGTCCTTTTTCTGCTTTCCATTCCCCACTATAAAGTATCATTATTTCTAGAGTTAATTTTCAACCACAACTACGCATTGTTTATTATTATTATTATTATTATTATTATTATTATTATTATTATTATTATTATTATTATTATTATTATTATTATTATTATTATTATTATTATTATTATTATTATTATTATTATTATTATTATTATTATTATTATTATTATTATTATTATTATTATTATTATTATATTATTATTATTATTATTATTATTATTATTATTATTATTATTATTATTATTATTATTATTATTATTATTATTATTATTTTGTTAATAATGGTTCTCATGACTGATGCTCTATCAAGTTTTTCATACCCACCACCAAATTGTTCTTATGTTTCAGTAAATTGATTTTAGGAAACTGTTGGCAATAGGCAGCTTGACTGCCTAGCAGTCCGACAGTTAACAGTTTGATCTTTCGGTAGTTCAATCCAGCCTGAAATTGCCATCTACAATTAGAAATTTGAAAAATTATATGTACTTTACCATTTATAAGAATTATTTCGAGAGGCTTGTTTTTATTTTTCTTCTTTTTTAGTTATAAAAGAGTTGCGAATGATGCTCTTAAAAGATCATGTTTATGGAATGAGTGGTCCGTGTGTGAGATTGTATGTATTATGATGAGCAACCAAGAAGAAGCAAGAGTACAGAGTCGACAAATGACAAAAGTAAAACTGGAAAAAGAAGATAAACACGAGAGAGAAAGAGAACTTTCTACACAATTGTATTATGAATATAAAATGTGTATATATTGTCTAGAAAGCAAAAAAGAATACAAATTAGTAACAATACAAATTATAGAAGATTCTGACACTTAGTTATTGGAAACAACTGTGATATATAACAAAAGTAAATAAATACAAATTAATTAAAAATAAATAAAGTCAGTAAAAAAAGGAAACGAAAAGGAAAGAACACCAACAACAACTAAATAATGTATGATGAAAGATGAAGAGAAGGAAAAAGGAGAACAAATAAGAAAAACAAAGATACTTGATGAAAGATGAAGGGAAGGAAACATAAGCAAAACTAAGAAAACCTAAAAATTATAAGAAGGTGATCATGGTCAATAAAAGGGATATGATTATTGTCTTTCATATGCAAGTACTCCCGCAAAATTGGGTTCTACTCATAGTCCACCCAACTTTTCACATGCACCATTGGGTTGTATTGATGGTCTATCAAGCTCTCATGCTTCATCGAACTGACTTTAGAAAATGCACAGAATTTCGAAATCCTGTTTAGGAACTCACATGTCAGTTGAACATGTGGAGAACTCGGTGGAATATGAAGATAGTTCGGTGGAGCATGAGGTCAAAATCAATGTAGTTGGTGGGGCGTACATAGTTGGATTAAGTCGGTCAACCAAGTGGAATGCCCAGATTATGGTGGAATAGGTGGAGAGCTCATAGGGGAGCCTAGAAAGCTCAACAGAGCATGTGGATAGCTGAACTAAACTCTACTTATGCTATATCCGGCTCCACTGATGGTTCAATAACTCTCCACATTCACCATCGAGCTTTCCTCATGCTACACGGGGCTTTAATGATGGTCCACCGAGTTGTCCTCATGCTTCAATGAACTGATTTTAGGAAACGTTTAGGATTTGGAAACTCAGCCGCCCAAGCAGTCAGACCACCCAACAGTCTAAAAGTCGACAGGTCTGCCTTTTAACAACCCAACTCGACCTGAAATTTCCACCCACAGTAAAATCATTAGAAAAAGATTAGAAAATCAGATGTACTTTATCATCCATAATAATCATTTCAAGACGCTTGCTTCCGTCCTTATTCTTAACCTCCCATAAGTCATTAATTCTAACCCCAAGTTTAAGTGTCATCAATCTCTTTTATAATATCAAACTTTTTAGACATTGGAAACAACTGTATATGATATACAACAAAAGTAAATGAATGCAAAGTAGCTGGAACAAACTAAAGCCAACAAAAAAGAGAAGGAAGAAAGGAAGGGCACAAAAAACAACTAAACAATAGTTAAATAATGTTTGGTGAAAGTTGAAGGGAAGGAAGCAAAATAAAAACTAAGAAAACCTAAAAGTTATAAGAAGGTGAACACGATAAATAAAAATGATATATGATCATTGTCTTTCATATACAATACTCCCGCTGAAATGGGTTCTATAGATGTCCACTGAACTCTCCTCATGCTTCATTGGGCTCTACTGGTGGTCCACTGACTCATGCTCCACCGAACTAATTTTAGAAAATGCACGAGATTTTGAAATCCAATTTAGAAACTCACTGATTGGTGAAACATGTGTAGAGCTCAATGGAGCATGTGAAGACCTTAGTGGAGCATGAGGTCAGATTAGTGTAATCAGACAGGTGTACATAGTTGGATTAGTGGATCAACCAAATGGAGTGTCCAAATTATTTTATAAAAAAGGTGGAGAACTCATAAGAAAACCTTGATAACTTGGTAAAGCATATAGATAGATTAATTGACTAATGTGATTCGAAGTACTAAAACAATGTTGAAGAAAAAAAGAGAGTCAAGTAGTAGAATAGAAAAAGAAAAGAAAAAAAATCATAATTATTAGTAAGAGAACACATATAACAAACCAATCTCTTAGAGTTTTTTTAATAGACCTAAAACAAGTATTTTATTTACTTGATTCTTAAACCGACTATAATTGTAAGTTATTGATTTTCCAATAATATGGAATTTCTTTTCTTATTTATCTAATTGAACTTAGTTTTAGCTATATTTGTTCTGGTTCATCTGACGTACCACTCTAAAAATTTTGACACCTTTAATTAACTTTGTTGCCTAAACCTCTCTTTAAGGTATTGGAGAAGGTCATTTGACTCAACAATTTGAGAACCTCTCATCTCATCCATACTAACGAAACTAAAATAGTTATTGGAAGTATTAATTTATTTTACGATTAACCGTTAAAAGTAAAAAATATCCGACGTATGCGATTTTTGTATCAATAACTCTTCATATATACCACACCACGTGAAAATGATATATAGTTAAATAAACAAAAATTAAAAAATGCTAGAGTGAAACATGGAACGAAGAAGTAATAAAAAGCAAACCAATATCGAAAAGAATGTATTTCCTATGAATGAAGCATTCGCGACAAAGTGATGACTGTAACATCAGCAACCTTTCTCTTTTAATATTTTGTTTTTGTCATTTTTTGTGTGTATATTTCAAAGTAGCAATATAAAAGGGAAACAAAAAGGAAACTGATACAGAAAACATTGAAGTTCTAGAAATCATGTCAAATCAAGAGTTGGTTGCGTAGATTTATGGGTGGAATTCAGCATGTGTTGCGTCAGCAACCACTCTTCTTACTGCTTCCTCGAACCCAACCTCGTCCCATTCACTATCCTGAAAATATACACACCATTCTTTTTAGGATAATGATACTTAAATAACATTTTTTTGACAATATTTGAATATCGTCAACGTGTCATTCTGTGATTGGTTCATGGTATTGTTTATGATTATTATTATTGATTGTAAAATAATTTTGAACCAATCATAGAATAACATGTAGACGATGTTCAAATGTTGTAAAAAAAATGTTGTTTAAGTATCATTATCTTTCTTCTTATTCTTCCCAATACCTTTTTATAAAACTTTTCATTCAAATTTTATAATTCATATTATTGCAAAAAGTTGTGGATGGGAATGTCGTGAAGTTTTTAAAATAGAGATGAAATAAGAAATTGTTTTGTTGAATAAAAATAAATACTGGATATCATTACAACCAGTTAATATTTACAACCATATATAGTATATTAATAAGTTTGTGTAAATTTTGCATTTAAAACGTTATAACCTAATTTTTTACTTCTGCAAATTATATTTCGTGTCACCATTGCTGCGAAACCCTACTCCATAGCTGCCGTTTCCATTAAGGTGGAAACCGAAGACCCGGTGGTTGTAATTACGGTTGAGATGTTCGTAACGTTCCTTGACGGTTTTATATTTATTTATTTATATGTGTAGGTTTGACGAGCATTAGGGTTTCATAAAACTGCTCACATTTGGACCATGTAGGATATGAAAACCCTGTACACAACACAAATGACAAAGCAAATGTCTGAACATGTTACGTGGTGGAATGTTTCTTGGAATACATACCTTAATAATCCTCAGCCTGAAGGTTAATACATTAACGGTTGTCCCTCCTTCTGTAATATGGAGGTTTGTGTTCGTGGAAATCAAGGTTATTTGGATGAAACAACACTCAATAAATAATACAAAAGAAATGTATATTTATTAGAAAAGAAGAAACAAAAAACTAATTATATATATATATATATATATATGAAAATGATTTATTTTTTGATATCCACATTTATTTTCTAATTTTACTCTTGAAACAAAAGCTTTTTAAATGAACATAAATAGTTTATTGATTTTACATTTTAAGTAATCATTTCTTTAAATTTAATTGGTCTTTTTAATTTGGCATTATTTTTTAAACTTAATTAATTTTTTAATCATACAAAATAAATAAGAATTATTTATAATAAAATTATAAAAATTATTTATATTTAATTTTATAATTATAACAATATATAGTAATATACGAATTTATTTATTTTATTATTATTTATTATTATTGATCCTACATAGTTTTCAGAAAATAAAAAAAAAAGTCTTATTTAAATTGTTTTTACTTCAAATATTAAGTGAGATATGAAAGAACTGTTTTTTCCTTGTTTTTCTTTCCAGTTTTATTATTTAAATATTTTTCCTAAATTAAAATTACTATTTTATTAATTGTATCCTTTTTAAGTAATTTTATTTTTAAATTTAACCGTTTCTTTTAATTTGGTTGTTTTTTTAAATTTAAATATTTTTTAATTATAAAATTATCTACAAAATAAATAAAAATTATTTATAATAAAATTATAAAAAATATTTAATTTTATAATTATAATAATAACAATAATTTAATCATTTTCTATTATCATGAAAAAAAAATAAACATACATGAGATGCATGTGTTTTCACTTGTTGAAATATAAAGAAAAAAAAATTAATTATGATTTTGAAGTTTGAAATATAAAAAACATAAAATATAACTAAAATTAAAATAAATTAGGCATAATTTAATTGTTATATTTATTTTTTAAATAACCAAAATTATTTACGTGGTAATGAAGAAAAGACGAGGAAGAGTTGCATGTTAGAGCTCTATGATGATGGTTGGATTTGTGTCTGTCTGTGGTCTATGGTTGTCTGTTTCTGATTTAAAAAACATGTAGTTTCTTTTGGAAACATATGTCTCTTAGTATGTGATTCTGTTTTGGATGAGATGTGAAAATGGAGTATGAGTAGTGGTCCATATTTATCATCTCTTGTTCACAAATATATTCCAATTTCTCACTTCATGCTTTTAGGCATTTCTGTGTTCATAACTTGTGAAAATTAGAGATGGAACAATTTGTGTTTATTACTACTTTTCCAAATTCTTTTCGAAATTGAAAAGGTGTTTATTAATATCTGCAAACGAGATATTGACTAAATATTGCAATATATCAACTAAACTTTTCTATTTGATTTTTCTAGTTTTAAATTTGTTTTGTTCTTATTACTGTTTTATAAGAGTGAAAGTTGTTCTCATTTTGAGGCAAACTATTCAAAATATATTATTGTTTTACTTTTTAAAACTAATTATATGCATCTAAATAATTGTTGATTACCATTTCTTAAAACCCTATTTATCAATTAACATAACTTATTTTATTTTGATAGAGCTTTATGAAACAATTAATATGATTTTTTAAATTAACATAACATATTTATTATAGATTTCTAAAAGTCCTTAGTGACTATAGTAAAATTGATAAATCGTATATACAAACTTTAGGGGAAGAAAAGATGCTCTTTTTTTTCTATTTAATTGTATAGTGTATGATTTGGGTTAATTATATATTAGAGAATTATTTTAAAGAAAATAAAAAATAAAAAATTTATACAAAAGTTTAAAGTGATATTTATTCTTCACTTTAACTAGCATTTCATTTCTCAATTAATTTTCTTTATCTTCTCTTTAAATTTCTAGATTAAGCAATAATATACTTTAACAACAAATTACACCATTAAAATGCAACATTAGATAGATAAAGCTGAACTTATCAAAATCTTGATTAAAGTAAATTTTTGTACTCTTGCAGTTGATTTTTATCATATTCTTTTTGTTTTATATGTGTAAAGAGTTATTAGTTTTAGTTATCTTAATCAATTGAGAAAGAAGAGTAGAATTATTGGATAGGTGTTGATTGTGTAAATTAAAGTTTAACAACCCATTACAAACTTCACTATAAGAATTTCTTGATAAAATTTTGCTAATAGAAATTTTTTTTGATAAAACAAAATTTATTAATAAATTTTAATCATGAACGAAAATATTTATTTATAAAATTGGTTAATAAATTATCATTAAATTTTGTTAATAATTTAAAAGCTTTATTATTTGTTAGTAAGGTTTTATTATTTGTTAGTAAGGTGTCAATATTTTTGTTTTGGATTTGATCTTTTTGTCATTCGGTTCATAATTAATTTCTTTTTAATGTATCAGTATTTTTTTTTAATTTATTGATAATTAAAGTTTCTGAAAATTTTTATATATAGTTTCGTTGATAAAATAAAGTATAATTTTTCTTATAAAATTCAATTAAATATTTATTGTAAATTAATTAAAAATAAGTGAGAAAAGAAGAATAAGAGATAAAAAAAAATCAAGAAACCATGACTATGACTGCATATGTCATATGACAACAACTGCATGTGTCATATAATAAAAATCAATAACTACTAACTAATTTTGCAATTATAGGTTAAAGATGAACTTTTATTCATAAAATTTTTGATTACCAATAAATTTTGTTATACTTGAAAATTTTTAAGACATAATCCCTCCTTCAAAACAACCTCATTTCTAGTTTTATTTATTTTGAATGGACAATCCCAAACAGACTTAAAAATTAACCTTCAGGCTGAATATTATTAAGGTAGTGTCCCAGTGAACATTGCATTGCACCACGCAACTATGAAAAATAATTCCCAAAACATAAAAAAATATTATAAAATAAAATAAAAACTATAAAAAAAATACTTATTTTTATAAACTATGTTAATTATACAATTAAAATTCTTTTAATATTTATTATGTTGAGTCATTTATAATTGATTTTTACTGATAATAAAACTTAAAAACTAACTAACAACAAAATTAAAGGTGGTTTAATAATTTAAAATAATGAATTTTTTTCTACTTAATTTAAAAAATTAAATATTATTTATATTCATACTCATATTTTAATTATTGATGAAATTTATTTTGTTATATTTAGGATAAATTAAAAAAAAATATATATGTAAGAACATATTTATTTGTCTTCCTTAATATGTAATTTCTTAAAAAAAACTTTGTGTTAATATACTGAAATATACACTGATCAGATCTCAGATGGTTTATTTATTAAACCCCATCAGACAGTCTGTTCATTTGGTGGGATGATTCAATACAAGTAGTCCATCTATAAGTTTGATTATACTAAATACTCTAAGTGTTTTGTGTATTTGAATGTGATTTAATTTTTTTAACATTTTAACAAGAGAGTTTATGCAATAATTATGTTTTAATCACTCTTAAGTGGCACCTAGTGTCATATACCACTAGAACTCTTTAGATTTAATTTTTAACACACTATTCTCCAGCTTTATAATATCATTTAGCGTCATACTAATACTCTGATTTTAACTAACAACAAATAAGTGTTGGAGTAAATTGTGAGCCAAATCTTATAAAAGAATATAACTAAAATTGTTATACGAAGAAAGTAAAATATTACTAAAATATTATAACTAAAATTCTCTTTAATTTTAATTAACTGAGTGAAAATAAAATGAATTAAACCTTTATTTAAATTAAAAATATTTTAATATTTAAATCTAAAATAAATACGAGAATGAAAATAAATATTTAATACCCATCACGTGTCATATCTGATTTTAAAAGTTGGATATTATTCATAGTAAATTAGTATTAATATTTTTAATCAAAATTAGAATAAATAATATCCGAATGCAGATTTATCAACCATCCATTCTGGTGTTAAGTTATAATTCTAAGGTTTAACTTGTAGTTGTACACACATTTGAACAATGATTTTATTTTTTAAAATCTAAATTAATAGCATACATGAGATGTAAGTGTGATTTACCCAAAATAAATTAGAATGTACACTGAAATGAAAACTAATTGAGTTATTTATATTTTAAAATTAAAAAGGTTGCTTATATCAACAACTGTAAATCTTAATCGGAGGCTGAGTGAGTGAGGACCAGGAACAGACAAGGAGCTGAGTGAGGAATAGGTAAATGGATCGTGTTCAAATGAAATGCCTGTGCATGTCATTGGTCACTCCCAATGGAATCCTTTTTGCAAAATGCTTCTTCACTTTTCTTCAATTCATCACTTCTTACCACGCCTAAAATTTCCCATTACCAGGTTCGCTTTTCCGTCCCATATAATCACAAACCCAGAACCAGAAGGACTTTCATCTTGAGCATGGCACACACCCCAGGTGATATTTGTTGTACTTTTCATTGCAAAATTGAATCTTCAATAAAGTGCAAAGAAAGAAAACTCATACAATTGATCTGTTAACTACCTTTTAGCTGTTGAGCAACACAGAGTGATAATACCCAACAAGCACGGTGAGAATCTAGTGGGCATATTACATGAATCTGGAAGCAGGGAGATTGTAATCTTGTGCCACGGTTTTCGTTCTTCAAAAGTTAGCTTTTTTCATATTTTAAGCTTTTACTTGTTAACCCATTTTGCCCGATAAGTTTCATCGCTTTAGTTTCCTAATGTTCAGCAAACAAATACCTTAGTGAATCTTGCTGCTGCTTTGGAAAATGCCAGATTGAGTTCTTTCCGCTTTGATTTTGCTGGAAATGGGTAAGTTTAAAAGTAGTACAAAACAAAATCATGAATTCTAAAGAAAGTTGTTTGTTACTATATTAGCATTATGAGCATTGATGTGATAAAAAAAGAAGTGGCCTTTTTAAGGTTTGAATTGTTTGAATTAAACTCATCAATATTTGAAAGCTTTAAGCTTGGGTTCCTATTGTAAAAAAAAAAAAGGAATGTATTAGATTAGATGAATAATAGGTAAGGGTAATTACTGCCACATTTTAAGAGCTGGGAATTGGAACAACATAAGTTGTTATGCCTAGATGTTATAATTTAAGGCAATGCAACCTTTAGAGTCATATTGGGGCTCTTCAACAGTGTAAAGACAGTCTTGAAGATTTGTTTTGACCAACTTCTGCTTAAGGATTTCCAAGAGAGAAAAACAAGAAAAAATGAAATTAGTCTTCACAAGTTAAAATTAACTTACAAGTTAAAAAGCAAAAATTTAGAGAAACTATGAGAAAGATTTTATGAATTAGTTTATATATAAACTAATTTTAAGTTATAGAGAAGTTTATTTCATTTTTTTCTTCTTATTTTTGTTTCCTAAAAGTCCTTGTGGGAAATTTTATCCATACAAGTTCTTAGTAATAATAGCTCCAAAGAAACCAGTGAACCAAGCTTCTTAACAACAGGCACTACCATTGACCCAAACTTCTTAGCAACAGTAGACTTGGGGATTACTAATATGGTATGGGATGTGAATTTTCCAATGGAGAGATTTATCGGTAAACTAATTATATGTGACAGGATTGCTATCTTCACTGCCTGTTGGATTAATGTTTGAAGTCCTACATAAGTAGGACGAGATACTTACGCCTTAGGGCTCTTCCACGTGATTGATTAGTTTTTTTGGGTTGATCTCTCCTCTTATGCTTAAGTCCTAACAATTAAGCAATCTTCAATTCAATACTTTTTAAGCATATATATTCCTGATACTTTGGCCACATCACATTGAATGATAGGTTGAAAACTCTATGGTAGTTTCTCTCTCCATTTACTGTGTTACATGAAGTGCAATTTCTGCCATCTGGTCTTTATTATAGTTTTGCTTCATTCTATGTTTCCTTTAATTTAGTGTTGGATTTTCCTTCTAGGGAAAGTGATGGCTCCTTTCAGTATGGTTACTATTGGAGGGAGGCTGAAGATTTACGTGCTGTAATTCAACATTTTCATGAATCAAACCGTGGAGTTAGTGCCATTGTTGGGCACAGTAAAGGTATTTTAAATTATTTTCTTCAATTCCATCTTGCAAGTATCTCTACCAACAAGAAAAAGGTCATGAAAGATAAGTTAGATAACACTCGGGTTGATTTAATAATCATTTCCCAGTAATTGATAATGTTATGAGCTCCTACTGGCTTGACTGTAAAGGTAGAAACCATGAATGATGCAGCATGAAGAGAATTATGTTGTTTCTGGCACAGAACCAGAATCAGCTCATCATTACTTGGTACTTAATAACTGGCTTGTCTTCTATTATGAGCTAATGCAATATATTAAAATGTAATTTCTGGGCTGCTTGCCAAAAGCCTGCTATAGAGGAAATTGAGAAGCATCTTTTATTTAAACAGTGTTTGTGAATTAGGATTATAGAACAATAGGTATGTGGAATGCGGGTTATATAGTTCTTAAACTAGATATAGTATAGTAATAGGTAAAATTGATGAAAAATTCCTTGACTTCTACTCTTTATTGATGGTCAATTTTTTTTTTTTTTTCATTCGTACTCAGTGAAATTTAACTTATTAGTTCAGCTTTGCCTCATACATCTTCTCAAATTGCTTCTATGAAATTGCATGCTAATTGGAATAAAATTAGTCATTGATGGCTATTGGTGCAGGAGGTGGCGTGGTGCTTCTTTATGCTTCTAAATATCATGACATTAAAACAGTTGTCAACCTATCTGGACGCTATGATCTAAAGGCAGGAATTGAAGAACGCCTTGGAAAAGATCACTTAGAAAAAATTAAGAAGGATGGTTTCATTGATGTGGAGAGATCAGGTAACTTGTCATTTAAGGACACTAGTTTCAATGATACTAGTGTTAGACTTTAGAGCATGTTGTAACAGATAGTGTGAACAATTTGAGTGACTATCAATTACTTGTTTTTCTATTTTGAAGTTATGGTACAAGTGTGTTTTCTGAAATTAGCAAGCCTGGAATTAGGGTTTGTCTTGCTTTTGCCATGCTCTTGTAATTTGGAATTGGTATTTGAAACGCTCTAAAATATGTACATCTATACTAGTTTTGTAGATATTTATACTCATAAACTATACACACGAAGTTTTCATGCATTATCTTAGAACTTTAAGCTCTTAAAATACATATATAAAGTCTTAACGTTCTAGGAATATATTAAATCATGATCCTAGCTCTGCTTGGAATGCTTTCCCTAACTATAACACCATTTGTTTCCGTACAAAGTACTATCACACTAGTAGCACAATACAGAACACCAAGGTGAGCTAATGTTTTAAACGTTTACATCTCTCGTGATATAATATTGTTGACATATATAGCATTCAAATCACCTCAACAATCTCAATCCCAAGAACAACATAATCACATATATCTTATCTTGGAGAACCATAATAACAACAAATTACACCCAATTCACAATCATAGATTACATAAATCCTTAATTGTATTTTCTATGATATTAGGGTAATTTGTGACATTGGACGCCTTCCTAAAAACTTGTATTAAGTATGTTGCATCTCATAACAACACCTGATCCATTAGAAGTAATATTGTTAATTCAACCCCAATTTCCTATGTTAGGGTGGTTCTTTACACCTACTATACAAAGTCTAGGGTGAGAACTTTCTACAGCTTCTCACTAGTGTGGTGCTTGAGCAACAATTCTTGGTGTATGCAATTATTACCACTACCTTAGCATCACTCAAGCAAGATAGGGAGAAAACCCATATCATAAGCAATTTCATGATAGATACAGCAACCCAACTTAAGCAATCTTAACCATCCTCACACAATTCAATCATAAAAAATACAGCTATAATGTAACCGAACCTTCCAATAAGCTAACTCAAACTAAAATTGAGGAATCCAAACTCTAATTCAATTCAACAAGGTATACACCAATTAAACCATAACTCTATGTATTTCCAATTCAAAGAAAACCGAACTCCAATCAACAACATTCATGACATTTTAACGCATCTAAATCAAATTAAATGATTAGATGTAAGCTATTAGCTCCCTTTACCTGGAGATAGCTAGCCTTGCAAGAAAAACAACTTCCAAAATTGAAATGTTTTCAAAGAAATGTGGTAGAACCTCCCAAGTTTCAACCTATACAATCAACATCTTCACTTGTTCCAATTATTAGTACAATCCTATTCCTCAGTTGATTTTAATAGATGGAGTATGAACTTCCATTGTGACTCAAGAAAATTAGGAAGGGATAGGACCAATGGGAAAATACGAACTTGCCTAGATCAAGATTTTGATCAATCTCATTGCTGCTTCATTATTGATGTAATGAGATTGTGGAAAAGATGGATGATCAACCAAGAATCTTAGAGAGAGGGTAAAATATTTAGGAATTTAGAAAGATGAAATTTAGAATAAGTGAAGAATTAATTGTTTTGAATTTATTTACAGACATTTTTTGCAAGACATCTTCATTCTCCATTAAATTTCGAAATCATATCTATTAACCTAATAAACTTGGTCTTATTGTATTATTCTATCCTATAAGCACAAAGTTTTTGCTACAGTACTTCTTTTTTGTTGCATTTCATTCTCTTAAATTGATAATCAAACAAACGAAAAAAGAATCAGGGAGAGGGGAAGACAGAAGGAGAAAATGAAAAATCTGGGCAATAAAATAATTATCTGCAACTGTTTTTAATACTTGGACCATTGAAGATTGATTGGCGGTCAGCCATCATAGGAAATCTGACTGGTGACACGGATTTTCTGTTTTAGTTTGTTTAACACATACAATATTGAGTTATTTTAATTAATGACCATTTGGGGTTGGGTACATCTACTGTTGCAGGAAATTTTGAGTACCGTGTGACATTGGAAAGTTTGATGGATCGCTTAGATACAAATATGCATGAAGCTTGTCTTCAGATTGATAAAGAATGCAGGTGAGAAAATATTTTGTCTGGTTCCTTTTGATTGACCGCTTTGCATCTTTTTGATGGTAAAGTATGCATGTAGAAATTACATAGTTTATATATAGAAAATATAATTGGGAAGCAATAAAACCTTAGGATAATTTATGATGGCATTAAATTTAGGAACATATGATTCAAAACTCGAAAATGCACAGAGTAAATATTTTGAGTAGAGGGTGCTTATATGAATTTTCCATCATGAACAGAAGTGCTAATCTCAAGTCATATAATGTATTACAGGGTCCTAACTGTTCATGGTTCTTCAGACAAAGTTGTCCCTGTTGAAGATGCATCTAAATTTGCCAAGATTATACCAAACCACAAGCTACATATAATAGAAGGAGCTGATCATTCATTCACTGGTCATAAAGATGAATTAGCATCTGTTGTTGTGAACTTCATAAAGGAAACCTTGCACCAGGATAGGGGTACTGCTAGCTAGGTATTTTTGTCTTTGCTAGAAGCATTTCAACTTACCTTTTTCTTGCAGTTTCAAGCCAGTTGAATTCACTACTGATGACAATTTTTTTCACATGGATGAATCTGCCTATGATGTTCTACAATATATATTAGCCCTTCTAACTTTTGGTTATTAAATTAGTGAACTTGCATCAGAGTGAAAATAATGGCAAGACCAATGTCTATCCTTGTTATCTACAAGATCAGATGTACTGGGTTTGTTTTGACATTATCAATTGTGACGATGCAAACAGTTTGATGGTTTCACCCAGTAGCCAGGTAAAAAAGCCGGAGGGTTTGTGTTATTTTTTTAATAATGAAAGTTTTTCTGAAATTAGTTGGTAAATTATTTGGTGAGGTTGTGATCTGCAGCCTCTTTCCTCCTATCTAACTTCCTAGAATTTGGATTTGGACTTAGTTTAATCTCAAAATAAGCGCATGATATGAAATTACCCTTTATATAAATTGTTTCATAACATTTGTCAAAGTGATTTTCAATATCTTCCTCCTATCGAAGATTGTATATTTGCTGATAATTGAATGAACAACAGCTACTAGAATGAGTTTTTGGTATATTAGAATGAGTTTTGAACTTAATTTAACACGATGTAAGCATTGCTCTTTTTTATATACATGATTTTGGTTATTAGGAAATCTGTAAATTTTAATACATTATCTTTACATTAAAAATTGCACATTTTAAATGATATAAGCAAGATTAAATATTTGTGAATGTTTTATACCGGCATAATTGTTTCAATAACAATACATATATTAATACTACCTTAAATTTGAGTTATGGTTTAATTCAAGTCAAAAGTTGACTCAAGTTAAGAAACTTACTTCCCATTTGCATGTAGTATTGATCATTTAACTAGTGGCAATTCTTATATTTTATTGGATGTGTAATTTTAAATATAAATCTTATATTTTAGAACATATAATTTAAAATACAATTTTATATTTTGAAATGTATCTAAAGTATAAAATCATATTCTGAATTACAAATGTATTTTAAATTATGTAATTTGAAATATATATAATCTAAAAATTTATGAAGGTGCAGATTGAAATTATAGGAATGCAGAAAGAAATGTTAATGAGATTTTACCAAAAAGAAGATTTGACATGGTTGTTAACTGTTTTACAGCCCTTTGATGTGAAAAATGAAGTTACATGTCACTGATGTTAAGGGAAGTTTAACACAAAATATATTTTTAATTGGTTATTTTTAGTAATAAAAAAAAATCCAATCATCACCATGTATAGCATAACTATTATTATTATTATTATACATAAAAAAATATTGGATAAATATTAAAAAAATTTAAATAAAAACAGTTTAGGAAAATCAAGTGTTGGCTTTGCAACACAGTTTTCGTCGAAAAGTCCAGCATAATTTACGATATTTTTCAATGATCTATAATCTGTAATTATATATAAAAAATCTATTTGTTTTTTTTTAATTTATCCTTTTAATTATTATTTTTAAAATTTAAGTTATTATTTATAATAATAAAATATTTTTTAGTATTATTATTTTAGTAACTATTTTTATTTAAATAATTACTAATTAATAATTATTTATTTTTTTGTTATTTTAGTAATATTTTTAAAATTTTAGATAATTATTCATAAGAAAAAAAATATTTATATTACTTTTTATATTAATAACTAAAATTTATTATATTAATAATTATATATATATATATATATATTATTTTTTAAATTTTACTTAATTATTGTTGTTATAATTTAAATAATTTATAAATATTTAAAAAATTAAACAAGTTTTTAGTTTCTAAATTTTAATACAAAATTGAAATTAATGTCTATATATTTCATATTAATATTTAAATTATTCAAACAAATTATTAAAGTTTTAAAGTTTTAGGCACATAATTTTAATTTTGCAATAAATAAACATATTTAACCCTGTTTAAATGGTTACACTACTACGCGAGTTAAGTTAAAGGAATTTGGATCATTATAATTCATGATCACATGATATGCTTACTGTGTTCACGGGTCCTGTCGTAAATTTGTCTTCCAGGTTTATTGAATTCGGGAAGCTTTCACAACCATTCTTTTCTGGTATTTCTCCCAAGCCGATTCGCATTTCAAGAAAAACCCTGAGCTTGAAGATGGCCCAACCTTCCCAAAACCCTTGTGAGTTAATTTTCTGGTGTCTGATACTTGATACGAGAATCGATGACATAATTGACTATGCCTACAATCATTGGGTAGCAAAACTTCACCTTTTAAGTACTCCAAACAGCTTCGTGTGGTTTATTTTGAAGCTACTAATTTAATCCATTGTTTAAATAGTCCAGAAATGGTTGGCTGAATGCTTTTAAGTTGTTTACAGGTTCTGTATACTTGTGGCAGTGAGATCGTGCGCTTGTTTGCATTTTTCCTGGAATTACAATGTAAATTTACATGTTAAACTAACAGTTTTAAATGGGTTCCATAGTTTTATGTTCAAAGTTTTTTGGGTTGTCTTCTTCTTCAAATGCTATTTTGTTTAAATATTTTTACAAGAAAACACATTTTGTTTAAGTAACAATTATGGGTTGTGGAGCCACAACACCTTTAACGCTTACACAAATTGATAGGCAGTTGAACCCCATCTGATTCTTTTTTTTCTTCCTATTCCTACCAATTAGATAGTGTTACCAAATCCAGCTTAAACTTAAGCTTCTAATTCCACCATTTTTCTTGTGTCAAAATTTGCTTCTACATCTTCCTCAATTTCAGACGTGTTGAAGAATGTCTCTCATTTTTTCTCACACTGCTTGCCATATGTATAAATCAAATTAATTTTATGTTCATTGTCAAGGGCCTTCTCCCCTTTAACTGTATCACACCCAGAGTTCACCTCATCGTAGATGTCTGCTGTCCTTGGAAACAGGATTTCATAAATTCCATGATTTATAATTTATTGCTCTGCTAATATAAATATCATGCAAAGAAGGTATCCAAAGTGGTAAAGTACGTGTTGGAGCATCTGTAACTTTAGCCTTATAATTCTCTGGTTCTGTTTTTATTAGTACAGATTTGTTTTCCTGTAATTAGTTTCTATTTGTTTCCTGTAATTAAGTTTGCAAGATTCTTTCATGTAAATACTAGGTCAAGAGTCATTAGTCATTTAGAATATATTTGTAATCAGCCCCTATTGCAGAATTGTAAAAAACATTAATCTTTTTCTCAAATTTCAGTTGTATGGCATGGTGATACTTAGTATTTGAAATAAAGAGTGACAATGGTTAATCTGACTTGCGTGTTGAGTATTAAATCAATTACAGAGAAAATGACTTCCCACTCTTGAATTACTTTTTTCAGCTCGGCAGCAGAAAATCATAATTACTAAAAAGAATGACAGTAAGCTGGTTGGCATTCTTCATGAATCTGGAACCGAAGAGATTGTCATCTTATGCCATGGTCTTCGATCCACCAAGGTTAATTTTCCCTTTTAATAAATTGTGAGCTCACTTTTTTTATTATTATGTAAATGCTATTAAAAATTAATGACATCTCATCCCATTATCCATACGCATTAAATAACTTGATTAATTTTTTTTCATTGTTTAATTAAAATTTTCTATCTCCAGGAAGACACTATCATGATAAATCTTGCTTCTGCTCTAGAGAATTCAGAAGTCAGTTCTTTCCGCTTTGACTTCAGTGGAAATGGGTAGATATCTTGTATTACATGACAAATTGTGAACCTATTTGTTTTTGTATTCAAATTATGCAACCAGCTTCACTTTTTGTTGTGAATATCAATGTTACAAGATTCAAAACTATTCTAAGAGTTCCAAGCTAAAAATCTTCAGAGATTCTGCAATGCAAGATGTTCTAAGGTTTTACTTATTTTGTGCAGTTGTTGGCATACGTTAGTAACAATTGTGAAGCATATGATATGATTTTATCTTTAAGGAAACAGATACTGGATATTTATATATTCACATATGCATCGGTATAGTGTATATGCAAACTCTACTTAACGTTATGTTAATTGTTACTGAGTTATTTATTCTTGGAATATAAATTTCTCAACTGTCAAGATGTAAAAAAATTATCTTTTTTACCAAAAAATAACACATTAGAGGTCATTGATAATATATATTTAATATTTTATGCAAAAACATGATTAAAACATCAGTTCCGCCTTACAAGGGAATTTGGACACATACTTTTACTTTTTTTCTAGTTTTAACAAAGTAATTATTTCCTTTGACAAAAGAAAAGTTAAAACCATTTCGTGATGAATCACCACTAGCTTCTCCACCATATCTATGAAACTTCTTCTACCTAATCTTGATCACTAGTATTGTTTAGCTGTTTCATTTTTTATTTAGCCGTTGAGTTTTCCTTCTAGGGAAAGTGATGGTTCATTTGAGTTTGGTCACTATTGGAGGGAGGTTGATGATCTACATGACGTCATTCAACACTTTCATAGAGCAAACCGTATAGTTACTGCAATTATTGGACACAGTAAAGGTTTGTTGTTTACATCCTTACGTGCAGATATAATTTTGCAGATGATCAAGCACTAAAGTTTCAATCATGCGTTTAGTCCATACTCTAAATACAAAACTTTTATTCTTAACGTACTGAGTTAGCCTCTGGAAGTTCTAAAACGAAACTGTAGTAATTTTTATCTTAACTATCAGCCTATGAACAGCTTTAGTAATAAAACTTAATAAAAGTATAAAGAGGGTTTATGTGAAATTTTGTTACTTGTATCCTGATACAGGAGGTGGCGTGGTGCTTCTTTATGCTTCTAAGTATCATGACATTAAAACAGTTATCAACATCTCTGGACGCTATGATCTGAAGGCAGGAATTGAAGAACGCCTTGGAAAGGATTATTTGGAAAAAATTAGGAAGGATGATTTCATTGATGTGATGCGGTCAGGTAACCTTTCATTTAACAACAAAGCATTTACACACCTCTTACAGCACGTTGTTAGAGATAGTTTGAATAAATTCAGTGTCCATTAATTACTAGTTTCCTACATCGGATTTATTATGCATATTTGTTAAAACCAATAAGTCAATAAACATGGCTTTTTGCTTTTGCTATACATTTTATGCCAAAATTGGAATTGGGGAATATTCTATCTTTTTAAGCACAAAGTTCTTGCTGCAGTACTTTTATTTTGCCACAGTTCATTCTCTTAAATGTCTGATAACAAAAGAAAGCCCAAAAAGGAAAAGAAAAAGAAAAATTTAGGTAGTAATTATACTTCAAGATTTGTTGGCAGCCTTCATACGTAATCCGGCACATTACATGACATTCTCTGTTTCTAGTTGTCTAACATAGGCACACACTTTTTTACATTATTATACGACCATTTGAGGACATCTCATTGCAGGAAGTTTTGATTACCGTGTGACTTTGGAAAGTTTGATGGATCGCTTAGATACAAACATGCATGAAGCATGCCTTCAGATTGATAAAGAATGCAGGTGAACACAATTTTTTGTCTGATCTTTTTTTGCGTCGCCCTTTGTATCTTTTTTGTTTACGAAGAATGAGTATGGACTTTACAAAGTTCGTGTAAAAACTAAAGTTAAAACCATTGATAACTTTTTAAAGAATGTGATTTTCCCCTTTGTAATCGAAAATCATGTAGAATTTCTAGAATACACTATTTAAACCGTTATTTTTAACCTAGTGATTGTAATTATATGTTTTTATTTATCACAATGACCAAGAGTTCTCATCTTATATAAGGGTTATACAGGGGTTGTATCTAGTGACAAAGTCATTTTTATATAAGGGTTATTGTTTTTTGTCTATATACCTTGGCTCCATAATGCTGTATTAACACATTAATTTCTTGAAATGTTCCTTGTTTTGCCTTCTCGAAACTTTATTTTACGAGAGATGTCCATCTAATTATTTCACAGCTGCTGAAAATTATGAAATCAGAGGAGGAAATTTACAAGATTTAATATCCACTCTTGATATTTCAAATAGAATTGTTTAGTTTCAGGTTTTGATTTACTCTTTAGTCAAGCAGGGGAAACCATTACATGCACAAATTTATGAATACTTTTGTATTTAATTGAGGAATTCTTATTTAATAGTGCTTAGAGTAGTGATTTTGAGCAAAGGGAGTTTACACTAGTAAGAGATGATGATGATGAAGGTAGTAGGGTGATCTTGTGAACAAATCTTAATAAAGCTACGAATTCATCACATGCATCCATATAATTGCTAATCTCAAATCACGTAATGGATGACAGGGTCTTCACAATTCATGGTTCTTCAGACCCAGTTATCCCCGTTGAAGATGCATATGAGTTTGCCAAGATTTTACCAAACCATAAGTTGCATATCATAGAGGGAGCTGATCATTCATACACTAATCATCAAGATGAATTGGACTCTGTTGTTGTCAACTGCATAAAGGAAACCTTGCTCCAGGACAGGGTTACATCTGGCTAGGTATCTACCTTTGCCAGTGCCATCTATCTGAACTTTAATTTGTTTGACATCTATTTTTCTAAAGATGTGCAATTGTGGTAGATCTTGCATTTTTGAGGCACCTAAAATTGCTCAAGGTGACAAAATCTCTATTATGGATGAACCTTTTGAGTTCTTCTAGTATTTGCTTATTAAATTTGTGAATATTGCATCATGGTGAAAAAATGGCGAGAGAAATATCTGCTTCTGCTATTGGTCTCTGATCAGATGTACAAAGTCATTTTGACATTATAAATTATGAAATGCATTATGCAAACAGTTATTTTATGGTGACATATTGTAGCGTTAGTGGGGGTTAGTCCCACATTTCAAGGGTTTGGGACAGCTCATGGTATTTATATAAGAGACTGTAACGAAAGCCTATGGCGTGTTGAAAGTATTTGTATTCAATGAGTTCATTTACATAGTAACAATGAGTTCATTATATTTTTGTGGCTAAAGTTGCCTCTTAACTGAACTTTTAGTTCAAGTTTGGTCCTTCATTTTAAAAAGGTCCACTTTTTTATTTAGTGTTCCATAATTTGTGACGATACTACCAAGTTGTGATAAATAAGTTGATAATCAACCTCGTAGATAACACTATTTAGGGATTAAAATTGAATTTTGTTAACATATACAACATTTTTTAAAAGTAGTCTTAGTATTCTTTTAATGTTTTTTTTATATATTTTTATAGACATTAATTTCCTTAACTAATTTAAGGAGAAAAACAAATTTATAGACATTAATTTCTTAGTGTCAATTGGTCTACTTCGAGAACTAATTGCTTTCAACATTAATTATTTGCAATTTTAAAATTGCGCGAGTTTGTTTGTGCTTATGTTTTTAATAAAATAAATAAACTTCTGTTTATTTATGTAGTTGTCTAATTAGTAAGAAGTTTTATAGTTTTTAATAAGATATATATATATATATATATATATATATAGATTAAGTAATTATTTACAGAAAATACAAACTTTGTGCATTAGAAAAATTCTATTTATTTTTTTAAAGATTAAATATATTTTTAAGTTTTAAACTTTATAACAAAATTAAAATTCATCGTCTTAAAACTTTAAAAATATATAAATATAGCCTTTTTAATTTAATTATATTTAAATTTGTTGTACGTGTCAAATACATTTATAAACTAATGAAATACGTGTCAAATATATTTATTTATTTTTAAAGTTTAAAAATAAAAATATATTAAAATTTCAGACAAAATTAATTTTAATTTCACATCACATTTAAGTAATAAAAATATATTTAACTATTTTTTAATTATGTTATTTGTGTTTTAATTTTGTTGATGAAAAATATCAGGAATAATTTTTCTTAACAATTTTTCTTCCAACATTCACTTTTTTGTTGGAAATTAATGTTATGCATTTGGGATCAGTAGTAACTGATTGAACCGTTAGAATGGTTTAACTGAAGTACATGAACCCTGTTATAAGTAATCTGCTAATGTTATATTAACTGATCCTTGTTAAATGCCAAATTGATTAAAAGTGATTAGTTGTAGTGTTGAGTTTAATATGTATGTCTTAATTAATTTTTACGATATTAGTTAAAGTTTTAATTTTTACAAAAGAGGGAGTAACAAGATTAAGTGGGCGATTCCATCATACAAGAATGCCCCCACATTACACACACAGGTTGAATTATAAAAATAGCAGGCTTTGTGGCACTGTAAACTCAAATTCAAGAGAGGTTTCACAAGCAAGCATGCCAGCAACTTCTCATCCCAGAACTTGAAGATGGCACAAAACCCATGTGAGTTATTTCTTTTCAATTTTATTTGGTAAGAGCTTGATGTTGAGAGTTTGTGGGTATTCTTTAACTCTTCAAGAACTCCTTTTTACATAATTTACAAAGAAAACACTGTATATGGAAGCAAATTACCTGTGAGATGTTGGAAGCGTCACACCATCTTACCCAACCCGTCTTCCTTTCTTATCAATTGCATTCTTGCCAAGTCTTTCTCAAGTTCCAAGTTTGAATTTTTCTTATTTGCATGTTCAATCTTCAGTTTATTGAAGATTGTCTCCCAATTCTTATCACACTGTATACCTTATAAAATAAATTTATTTTTTGTTCACAGTAAAGGGACTTCTCCCTTGTTCACCTCACTGTAGCAGTCAGCCGTCCTTAGAATCAGCCTTTCATTCCGCTATTTGAGCTAATTTTAAGCCAAGTATTAGCCTTCACATACCAAAAGAAATAACATGCTATGGAATGGAAATATTCACAATCACTCTGTCTATGTTTTGTGTTTCAGACAACTCGGTATTAAAGAGAAGTTTTATAAACTACAGATCTCGACTCAAATGATTAGTACTTTTGGCATACCAAAATAATATTTTTTAACATGTTCTTTGTTGTTTGACAAAATTTATTGCAAATTACAAAAATTTTGAGCACAATCTTTGTTGTTTGCTATCATTAATGATTTTATAACTTTTAATAAATTTCATCATTTAGTAGAGAATATGTCAGGAAGATTGTTTTAGAGAATGAGCTGCTAACGATCGTTGTGTCGTTTTGGTAATTAATTACAATGTTTAAAAACAGTAGCATATTGAATATTCAATTAATGTAAGAGAAATTGACTTGCAGCTGTTAAATTGTTTTCTCAGCATTTCTGCAGAAGAAAGTCATAATACAGAATAAGTATGGCTATAAACTAGTGGGCATCTTACATGAATCTGGAACCGAAGAGATTGTTCTCCTATGCCATGGGGGTCGAGCTTCGAAGGTTACTTTTCCTGATTTGTAAATTATGAACTCACAATTTTTTCTATTACGATCCAAATGTTATTAGAAATGAATATGACATCTGATTCCATATGAAAGCCTTGATTCAGTTTCTGTCATTGTTTAGTTATTTTTTTCTATTTCCAGGAAAACTTTATCATGACAAATCTTGCAGCTGCTCTAGAGAATGCAGGAATCAGTTCTTTCCGGTTTGACTTCACTGGAAATGGGTAAATTTTTCGTTTTACAGATCAAAACCGAGAGCATATTATGCTTATATTCTCGGTGTTCAATTCAATGTATACAACCACTTGTTCCTTCCTCCATTTCTGCTATGTTTATATTAATCTTCTGCTATCTAATTCTGACTATTACTGTTTCTGTTTGACTGTTTCATTTTGATTTAGCTGTTGATTTTTTCCTTCCAGGGAAAGTGAAGGTTCATTTGAGATTGGTGGTTTCTGGAGGGAAGCTGATGATATACATGCTGTAGCCCAACATTTTCTCAAAGCAAACCGGACAGTTATTGCTATTGTTGGCCACAGTAAAGGTTCGTTGTATTGATTTAATTAAAGCATGTCTGCATGTGTTTGTATTTCATACTGAGCTAGTCAGCAGAAGTACCAAAATGAAACTTGAGTTGGTTTTATATTGGTATGCTAACCCAGGATTTATAAGAAATTTTATTACTTACCTTCAACTTTAATGTGAAGTTTATTGTGATGACTGTGTTAATCTGTATTCACTAAAAAGGAACAAATACTTGTCAAGTTGCTGCATATTCGTGATAGGGCTTAAAACATTATTTCATCCCTTCGCGAAACTTTCCAAGATCTTCTACCAGTATCAAGAAGTCAACAAATTCTGCCACTGTGTATTAGAGAGTTTGTGTGCATGTTGAAATTGTTCTGAATGGTTTATGTATATTGGTGCAGGAGCTAATGCAGCCATTCTTTATGCATCAAAATATAATGATGTTAAAACAATTGTGAACCTCTCTGGTACTCATGATTTGAAGGTAGGCCTTGTAAGTCGATATGGAAAAGAATTTCTGGAAAGAATAAGGAAGGAAGGTTTCATTGAGTTGAAGGCAGCACCAGGTAACTGACCACTAAATCAGCATTTATTTCAATACTTATATTTCATATGCTTGTTTCTCTGCTTTTAACTTGCTATTTATTGCATTTTCTAAAATGATGTGTTTTTCCTCTTCACCCTTTTTCAAAACAAAACTTCCTTTGTTCTTCAAACCAATTGGAGCTCTTTGTTTTGGTCTCCGATCTTTGATCCAATGTTCCAACTGCATTTGTCTTGTCATCTTGCTTTGCTATAAGTTCTCACAATGTCAAACTTCGATTTCTTGACAAATTTGGAAAAATTATTATCACCTGTTATCTTCAGTTGAGGACATCTCATGACATGTACTTTGGCAGGAGGCCTCAATTATCGTATAACTGAAGAAAGTTTGAAGGATCGGTTAAGCATAAGTATGCTTGAAGAATGTCTGCATATTGATAAAGAATGCAGGTGACACTCTTCTTCACCCTTTCATCTTCATTACAGAGTTTTATTACAATGATCCACACACCCGAATCTCTCAGCATTTAATGCATGTAATTTTTAACTGTGTAAGTGTTTTTCCTTCAAGAGCATGCCTCTGCCAAATTTTAAAATTAAACAAAATCCTCATTATTTTTTCATGTTAGAAATTTTTATTTGAAACAATTTTGTTTGCAAGTTAACAATGAAGAATAAATATGAAAAATAACGAAATAGTTTGTGAGGATGATAGTGATTCGATCTAAATTTACTATGATATATCGTTCTTAAAGTGATCGCTTACATGACTTGTCTACATGCATTTTAACTCATCACCAATCAGTAATAGAGACCATTTTCAAAAAAAATAAAAAATTACAAAGATTAAAACAATAAAATATTTGAGGGATACAAAATCAAAATCTGTCATATTTGCAAGAATAAATGAGACAGGAAATGGAATTTATAACTTGCACTATTTTAATACTTAGTTTTCTCATTATCTTTTCTTCAAAAGTATCAGTTTTTATTGCTTCAGTAACTATGGAAAATTTGACAAAAAGTGAATGGCATAACCTTCGAAACATTTCAGTTTCGAAATTTGCATGTAAGTCATTCAATCTGAAAAGAACTAGTGATGTTGACAATGCGTGGTTTTACTTCCTATATTCATTAGTTCTCATATTAGTCAGTGAAGGAGATAATCTTTATCCATGTAATTTGATGTTTGGTTCATGCTTCCAATATGCAATGAATAGGTTTATGTCTATATGGAGTATGGACTAGTAATTAGTAATGGATAAGAACTGGAACATTAATTTGTGAGGAAAAATGATAGTTTTTATTTGTGAAGTTGTGAAATTTCCATAATGAATGGTTGTAGATAAATGACAGGGTCTTTACAGTTCATGGTAGTGCAGATATCCAAATCCCAGCTTTGGCTGCAGTTGAGTTTGATAAGATCCTTCCTAATCACAAGTTTCATATCATAGAGGGAGCTGATCATGTATATAGTGATCACCAAGATGAATTAGCCTCAGTTGTTGTGAACTTCATAAACGAAACCTTGAACAAGGATAAGGGTGCTTCTAGCTAGGTATCTATCTATCTATCTTTGTTGGCTGCATTTGAACACAACATTTTATGTTGGACACTCGTTTAACTAATGATATATTTTTGGTAGATGTTGCAGTGTTAAGCCAGTTCAATCCGCCACTGATGAGCAAATTTTCTGCTATGGATGAACTTGCCTACGATGTTCCACAATACGTGTTGAACTTTTCTGGATTTTACTTATTGAATCAGTGAATCTCTCATCATGGTTAAAATGATGGAGAGTTCAATTATTTATAACAATGCAAACAGTTTTCTCAAGTTAGCTTATTGTGAACAGGGCATATAAGCCTTGGTGAGGAGTTAATATCACATTTGAAGAATGTTGGAACAAAGCATGGAATTGTAAAAGAAAAAGGTAAGAAAACCTTATGGTAAAGACTTCTTAGTTGCCACATGTTTGAAGCAATGATAACTAGTCTTGGAGGGACAGTAGTTAAAGAACTAAAATAAATATATTAAAAGGATTTCTTATTTTTACATTCTTCATTAGTGTCCGAGACACAAGTGAGCAATAGCTTTTAAAAATTATGAAATTATTTATGTATTTGATTTCTAGGAAGATTGTGGAGGACTAGAAGTGAAACTGAAAATATGATTTGAATTAATTACTGTAAAGCTGCTTTTGACTGATGGTATAAAAGGACTAGTCAGATAAGTTTATCAATAAAAATGTTTAGAATTTCTTTTAAGAAAATAGATTTTAAATAAACTAAAATTAGTTTGTATACAAGGGAATTTATAAAAACTCTTTTATGTACATTTTAAGAAAATATTTATAATTATGTATAGATTAATTTTAATTTATGAATTATTTTTGTTTTTCTTATTTCTTGAAGTATTTACGTAGAAGCGTGATTATTGGGATGTTTTTATTCTATATTTACCAAGGAATTTCAAACATAAAATAAAGGGTGGGTTGCGATATCGTCTTTTTATTTATATTAAATAAATGTGTTAAATTTACTTTTAAGCACATTGTTTTTGAAAGAAATGATTTTCCCCCTTACGTTAAGTAATGGTATTTGGAATTTGTCACAAGATTGATAAATTTTGCTTCATTGAATGGTGCGTTTGTTTGTATAAGAAAACATTGGTGATTTATTTTAGGTGGTTTGTTTTAAAAAAAATATTGTTTAAAGGTGATTTATAAAGTAAAAATTGATATGTATTTATGTATGGTAAAAGCTTTTTTAAAATTTTCTCTTTTTAAGCGCATATTTTTATTCAAATTACTCATAAAAACACTGAAGACTTTTTTTTTTCTTTTTCTACTTTTTCAAAAAAGTAATACCCAAATATGTTCAATATTATAATAAGTCATATTCTATTTAAAAAATTCAGAAAAAAAATTAAACAAACGTACCAAATTTTACATATTTGATGAGAAACTTGAGCAATTTCAATGGATTTGAATTCAAACTGCTAACACTGTCAAATACTAGCTGTAAAAAAACACTTCCAAATGTTATGATTACATTAATTAGCATTAAATTAAGTTTGAATTCTTTAATCATTTGTTTAAGGTATGTTATTAGCAAGTTACTCTTGTATGTAAATATTGTTCTAATTTAAATAATAATAATAATAATAATAAAAAGTTTCAGTTTAAGAAGAATATAATTTTTTTAAAGTAAAATGGTTAATTAGAGGAGAAATCTAATATTAGAGAAATAAAAATATTTGAAATTGAAATTTGGGATGTTTTGATTAAAACACTTAACAATGGTAAAGTTGCAAAGAATACAATAAAAATATTCTTTCACTGAAAGAGAAAATGAAAATTTACAGTATAAAAATTTAATTTAAACACAAAATAATTGATATTATTAAGAATATAAAAATAAGTATTGAATAAGAGTAAGACCAAATATATATAATTATATGGAAAGAGATGACAAGGCTACCTTCCACACTCAGAAGTTGAATTATTGAAAGTAGTTGACGTTTCCACAACTTGAAGATGGCCAGAGATGCACAAAAAAGCCCATGTGAGTTATTTCTATGAACTTCATGTCATGACTTCCGATACCAATGGCTTGTTTCTTTCACTGCAAAAAGTACATAAATATAAGTCATCCTCATTACTCATTTTAAGTGTCCTGTCTGACTGAAATTCTTCTAAATTGTTCATAGGGTCTGTATATTATGTTTTGGATTATATTCTGCACTTTCTTAAGTTAGCAGTTTCTAGTTTCTTGATTGAATAGAAACTGCAATAGTTTGTTCCGGAGCAATTCCAGAGTTTGTATTTTGAAGTTTCTGGGTTGTCTTTAACTCTTCAAGACTCTTTATTTAAAAAGAATTTGGGTGTGACATGTTGGGAACATCACACTACCATGATACCCAAATTGCTGGGTTTCTTCACTGCCCTGTTCTGGTCTTCATTTTTTTCTATCCCCATCAAATAGTGTTGCCAAATCTCGCCAACACTGAAGATTCTAATTCCAGTTTTGAATTTTATCTCTCCGTATCATATAAACCTAATTTATTTTATGTTCTCTTTAATTGTATCACCCAAAGTTTAACTCATAAACAGGGTTTCATATTTCATGATTTACAATGATTTTACTATGGAAATGGAAATAACATGAAATGGAAGTATCCAAAGTGGCATATGAAAAGTATAGTATAACTGTGCTGAGTATTTCAAAAGCATTTATTGCTGTATTTGAAATGAAACCTAAGTAGCATACTGAATATTGAATCAATTAAAAGGAAATTGACTTCAAACTGTTGAGTTATTTTCTCAGCATTTCAGCAGCAGAGAGTCATAATCCCGAACAAACATGGCAATAAACTAGTGGGCATACTACATGAATCTGGAACCCAAGAGATTGTTATCCTATGCCATGGTCTTCGAGCTAACAAGGTTACTTTCCTGTTTTATAAATTATGAACCCGCCAATTTTTGTTATAATGCATGAGATATTCGAAATGAATGGCATCTGATTCCACAATCAATGTACACATAAATACCTGGACTCAGTTACTCTCATTGTTTAATTACTTTTTCTTGTCTCCAGGAAAACTTTATCATGACAAATCTAGCTGCTGTTCTAGAGAATGCAGGAATCAGTTCTTTCCGCTTTGACTTCACTGGAAATGGGTAAATCTCTTGTTACAAATCAAAACCCTGAACTTGTTTATGTTTGTAATTTTGACCATCAAAAGATAGAACCACTAGTTCCTCCGTTTATGCCATGTTCTATGAAAGTTCGGATGCCTAAACCTGACCATTAGTATTGCTTGACTGTTTCATTTTGATTTAGTTGTTAAGTTTTTCTTATAGGGAAAGTGAAGGTTCATTTGAGTTTGGTAGCTACTGGAGGGAAGCTGAGGATATACGTGCTGTAGCTCAACACTTTCAAGAAACAGACCGTACAGTTATTGCAATTGTTGGGCACAGTAAAGGTTTGTTGTATTATATTGATATCCATACATGCATATGTAATTCTACGAAATGACAAGTTGCGTAGTAACAAGCGTCCGGGTAATACTGAGGCAATTGTTTTTGTCAACATTTTTATAAAAATTTCTGGTCAACAACGATTTGTCTGGGGCAGAAATCTCAGAATGAAGCAATAGGACAAGAACTGCACAGTTTCTTACATAAATAATAATTTTTTCCTATCTCTAGATTATTACTCACTGTCACTGAAAATAAAATCATGTCTGTATGTATTTATAGTTCATACTATGAATAAAGCAGTCTCTTAATCTACTGAGCTAGTCAGCAGAAGTACTAAATAAACTGAGTAGTTTTTATCTTGATATGTTTAAAGAGGATTCATGAGAAACTTTATCACTTGCCTTAAACTGTAAAGTGAAGTTTACTGTGATGTCTGTGTTAATCTGTATCCACTGGATAGGAATAAATACATGTCAAGTTGCTGCATATTTGTGCTTGGTTTTAAAACAATATTTAATGCCTAGGAAAAAATTGATAACATCTTCTATGGATGCGTGGTTTTTGAGTTTTTGTTAGACTTGAGATCAACACGCTCAACTCTTAATATTAATGGAGAATATTTTATCTTAAGCTAACTTTGAGTACAAGCATCGACAAAAGCAGGGTTTCCACCTACATGGCGTTTCCTTCTTCAAAACACCAGAAAAAATGTCATCTTAACTTCCTTCTACAAATCTGTTAAACACTGTAACTGTCATAGCTTATGCAGCATTATAACTACCTAATTTAAAACTTAGTAGCCTCAGTTTCTCGATGATATGAGAAGTACGGATTCAAGCACATAAAGGACAAGTCAGAGAATTCTGTCACTGTAGATTAGGAAGTTTATATCTGTGTTAAAATTGTTCTGAATAGTTTATGTATATTGATGCAGGAGCTAATGCAGCGCTTCTTTATGCATCAAAATATCACGACATTAAAACGATTGTCAACCTATCTGGCAGCCCTGATTTGAAGATAGGCCTTGAATATCGTTTTGGTAAAGATTTTATGGAAAGACTCAAGAATGAAGGTTTCATTGAGTTAAAGGCAGAGTCAGCAGGTAATCCAGCCACTTGATCAGCCTTGTGTTAAAACAATCAAATGCTTAAATTCAAATTGGTGTAGAAGCATGCTTTTCAAAGATGATTTTTGAAATCTCAGGTCCATATACTTGTTTCTACTTGCTATTAGTTGCTTTTGCTGAAATGAGCTAGCCCAGAGCCTTTCCTCGATTTTGTTTAAGCTTCTTTCTTTTCTCTTCCAATCTTTGATGCAATGCTCCAACAGCATCAGGCTTATGATCTTTCTTTGCCATAACTCTTCTTTTTTGAATGTGAAATAACATAAGCACCAATGTTTGCGTGTGCGTTTGTATACATAGGTTCTCTTCTGTTCTTAAGGATATCACATGACGTCTACTTTTGTAGGAGGTATTGATCATCGTGTAACTGAAGAAAGTTTGAAGGATCGGTTAAACATAATTATGCTTGAAGAATGCTTGCATATTGACAAAGAATGCAGGTGAGCAAAAAACTGTCTAATAGTTCCCTTCCCTTCTTTTCGTTCTTCGTTAGAGTTTCACTATAATGACAGAAGAATTATATTTTGACATCAGAAGTTTTGTTTTTTGTATTTTGACACTTGAAAGTATGTGTGAAAATATTACAAGTGTTAACTCTTGAAATTTAGTGGAGGAGATCATTTTTATACGTATCTTCTTTTCTGGTGAATATCTTTATAAGTAACTGATGCTTAGCAAATGCTTCCAAAATTTATGACATGTTTGTGTCTGCATTGATTATGGACTAGAAGTTCGGAATATAGCTATTATCACGGAATGGAATTTAAAGAAATTCAACTTCAATTATAGTATTTTTTACAAAAAAAGGACAGTTTTTAATGAGGTTAATGAAATTTCCATAATGTGTGGTTGCATAATGTGACAGGATCTTTACCGTTCATGGTGGAACAGACACCATAATCCCGGTTGTAGCTGCAGTTGAGTTTGGTAAGGTTCTACCTAATCACAAGTTACACATCATAGAAGGAGCTGATCATGTATATACTGATCATCAAGCTGAATTAACGTCCTTTGTGGTGCATGTTATAAAGGAAACCTTGCAAATGGACCTTCTTAATGCCAGTTAGGTATATATCTACCTATCTTGGCCTAAATAGTAACTTTTTATATTTTAAAATCTTTAGTTTTTCTAAAAGTATATAATGGTGATGATCAATCTTGCTGCTTTTAGTCAATTGAAATTTGAAAGTGCGATCCATAACAAACTTGCATTTTGCAGGTCCCTGATGGACATGCTTCATGATGCACTACTGTAATTTGCAGAGTGGGACATTTGAGGACTCTGCTCAAGGAGAGTTATAGTTTTGTTCCTGTAAGATACATGGAAAATATTCACCTGTAGTAGTTTTTCTTAGTATTATTATTAATAGTAATAAATTTTATGGGTAGAAAATATGATTAATAAGAAAATTATGGTAAGTTAAACAAAATTTTAAGATAAATAATTATAGTAATTTCAGAACGATGAGTTTAAATTTTTGAGAACTTATTTCTACAATTTTTAGAAGGTTTTGTAAAAAATAAAAAATCACAAACGGATAAATCATCCTATGGTGCCATGACTGAAAAAGAAGTAGATAAGATCACTTGTGGTAATTGTGGATTAAAAAATTAATATAATAAAATATTATTAAAAAAATTATTAAAATTTTTTAAATAGTAGCAAAACTTGGTTTATAAATAGTGAAGGGGAATTCTGTCTTAAAGAGAGAGAACTTTAGAAAAGAGAGAAGAAAAAGTTAAGAAGAAATTTTTTAGTTGTACAAAGAGTGAGATTTTGGAAGGATTTCGAGAAGAAACTTTAATCAAGAAAATAATTCTGAAAAACTGGTAAAAGGATTTAGGCTTTTATACTAATGATCTTAATATAAAAACCTAAAAAGGTTAGTTCTTCTTATTTCTTTTTCAGAATTATTTTTTTCATTGGGATTTGTTTCCAGAATCTTCCAGAATCTCGATTCTTTTGTATAAATAAAAATTTCTTTCTAATTATCTCTTCTTTCTTTTCCAAATTTCTCTCTTTCTCTTTGGTGCAGAATCCCCCTCCTTCCTTGTCTATTTATAGGCTAAGTTTTGTTTTTATTTAAACAATTTTAATAATTTTTTTAAATATTATTTTATTATATTAATTTTTAAATTTACCATCACCGAAAGTGGTCTTTTCCCGTCATTGCATCGTAGGAGGATTTATCCATTTTTTATTTTTAATTATTTTTTTTTACAAAACTTTCTAAACAATTGTAGAAATATATTCTCGAAAATTTGAACTCATTTGAAACTACTATAATTATTTATTCTAAAGTTTTGTTTAACTTACCATAATTTTCTTATTAATTATATTTTTTATTTATAAAAATTATTATTACTAATGAGTTTTTAGAATTTTATTTTATTTTTTATGAATTCTTTGAAATCTTAGTTGAAGATGTGACAAAGAAACTAGAGTTAATTCAATCTAAAAGTGATTTTAACATAGGTATTACTCTAAATGAATCCAATTATAATTTATGATCACAATTAATGGAGACGCACATTGTAAAGAGAAAATGATCTTTCATCTCTAGGAAGGTGAAGTCTCTAACAAAGTTATATAAGAGATATGGAAACTGCTAAACTGAAAACCAAAAAGTAAAAAGATGGTTATTAATGTTCATGAAGTCAAAAATCATGAAAATGTATCTTTACTTAGCCATTCCCCTTTCTTGGAATGCTTTGTTAAATGTATTTTATGATGGAAGTGATGAACTATAGAATGTTATGAATCAAAGAGTATTCACTGCAAACAAAAAAAAATAGTTTAATTTTTGTTTTTTTGTGTGATTTCATTTATACTTTTCATTAGTATATAGAAAATTATTTCATTAGATTTTAAATATAAGAGTAAAATAACATTTAAAATATTTTTAAATTTGAATATCTATTTTTTTGTAACTTTTATAAAATATTTTTTAAATTTTATCAACATTTTTTTCGTTAACTTTGCAAATTTAATAAAAATTTGTTTCATCAAATTTTATTTGGTATTCTAATTTCAAATTTATATAATTATAATTTCTTTATAAATATTTGATATTGGATAAACGAAAATATATGGTCTTTTATATTGAAAATTTGTTAATACTATGTTTTCTTTGCAATTTTTTATTTTTATTTTATAAAAATTAATTAACTCATACCAAAATAGTAAGAAAATGGATACGGTAAGGGCACGAATTATATTTGTCACTTAGTCAGGATTGGGATGAGACAAAAATTTTACACTCCTTAGGTTTGGATAAAGGGATAAAGATGAATTTTTCTTTAAAAATGAGTATGAGATAGTTAAATTCATCCACGTCCTCATCTTGTCTTGTTGTTATCCCTAATTAAAAAGTCTTAAAAATGATAATTACAAATGTACTTATTTGTAATAAATATGAAGACATAAATAAATTATATAAAATCATAGAATACCCGAGTTATGGGATCACACTCAAACATTAAAGAAGAATTAAAAAAAAAATCAATTGCTATTATAACTACCAATAAGAAAGAGGGTAACAAAGACATAATGCTTAATGCTTTCTACAACTAAAGGTAGTGATGATTCTAATGATAAAGTCTTAATAAGCACATCCACTATTTTGAATAATGCATGGTCAATTGACTCCACATGTTCTGGTAATGTGACTTTCAATGTGATTTATAATGTTTATTGATAATTCTACTCAAATGACTTGGTTATGTTTGATGAGATCTAAAAGTGAATTTGGAGGATTATTTCAAAAAAATTGAAAAATGATTAAGATTCAATACAAGCTCAAATGGAATAGATTACACTAAAACATTTGCTTCCATAATCAAAATTAACATAGTTTTAGTATTATCTCTAGTCATAAATCTTGATTGGTCCTTACAACAATTTGACATGAAAAATGTGTTATTACACGAAAAAGCATGAAATTGTCTGAAGAAGAAGTTTATATGAAACTATTAGAAGATGTGGGATACCAGGTATACATAGTTTAAGAATACATTTTATAGATTAAAGTAATAGTCACGAGTATAGTTAGATAGATTCACTAAGTTAATGCTTACTTTTGAAAAGAAACCAAAAACATACCTTGTGTCTAAAGAAAAAAAATGAAACGATTACAATTCTTATTGTTTATGTTGATGACATAATAGTTATGAGAGATTATTTATAGATACTTTTTTAAAGGAACGTAAGGTGAAAGAGGACAAAATTCGAGATGAAAGATCTTGATCTTTTTTCTTGGAATCAAAATCAAGTGTTTTTTTCTCATGGTGAAAATATACATTGTATTTATTAAAAGAAACGAGAATAAAAACATGCAAATTAACAAATTCTCCGATTAAAAGAGATTGAAATTGTGTATTTAAGATGAAACTCTAACAAACAATAGAATATCATAGACTTATAAGAAAGTTGATCAATTTCTCACACTAGACTAGATTTAACTTATATTCTTAGGATATTTCGTTCATGCACAATTCAAGTGAAACACATACGAATGTTGTTTCATAGGCTAGTCTTGGAAAAAGTTTTGTTCAAGAAAAACTCTATTGATAAGAATGCGACGATTTGTACTAATATATTAAACAAGTGCTCTTTCTAATAAAATATCAACTTCTCAGTACCTCACATTTGTAAGAGATAACCTTATGATATAGAAACAAGAAGTAAAAAGTTATAGCAAGATCCACTACAAAAATTGTTGAACTGAAGAATATTTTTTTGACTTTGTGAAGGTTTGGGCCTTGAACTATTTCTCAAGGATTTCCAACATGACCAAATGAAGCATGTGGAGATTGATAATTTTTTTCATCAAGGAAAAGGTTGATAAAAACATTCTAAAATTGTCAAATATTCTATTTAAAATACAACTTGCAAATACTCTTACTAAAGTTTTGCAAATATTCTTATTAAAGTTATTATGACAAAGTTTAGAAATGATTAGAGGATTCTTACTAAAGTTTTGCAAATATTCTTACTAAAGTTATTATGACAAAGTTTAGAAATGATTAGACAAGTTAAGCATGTATGACATCCATTATCAACTCGAGGGGGTGATTGAGAGGAAGATATTCAATCAACTAAATTATAAGTTTGTATAACAATACAAAATATTATATAATCAAAACTTTATTAATTTAATCTTGATTCATAGGATTAAAATGTGATAAAAACAAAATATTTGTATGAAAAATACATGAACGAAAATAATTCATATTTTTAATTTAATGAAACACCACTTGTTATAATCTCACACGTATATGATATATACAACAAGTTTGGTAATAATCCAAAGAATAAAAATGTCGACTCCTACTCAAACTGGTCAATAGTTAAGGATGGAGGTCAAATATAAATTACAATATACTTTTGACACCAAAATAAATATTATTTTGTGGAATAACAGTTCTAAAGAAATCCTACAATGAAAGGTCATACTACCCTAATGGAATTAACCGTTATCAATCTCGTGTAATGCAATTTACATTCATACAACAGAATTAACCATTTCACATGATGTTATAGGTAGGCTACCATTTCCAGGTAAGATAGAATTCCCGCATAAATGGTGCTCACAATGGGGCAGAAATAATAATCTGTGCCTGCTACCATCTACAAAAATATTTCAGTGAGGGGTGAGAGGCTTAAGCTTCGGTGCTTCACATTTTTCTTCACACCTTCTTCGTCACCTATTGCAAAGCAGTGCTAGTTTACCTAGTTAAGTATTTTGACGTTTCTTATCCTCATCATCACTGTCATCTTCGCTAAAATGAATCTCACTCCATTCAATCTATTTTACCAAAGAAAGTAGCGTGGCACAAACATAAGAAAAGAGTACAGTTAGTCACTTCTTATGGGTACTTCTAAAATTGCTACTGGAAAATCTACCCTTTAAATACAAGTATTTGGTATTTGTTTACTGAGAAAATATTTACCTCTTCCAAGTCGGAGGAAACAGGATTGTCCACTGTTGACTGCAGAGTTTTGCTATCATCAATCTCCTTCCCGTTCTTCATATCCTCCTGAAATCAGCAACAAGAACTTCAGAAAGAACTTATAAACTACTTAAAAAATAAGCAACTGCAGGATCACATAAAAGTGATACAAAATCATACCAGCTCAGATTTCAGCAATCCAATTCTCTCCTCTAAGTCTAGGATATGATGTTTAAGAGCCTGGATATATTACAGAATTTTATGAGATAAAAGTGCTAGTAAAGATCCAAGTTTACCACAAGTCAAGTCAAATCTTTACTACCTCACGTCTTTGAAGCTCAACAGATCGAGCCATTGCCAGTCTTCGTGTCAACATGTTTTTGGGTCTCACAACATGTGGACTGGTATAGTTCTTCCCACGATACACAATAATGATATGGTGACCTCTGTTGTCCTTATCTACAGACACTAGCACCCCTCCACTCTCAGCTTCTAAAGATATTGCGATATGCTTGACTTGGGCTGCATTTCTTCCTTTCAGAATTAGCTTTACCACCTCACGATGTTTCCAGTGTAGGTGCATGTTTTCTATGGTGCCAGCATAAACATCTCGCCTCCCTGAAATAAAAATTCCATGCTTCTAACCTTTCTTGTGTAAGCCATTAAACCTTATACCAAAACAGCCAATCACAAAGCTATAATAGATTTGTTCGTCTTACCTAAAAGTAAATATGGTTTCATGCTCATACCAATCTTCCTAAATAAAAACCTCTCTTCATTAGTTAATGTTTCTAAATCAGTAGGAATGTCAGCTGGGTCCATATCACACTGAACCTTTTCTAAAGCCTTCTCAGCCTTCCTGAACTTTGCTTTTGCCTACGACCATCAAAAGCTAGATAGATTTAGTAACAGATCATTTTCGGTAAGTTATTTCACTTGATACCTTCAAAACTTACTAAAGCTAGTCTCTTCTCATGGTTTTTTATTAAAGCAGAAAGTTTACTCATGGCAGAATCTCTCAACATGTTCTCAATTTCTTGCTTATCCGGTTGGTGTCCCCAGTTGGAGGTTGCAGCCCTAGTCTCAGCAAGGGTGCCAGCAATTAATGGCACTTGAGCTGCTTTGGTTTTTGAGACAGTAATAGATGAAGCAATTTGCCGAGCTTTCTCTTCCTCTTCTTGTTGGAGGAGGGTTTCTTTCTGTCTCTCATTCAGTGTATTTGTGACAGCAGGAGGCAAGAAGTCATTGCCTCTGTAAAGTACAATATATTCTTTATTTCTGGAAAGTAGAATTCCTCCAGTCAATTTCTGCATGCATGATAAGGAATAATTACTTCACTTGAGTATGCCAGAGGGAAAATTAGGAACCTCAGCTGTCAAGTTATACAAGTTTCAAATTCTAACAATCCGTACAACCTTACAAGATTTTAACAAATATGGTGATAAGCCTAAAAAAGTGTAATCCGCGAGCATTACAATAAATGCAGGTTTAGACTATTAAGAGCATGAATTTTTTTCTACCATCTGGAACTATTTAAAGAAAAAATAGAATGGGCCAAAAGGCAAGAACTATGGGTCAATTGTAGATAACCACTTGTGGTACATGTTGGAACAATTTTCCAAGAACTTGGGAAAACAAGATGAACAACAATGTAGACTTGATATATTCTTCTAGGCGTGAATACACACTTTCTTAAAAACAATATTTCGTCCCTTGTAAGAGTGGAGGGGATCACGAAATCCGCTTTTGAGATACAAAGAAGAAATACAACGATAATACTCACTCTTAGTATTAACGTTAAACAAGAGTATGATTGTCAGGAATTGATTTGTGTGTTAAGAGAATGACCGAATGAATTTCAGTAGAGCACATGATCCCTTTATATAGATGTTGATCATGCATATTTCAAATCCAAGAGATACCAGATTCTGATTCATGAATAATTGTAACCCTTCATGAATGGTAACTCTTCATGAATAATTGTAACTCTTCATGAATCTGAAAACTATTTCTAATACTCTTAAATTTCAACAGTACAAACCCTAACAACTTGACTCCTCTAATTTATCTAAACTAAAAAGGGGATTTTCTACAGTAACGTGCAAGGTTTGGTAAGTTTGAGGAGTTGGGTAGCTAGATTTGAAGAAAGGGATAGTTTTCTGCATTTAGGTGGAAGGATGTGTGTGCATTTTAGCCCAAATGATGGTATAGAGAAAACAATATCTCCAATGTATCTGATCCAAAACAAAGGCAAATGCCATGACAATCACACATATGAAGTTGTTCGGTCTCCACGGATGAAAACCATCTGATTTTAGCAAATTAATGAAGAGGACAAATAGCAAACGCATGTCTAGAGATTAACTACAAAATGAAGACACGCAGCACTTTTCTTGTTTTATGGACTTCAAATGAAAATCCCAACTGAGGAAATGTTAACAAACTTATCAGTCTTATGATACAATATGGTTATTTTATCACAGAAAGATGTCATGGTCATTGGTTAACTATTTAGTCAACTCACCTGCACCTGTCATTTCCTATTAACTCATTATTAGGTGGGTGGCGCAATCACTCAGGCAATTCCCTAAACTTTAAATTCATTTGTTGGTAGAGCAAAGGTTAAGAAACAAAAGAAACATTTAGAGAAAATTTAACGGTTGTTTGACCTTTACTGTTTCAGGATGAAAATAATACAATGCAGACTTTCTTTAAGTCATCATGACATGCTTCATTTTTTATGGGTTTAGGATCATATTCTCATTCCTAATATTTTCTAAATGAAAAACACTGATTTTTATGTATTAAAAATACTTTTAATATATTTTAAAATATCAAAATGAATGTAAGTTTGGAGGCACATTAGAAAGACACTATCAAAAAACCAGTAGAGAATATAAATTCTGAAGAATGCTAATGACATTCTCTTTCTGAAACTCTTCCTCATTGGTCGAAATTTATTTGAAAGCACCAATCTTGGTCGGTCCAACTTCTAAATTATGAGAGAGAGCCATTAAATGTCAATTGAGACCCACCAAAATGGTTGTTTCCAATAAATTTCAATCAATAATAAAAAGATAGTTTCAAAGTGCCGGAAAGAAAATGTTCCTAGCATTCCTCAATTCCATTTATAAGAGATTGTAACATTATTGAAAGATCAAGCAGATGGGTAGATTTATATACTTTCTTTTGCACAATAAAATTTCACTTCAATTAAATCAAACAGTAGTGTTGAAACAATTCCAGCTCTGTTTATGAGAATTACCACAAGTTCTTCGGCCATCCTGTCATTATTTGTAAAGGGCACACCTCGTTTGATGGCTATTTTTGCAATAGCACTTGTTTCCCACAGCTTGACCAGAGCACTAGCTAGACCTTGTAAATCTCTGTTTCTGCCTGCAGTAATAAACAGATAGTACCGGTTGGAAAGAGATGTTTGCAACACATGAATTTAACTAGATAGTTTCTTGCATACCAAGGGCAAAGTGTGGAGCTGTTGTTCTTGCAAGCCTACGGAAGTTGGTCATTTCCTTGTTAGTTAAACAAGGCCGTAATCCATAGGGAAGAAGTCTGAATGGGGTCTTATATCCGGGAACCACAGCAGGCAACAAGTCTGCATCAACAGGTAATGGTTGACGGCCTGTCCAATCTATGAAACGTGGACCCAATTCATCTAACAAATGGTTGAGGTCACACATTTCCATCAATTCTTTTTCACTCAAGTCCTTCAAACACTCTTCAGAGTCTTGGATAAATGACTCTGTAATTCCAACAGTTTCTCGGACACTTGCTTCACCATTACTTCCACTTCCAACATGTAGTGAGTTATTCACAGCATTCTCCTTGGCATCATTCACTTCCTTATACAATTCAACGCAGGGAAACTTGTAGGTCATACCCCGATACAATACTATGGAACTGCCCGATCGCCATATCACTATGCCCCCAATTTTACTCTGATCAAGAACGAAGACAGCATTGAGAAAAAAGAAAAATAACTAGCAGTTAAAACCAATACAAGATAAAAGTTAATTCATAAGCCGGAAGAATGCTACCAATGCACTCTGACTATTAATTGAAAAATATAGCCTATTTACAGAGTCCTCCTGTCTTGTTCATAATTTTTGACTAAAGAGTGTGCTAGAGACTGTTTATCTGAAAAAAAAACATATTACACTAAGGCCCTGATATAAATTTCTCCATAAACATTTATTAAAAAAATAAGAAGGCAAAATAAAGTGATCTTCTATAAGTTAAAATCAATTTAAGCAATTTTAGCTTTTGAAGAAGTTAAAAGATTTTCTACGAAAGGTTAAATGAATAAGTTAATTTAACCTATGAAAGACGTTAAAGTTCAATTTATTCTATCTTTTTATGATGCTTAGAGAGAGTTTCATACAATCAGGCCTAGATTGAAATGAAGAGTGCGTTGTCTTTTATGAGGTTTTCAAGTGAAGCATAAAGATAAGCAAAGGAATGAAAGGAGAGAAATACCTCAAGGAGTTGATGAGCCTTTTTCATGTGAGTAGAAAGAGGAATACCAAACTTGAACTTCACAACTTCACTATCCCTCCACTTTTCGTGAACGGAAGCCACCAACTCCTGCGTGATGCCCTTCACTCCAACATTGAACCTCTCCATCATCCTCAGCGCAATCTTTCTCAGCCTCCGCAATTCATGTTCAGGAATCGTCCTCTCCGCCAGCACCGTGTTGCTTCTTCTTTTTTTCCTCTCCCCATTCACTCCCTCTGATATATTCCAAGCCTTACGCACCATTCCCTCTCTCTCTTCACCGCCAGAACCTTTGACACCCTCAGTGTCATTCTCCTCTTCGGAATCATAGGATTCAGAAGCAAACCGTGCATTGCTCGGGTTCACTGCTTGCGGCCACGGCGAAAATCGCTTCGGAAAGTGAAAATTCGATTCTGGAAGCTTTTCCGTATTCTGCAACTTCTTATGCCTTTCTTCTTTCGGTGGTTGTTGTTGTTGTTCGTGTTGGTGTCGTTGTTCCTCCTCGTCTTGCAATTCTTGCCATGGAAATTTTTCTCTTTGGGACGCCAATTTATGAGACCATTTATCTTGAATTTGATGAAAGAAGCTCGGTCTGTGATTGGTCTTCTTTTTCTTCTTCACTGTCTTCACTTGTTGTTGAGTCTGAACTCCCGCTGTCTGGTTCGAACAAGAAACTCTGAATTTGATAGTAACAAGAGTTGGGGGTTGGAAAAACAGAGAATGCAGAGAAGAAGAGCGACACAGTGTGGAGGATGAACAATTCAATGGAATTGGTTGAAGCGCCATGGCATAGTTACTCTATCATCCAGTGCACAAAACCTCTTCATCTGTAACATACTCCGAGGATTTTTGTTTTGTGCTGTTTTGACAAAAATGTAGTCACTTGGGCCGACAAACCCCCAATAAGTACGCCATAGGGAGTTTACTTTCTGCACCTTCACAATTTCTGTACGCACCCCTAAAACTTAAAAAACAGGCCTACCATTTTACTTCCCAAAAAAAGAAACTTTCGGATTACATATTCCGGAAGTTTTCCCGTTTTTGCAGCATATGATTATTGAGTTAAAAGAAGATGAGTATGAGAATCTTTGAAGGCTTGATTTTAAATTTGTACAAAAGGAATTTTGAGAAGGAAATGATATGATTGGAGATAGTGAAAAGGAAGGGAGAAAAGATTTGGTTGATGGGAGGAGAGTGGAGTGGTGCCAAATAAGATGCTGTTGTGACATAAGCAGTTCAGGTGTGTGATGGTTGATGCTGCCAAATTCATATGGTGCAGTGCCTATTATAAATAGGTCACTGTTTCCCCTTTCCATCATCCAAAACCAAATCCTGCTTCTTGCTTCTCCATAATCATTTTAGGAACTAATGAAATTTGTCCCATTTATCCCAATCATATGTTATACAGTATGCATGATTTTTATATGAAATTTATGTTTCAGATACACTATTTGTTGTAATTCTAAATGTATTATTTTTGTCTCAAAACATAAAAAACTTCATTTTCAATTTTCTCATGTAAAATCACTTTAGTTTAAAAATGTTTTCACCACCCTCCCCCACTCAAAATCTCATCTGCTTTATGCTCAACCATCAAACCATCATTCCTCTACCACTCATTCTTTAATTTGCAAGAACTAAAGATTGAACCTTTATCATCCAAGTTTTAATATAATTTCTCTAATGTGTAAAAACTATCTTTCCACATTTTCCTACCACAATGTTAAAAAGTCATATCCTCTTAATAATAAAGTTCTTTGTGTGTTTATTCTCTGATTGGCTTCCAACTTTAAAAGAAAAGAAAAAAAAAAAAAACTAGGGGTTAAGCTATTTGATACACTTCAAACTGTACTTAGATTTTTACTTTGAAAATAGATTGTGTGTAAGATTTTGTGTATATTTTTAACCTAACACAAACTACTTTTTATTTCGTTTTAAGGTGTGGAAGTATTCAAATTGGATTTGTTGTATGAAACTTTATTTTAATAAAGATATATGATATTCTAATATTCATTTAAAGAAATGATAAAAGGTAAATTTTTTCTGATTAAATGTTTTCTATTAAATTTACCTCAAACTTGTTTTTTAACATAAAAACATTTGAACATAAATTACTTCACTTCAACTTTAATCATAAATAATTTATAAAATCATGTTTCTATCAATATTTTGTGTTTATTCACCCAAACATACTCTATATGTTCTAATGTATAATTTTGGTAGCAAAAATGTAAGGAGAAAAAATTTCAAATAAGTTTGAAAATTTTATAAATTCAACATATATCAAATTAGTCTAATGTACTAACGTATTTAGATATGATGTGTACGTAAGCTAGTGTCGACTAGTCTCCTCAAAACAATAACAAGTTGAATCTTTATTGAATAATATTTAATCATGTCTCAAGCATTACGAAAGATAACGTGGAAAACCAAACAAGCCCTAATACAATTTTTACCTAAGACTTCAAATACTCTGAACCAACGTGGGTGGGGTTTTAGGTTTCTTTTTGTTTGAGAATGAAAAAGTAGAAATTGAAAAACTGTTCATATTATTGGTTGAAATTTAGAAAAAAATAATAATAATTATTTGACATATTTAAATTTTTTATATTTATTTAATATTATTCTTATTTTTTATTTTTTGCTTTCTTGAAATAATACAAAAGTTTATATTTTTATGACTATTTTATCTTTATAGTCTAGTCAAATAAATGTAAAAGTGTGTTATGTTACCACTATCAAAGAAAAAATTAACTTCAGGTATCACTTTTTATTTAATAAATATCTTAGTTTATTCGTTTTAATAATATTTTATCAAGGGAATAAAAAATTGTTAAAAGATTATGTTTTAATAATTTATCCCGTGAAATGAATAATATAGCTGTCTAACACAAGCTTTGGGTTTAAGAGGGAGAAGCCATATGTTTCTAACCGACAAACTTTATTATTTATAAACTTCTCTTAATCTTATAAATATATTTTTCAAATTAACTTAATCATATAGATGACGTGGAAATTTAAATATGTTGAAAAATAAATGACATTGAATAAGCTTATGTTTATGAAAATTATTTTGTATTTAAATTTATCGAACATAAACACTGTTATTTGTATTTAAGTTTAGAAATATTTTATTCCAATAGGCTACAAAAGCTTTAAGAGTATTGTGTTAGCATATTTGCAAGATGGGAATAGTTGTTTCTCATTAATTGATTTTATTGAAGAAAAGAAATATGTTTTGAAATAATGAAGAACAACTTGAATGGATGTGATTTTTTTTTCTTTGAAACTTCTAAGTCTTATAAATTATTAAAGTTCTTACGAATGGATGCTTAAAAGCTAAGAAGTTCGAAATAAGAAGAAAAAAATTGTAGGAATTGATATTAATTAAAAAAGTGAAAGCTAGATATATGCTAATTTAATAAATAAAATTTATTTATATTATCAGTAAAATATCCTAAAAGTTCAATTAAGATATTAAAAAAATATGTAAATGCAATTATCATATCTCCAGCAGAATTTAAGTATCTTTTTGAAAAGAAAATGTAGTTAATTTCATATTCAGCCATGTGTTTGATAAAGATTGATCACATGCAACAGCTTTTGTAGCCAAAATTCATATCAACTTATACAATCGACAAAAAGATCAGTGACTCGATCTTTCACAATCAGTGTTATCTTATCTTGCTCAGTTTCTCTTTTCTTCATAATTGTAGAGAATCATAATTCATAATACATAACTTTGAAAAGATACGCAAGTTATAACTTCAATAAGTTGGGAGCAAAACAATAGGTTTCAACTAAGTTTGCAATAATACACTTCATGAAGAAAAATCATCAATGAAAGCCCTTGGATTACTTGGCAACATATCCAACATAGGCATCATAAACGTAAAATCTTAAGCTTTTTAGTTTTCATATAATATTGTGTGTAAATATTTAAAAATATAATCATGACTATTTAATTAAATTTCAATATTTTTAATTATGTTTTTATTTTATTTGTTGAATACTTAAAAAATTTATATTTTTTTTAATTACGTTTATGCAATTTAATGTTTTCGTGTAACAGTCATTTTAAATAATTATACGGAGGTCATCAAAGAAAATAACAACCGAACTATTTAACACACTTTCAATAGAAAAAATTAAAAAATATTGGTTATTTTAGATTAATTATAATATCATTTTCTATATTAACAAAAAAATAATAGTGTTGTATATCTAACAAGTAAATAAGATAATGAAAAAGAAAACATGATCTCATTAATGGAAAAATCAAACTATAATAACTCAATTTAAAAATATAATAATCATGACTACTTAATAAATAAAAAATAATAATAAGAATTCAATTAGAAATATGAACCACACCTACACGCTCTTACATTGTGAAAAACAAAATTTACAGTAAGCAATAATTTGAAATATATAATTTGTGAACATATATATAACGGACTTGAAGTTTATATATTGTTGACAACTATATCTTGTCTGATTGAAATAAGGTTGTCTGAATATATATGTGATTTATGATAAAGAAAGGTAAGATAAGGAAACATGGTGATCGATCACGTGAAAAATGGAGAAATTTAAGATATGAAAGGTGGTATATATATATTAATAAGAAAATGTTTGGAGAATCGATTTGCCAGCAACTGACTGTCCTCCACCATATATATATATATATATATATATATTTTTGAGGACCTATTCTCTCTATATATGTAGCGTGGTCCACAGTCTGATATAAAGTTTATATGTGAAATAACGTTATGATATAGTAACCAATGTGAATGCACCCTCTTTTGTATTTTGAAAAGCTTTCATGTTCACATGGGAAAAGAGTACTTTCTCCACTAATGAATATTGCTTTAGCATGAAAGGAGAGTGAAGGAAAATTGCCCTAACCATGTTGGTGTTTTTGTTTCAGCTCCTACTTAATTAATTATGATAGCATCAATTTTGTATCTTTCTCCACTCGTGCATGCGAGATCGTCTTTAGAATCTTTTGAGATCATTACCACAAATATTCTCATGCCACTTTCTTTCTCCCTCTCGACAAAATAATTACTACATTCAGCCATATTTCATGTCATACCTTCAATTTTAACTATCTCCATCCAACTTTAAAAGAAGAAAATAATAAGTATAAGTGAACGCAATATGACCACCACTTTGCTTTTGTTCTATATATAGTTTTCAGACGCATGTAGTGATTCTAAAGTCCAGTTGGAAATGTTTAAGTGATTGGAAAGTATGATTGTGGTGCCACTTTTTCTGTTGAAACTATTTTGCTGTATTCCTACAGTTTTAGATCTTTGGTATATATTTAAAACGAAAAGCCAAAAGCTACACTCAATTTTTTGGTTAAAAAAGATGGAAGGTGGCAAGCTCTTAGGCTCCGTTCATTAGCGGTCAGATTTTCAAATATTAATATTTATGTATTGATATAATGTTTGTGTTCTGATGGTTACCATTTTCCAAAAACTCATCATGCTTATGACACCTCATGCTTTACATGAAACTAAATGTTTCTACGTGAATCAATGATGTGCGACCTAGTTATGTATACAAACAAACCTTTATAGTTCATTATTCAATAACAACAGATCTTTCTTTTTAAACAAAAAATAGAAATATTATTATTCATTTAATCCAAATTATTATTCAATAGAAATATAGATTTATTTTTAAAATTAAATATATTTTTAGTTCATAAACTTTGAACTAAATTAAAATTTGTTTATGTTCTAAACTTTGGTATTGTTTGGCATTCAAACTTTAAATTAAATAGATATAATCTTCTAATTCAATTAAGTTAAATCTTTTTAACATGTTAAACAATGTTTAAAATTAAATTTTGAGGAAAAGGAAAGAAAATAATAATCCAATATTGATTATAATAAATATTTTCATTTTCATTGATTTTCTTTATCAATTTTTGTTTTATTATTTATAATTTATTTCAATATAATTTACATTTTTACAAAATTTTCGTTTCCATTCTCTTCTTATATTCTTGATTTTATCAATCTAAGATTTTGTCTTTAAATACAAAAAATAAAAATAAAAAGAGAATTTATTGATTTGAAGATACTTATAATTAGTGAAGTGCTAATGAAGTTTGTTTTAACGATGAGAAGAAGAAGAATAGTGAAAGGGTAATTGATGTGACTTGGCAATGGTAGAGGATCTGTTACTAGGAAATTTCACCCGTCGTCACCCTTTGGTCGTTGGGAAACAGATACCCTTTTATTACCTTCCAATTCACATTACATCTTTCTACATTTCCTATTACAATTAATACCTCTACTTATTCTATTAATAACTATTTAATCAATTATAAAATCTACCTTAAATGTTAGAATTTTAGTTTAAATTCGACACTGACATTTGATGTTTTTCATGATAGAATAATGCATTATGTAGACATTTTACCGTCTCTAATCGTTTACCGTAAGCATCCTGGAGAACTTTTGGACTTTCAATAAAGTGATATACTAAAGTTTTCTGACGGAACTTGTACGTTTTCTGTCGCAAAATTCCAAATGGAACTCACTGATTACTTTCCTTTTTTTATCTTTCTCCAATATTTTAACTACTCTTTCAACCACATTTTTAAACTTAACTCAATATATCTATAAATACAATCTCATGCTTCTCTCTACTAAATTTACACCTCTCATTCAAATTAGTAAAATTATTATTAAATTGATCAAATATTTTTTTCTAAAATGTTAAGTAATATAATCTATTCTTAAAACTAAAACTTTTAAAAACATAATTTTTACAAAAATATAAAATTAGTTAGTCTAATAATATTAATAAATTATTAGATTAAAAATGAATTTACCAAACCAGTTTAAATAGCTAATACGAAGAATGTCAAATCAACACATTCACGTACTAGAATTTTTATTTGCTTTAAAATATTAACATTCCTTGAATTTCAATTTAAGTAAAAGTTTAATATCGAAAACTCTTTCCACAATTTATATATTTTATTTTTGTGATTTTACTGCCAGACCTAAGATTTGTAACACATCTTGACGTTAAGGATAAAACATCTTCAACATGACATAATGTTGACAGTAGATTTTTTTTAGGTCCAACCAAAAGCAATTGTTTTGATAGATTACATTACTTTTTTAAAATTTGAGTTTGATTATTTTAATCTCAATATTAAAGAAGCGACAGTTGTTTGGTTTTTTTAATCTAACAGAGTCCATTTATCTTCAACATTATTTATTTAGCTTTTTTTAAAAGAAAAAAAATTAACAACTTTGATTCAAAATTAAGTATACTGAAATCGTTATATAAATAATAATTTCAGTTCAAAATCAATTATATTATCTACAACTTCAATTCAAAATTTTAATTTATATAAAAGTAATTATATGTTTTGATAACTTAATTTTCATCATTTAAAGTCGTACACCAACATGGTGATTTTTTCAAAATAAAATTGTACTTGAATAGCACCACTTGAACTTACAGATAATTCTTTTAAAACAAAATCCAAATTAATAATTTTTATAACAAATGGATTCATTGATTAAAAAACCTAAAGTTGTTTTCAACTTACCATCTTATTAATTTATATGAATGGATAACTGATTCTAATATTGAAGAATCGATTTTAGTTTTTTTTTTAATTACTCAAAATTGATGATTTTCGTTCTTGTATATGTACATTTTTCCAAATCTCATGTTAGGCAAGAGTATTTTGGTCTTTCACTAAATCTTCGATAATATATATATCTCCACATATCTCTTACATGATAAATAAATAGATAAAATCATATTCTAACAAATTCGCTACTTCAAAACGTTACAAATCACCATAACCAAACGAGCTATATATTTGCTCATCATTCTCACATATAAGCATTAATAGAATCATCCACAGAAAAAACAACAGAGTCTTAAGGTTTTGTGTCAAATATGATTTGAAGTCTTTTATATGGTTAAATCATATTTCAGAGATGGTCGATCTTTCTCATTTTTCTTAATGAAAAAAGTTTCAATAAAAAATAGTATAATTAATGATTTGTCTTGATGTCTGACTCAAATGAAAAAAAATATAATCCAATAATAAGTATATTTTATTAGAGTAGAATAAATGAAAGTGTGAAGTGCACTTTGAAAATTAAGACCAATAAACATTTTGATATTTAGAAAATTAATTTTTATTTTCTACAATCACCTAAAATCTATGTACATTTCAGTAGAAAATTTCTAAGAAGTAGCCTATTCAGGTGTGTATGGATTACTTAAAAACAACTTGCTAAACAACTAGTAATTGCCGACAGCTATGCTTTACTGTGATGCATATGTTTTTTAATATTGAACTTGGTGCTTGACCATAATTTTATTCTCCAAATCTTAATTTCAAAAGTGAGACATTAGTTGGAGGAAACATTGTCGTATTTTAAGCTCATTTTTCAAGACAGAATTACATTATTGAGAGAAGATATTTGTTACAGACTGTAATTTTTGTTCCTTATGAACTATCTTTCAAAAGAGGTTTGGTTTTTAAAGTTGATCATCAAAAGACATAATCCCATGAATTGAAATATCTTTCTTACATTATTGGAAAATTAGGTTTCTCTGAAAAATAGATTACTTGAATTAAAGAGTGCCTAAATTTTAATTTAGTAGCAATACTAACAAATGGAACCAACAAATGAATTAACAACGAGGAGAAATTTGAAATAAGGTGACCTGATCAAAATTATTTGAGTCGTGCAATATGGCGTATAACTAGATACAAATTTTATATAATTACAATATATATAAATATATTGAAAGAAGTAATTGGGTTGTCTAAGTCCATATTGAAAATATATGTATCTTAAGAAATATAAATCAAAAACATGTCACTATATACAATATTTCATTCTAATTAAAAAATTTCTAACCCTACACCTATTATTCTTCATCTTAATTATCCACTCATATTCATTAACAGAAAAATAAATATTTACATTACCTAATTTAAGCATGAGAACAAGAAAATTCACATAAAAATTACAGTAATATTTTTGTAGATAAGTGAAAACAATTTACATTGGATGTATTATTGTATGACATAATTTCTTTTTATATATTAGAACCATAGTTCTCTCCTCATTTCTTATTGTGTGAAAACAATGAAAACTCTTATGTGAATTAGGGTTTGATATCCGATGATGAAATAGTGGAGGTTTGGGTATTCATTTTTGCATCTTTGTTGACTTTGCTTTATTGTTGAAGTTTTTTTTTTAATCTTTCTACATTCATTTTGTGACTCTAATTATTTATTGGGGAACTTAGTCATGAATTTTAATCAATGTCTCCTTTTTTTTTGTGATGTTTTTTTTAAATATGTTCATAAAAAATTGTGTTTTTTATACTTTAATGATATTTAAAATCGAAATCAAATATCGGTTCTCACTTTTATTCATTACTATCATCAAATAAAAAAAACATAAAAATGAGTAATTTTGAACTTGTTTCTATTTGGAATGTTGTGTATTAAAGGAAGGATTTTTTTATAAAGTTGAAGTAGAATTGGGGAACATGGAAATTAAACTTAGGAGAGAGGTTGTACAACTCTTGAACATTAAGTTGAACATATTGAAGGGTATTAAATTCTAAAGGATAGTAAAATTCTTGAAATACCCAATCTTCTTCTGGTGTGGTCTAACATTTTTACTTGGCTTCTCTATTCACCAATTATTCTTTAACTTCATTTGATATGGAACACGTTAAACCGAAACAAGTTCAAAATACTCATTTTATTGTAGTTTTTCTTATTAGTTGTAAACTTTTATACGTCTTACTTGGTAGTGTTTGACACAAATCAACACATTTACGTCGCATTTGTAGAAATGTCCAGCATAAATTTAAGTTAAGTGTTACCTTATCCGACGTAAATTTACGTCAATCGCTACTAGGTCCGACATCAGTTTACACACATGACATAAATTTACATCATGCAATTTTCATGCGATGTAAATTTACGTCTTCTAAAATAATGTTAAACATATCAATAACATAAAAAGTCCAAAATAACTTATGTAAAAGATCTTTGTTGTGCTAGTACTTACACACTTTGAGCATATAAACTATTATTTTAAGATTCATTTATCCTTCATAAAGGTTCACAGCTTCAAATATGTAATTTCATATTTGTATCCTTATTCTAATTTTATCTTTATATATAAATAAATTAGTACATTTATTCTCTTTTGTTTATGTAACATATGAGCGTCTAGTTAGAGACAGACTAGACGGTCAATCGTTACTCAAATAAAGCGAATCGAGTTACTCGCAATCGAGTGATTATGAAGTTGGAATGGATAATCATGAAATAGAGGAATTATCCTTAACGTTGAACAACTTATGATAAAATTTAATTACCTAGAATTAGAATGTAATTAATTAGGTTGTCACTAATCATGGCTTATGTCAAAATCTATAAATATAAATATAGGGTAAAAGGTGAGTGATTTTACATATTTAATGTTTCATTATCACAGGTCTTTCCTAATAAGTTTATGGTTTGAAAACTGTAACATAATTCTTACTATATCTTCTTATGAATTTAAGTATGAATAAATTTAAGTTACAAAAAGTAAAAATAAAAAGAAAATTAAATAATATATAAAAAAGAAACTCATAAATCATTCTTTTAAGATTTTAAGTTGAAAATGATTGTATATTTAATTTAGATGTGATTGTTATTGAAACTGCTCAATGTAACATCTCGAACACACACTCTTACTAAATTACACATTTAGATGTTGCATTCACATTACATATAAAATACACTGCACTATTTTATTTTATTTTTGTTTTTGTTATATATATGGATGCATGCACCAATTAACTAGTTGAGTATGAAGTGCCTGGGTAGGAAATTCAATGGCAGGGCCCTTAGGCATGGAAGAATATGACCTTATTGTAACTTATTAATATCCGATCCCAAAGAGTGAGTTGGAAGCAAGAAAATTGTGAGTTTAAAAGTGAATGTTTGCTTAAAGAGACACCGAACTGGTCAGTGATAATCATATTGTCAGTGAAATTCAGCTCTAATCATTACATTAGGTGCATTAGTTTACATGCATGTGCATGAATCAATCTTAAACAAATTCCATCTCTTCAAACATTCTTTTTTAGATAATATCTCACTGTCAAGACTCAAGAACAATTACTTCGAACCACATTAATAGTAAAAAAAAACAAGATTCAACCAAATTAATCACTGCATAGAAAATTCTAAATTATTTTTAAAAATTACACCGAATTCTTATTTCAATTCAGTTTCTGAAAGAGGAACTGCTTCTAAACTGAATTGAATTACAATTTCTGAGATTAGACAATGTGTTTTAAAATAAATGTAGTTTAACTCACAACCAAATTAATCGCTATAGAAAATTCTAAATTATTTTTAAAAATTACACCGAATTAAAAATCCATTTTCAATTATCATAAATAAAAAATAAATAAAATATACTCGTTTTTCTTTTCATGACAATAAAATTGCTTAAACATGGAAGAAAAACATAACTTTCCCATATGAAAATATACTTTCATTACATTCTACTAAATATGAAATTATTTATTTTCAACCACACAAATGATGAGGCGAGGCAGACACTTCTTGAAATTTGCAATAATTTTACATTTAATTCTTAACTTTATGAGTATTACGTTTCTCTATCAGAATTTATACTTTAACAATTAATCTTGTCCTTAAAAAATTAATTGCTTAAGCGTAACAAAAAAAAACGTTGATTGTAAAAAAAAAAAGAATAATTTCGTACTTTATCAATAGAAACCATATATTTTTAAAATCAAGATTTTAGTATAAAGTAAATGACGATTTTTAATATTATTGAAACTTCTGTGGTTATATTTACAGGTATATAAATATGTCTTATGAGATGCTTCTTCTAACCTCCATATATAGTGCTTGATGGCAGGTTTACTTAACGGATATACATGGACAAACCAAAATACACCTATCAATTAACTAAAGGCTTTTCGCAGTTTCATTATCATACGTTTAGAAATTTTGAATAACCAAAGCTCAAATATCAACCAAAATACATGGACAAACCAAACTAGTTTAGGATTTAATTTCTATGTATTATTAATTTAGATAAGCAAAGCTTAATTACTCTTTTTTTATCACTAAAAAGACAGAATTGATATGTAAGAAGAACATGAAGTATTTCAACCTATATACGAAACAAAAAATTTATAGATAAACAAAATTTACAAGTTATAACTTTCAAATAGTCATTATAAAAATAAATCATTATATATATATATATATATATATATATATATATATATATATATATATTCATGCAATGTATTCATCCTTTCCCACCACAATACTTTGATTGGCTTAGGAATTGATAAAATAAAAAGAAAATTCCCTTTGAAAGATGTGTGGTAATATTAGTGGTTTATGAGATTTAAGTTTAAGTTTTTATATTAAATTTAAAAAAATAAAAACTACAAAACTGATTACAAAATTTAACATGCCTAAAAGCCCTAAAGTAAAAAGAAAAAAGAAAAGAAAAGAGTATATGTATTGATATGACCTCGAAAAAGATAGATTAAAAAAGTATTATAGTGTTGAATTTTCACATATTCTGATTATTAATATAATCACATACAAAAGATATTACACCCTGCTCATCTTGAATAATCTTTCTCATTAATTCATGTATATATACACATAAGCCATATATAGCTTCTAATTAAGAAATCAGATTTATAGATAAGTTTTTACATTATTAAAAGTTAATAATTTTAACAAAATTATTAATGGAACCTCACCATTACTACAATAAAACGATTTTTTGTTTTTCATTTACTACAATGCCATTGAGATACAGTAGAACTTCTTTCTAATTAAACCTTTTGACCATTTCTTCGTTTCTAGTTTTTTTTTTTAGTTTTTTAGTTTATACGATCAATAATAATTCTTAAATATATAAATTATACTAATAGACAAAATCATAATAAATAATTTTTTAAGCATATAAGTTAGGTTTTATATTTATGATAATAATTGTGAAATAAGATTATTTTTAATCAGTGCAATTTTTTAAAAACATGAGATTCCTTTAAGAAAATACACATAAAAAGAATACATAGCAAAAAATAACCGATCAAAGAGAATTTCTTTTAATGCGCAAAACGCAGATGAAAAGGAATTTGAAAAACATAAAAGGGAATTAGACAAAATCTTAAGAGAAGAGAAAGGTAGATAAACCAAATCCTGGGAATTCATATCCTATATAAAACTATTAGTCCACTATACAGAAGCTCGTTCTTTAATCAAGAGAATTATATATAATAAGAAATTGTTTGAAATCATCAAGTTTTTTTTCTCAGTGTTTATTAAATTTAAAACTAAAATAAAAAGAACTGAAGATAAAATGAAAATGAATATTAACGATAAACTTCTAAACACCCTGTTAAGAAAACTGATTTAAGACGTACGTTATCATATAAAAGAATGGCTCTAACCCTAAAAGTACTATCAAATTGATAACTTTTTAGTGAGTACATCGCACTAACTCTTTAATATTCTTGACATGAAAGGGAAATCTATTACAATAAAAATAGGTATTGTGGCGATTTGGAGTATGAGTATTGACTTGTATATCTATGGAGAGTTTTTTTTTTTTTTATCAACAACTTTATAATGAGTTATGGAGTGAGTCAAGATGAGAGATATATATACTGATACAAAATTGCACCATGTAGTACGTACACTACTACTACTTCCAGCTTTTTGTTTTTCTATTTTCATAATCTATACAAAATCAAAATTGAAAGTAACATGTGCAAGAAATGAGAACAGTAGGTCCCTCCCTCCCACTAGTATACATGTATATTATATTTTCTGTGATAAATTTTGTCACCAGAATTTAATGTAAACTTCCTCTTATATAATAATAATAATAATATTTGAATGAGATAATTTCTTTGAACTAGAATGAATATAAAACTAAAATTTGAAGAGGTTTTTGAAAAGAAGCAAATCCAATATCAGAGGAAGTTTACTGCAACAAGTTTGATTTATTTATATGTAGAAAGTTGACAGTGTAGTATGATTTGTTTGATATTTTTTTACCTTAAAAAAAGTGAGTGAGAGTGATTAAGCAGTTCAGTGATGATCTGGAAGAAGATACGGTTTTGATGATAAGGTTGGTTTGAAGCAGGATTCAGAATCTATGAGATGATATGGTTGGAAATGTGAAATGAATATTTTTGTTTGAAATGTTATTGTTTTCTCGTTGGGTTTGTTTTTGGGACCACGTGATAGATCTCCAAAAAGATCTTGAATATCTAAGAAACAGTCCCCCCTCTACTTCCCATTGCAGTGCACGGCATTGTCTTACTTTGTTTCATTCCTTCTATTAGCATTAACTGGCATGCCAAAACTTGTGTCTTTGTTTGTACTGAACCTGCAAAACAACAGCTCGTAAAATTTTAAAACCACTTTGAAACTAAACGACAAGGGACAGCCCCCTCTCCCCTTTTCATATTTGTCTATGTATAATTGGTGAAGATATGTGTATCTCTGTCATATGCCTTTACATCTCTCATTTACAAGGATCTATCAGAAACGGAAATATTGGCATGAAACCCTTTGCTTCATTGCATATTCTCATCTCTCATCGTACTACAATATTGCATTTCTCGTTAACTTCAATATCAATTTCACCAAACATTTCAAAAGATGCAAAACATTCTACTATATTAAATTCTTTCTTTTCACTGTTTTTCTTTCATTAGGTAGAACCTAACAAGTAACTGCTACTGTTTGAAGATGATGAAAGTTGTGTATTTTGATCAATTCAAGAATGTGAGTATGCCTTGCAAGTCTTTTCTTATGTTTTGGTTATTAGTCATGCATGTAGCATTCATCGTCAAAGATTACAATCTTGAAATGGAAGCATTAGTAGAATATGGTTCCACAGAGACTTGCATGGTGGAAGGTCTTGTTATCAGCTGATAGCTCCTCTTACCTGCGTGATCTACAAGTCAAAGATTGTTCATTGAACGCCCTTTAGTTGTTAGTCAAATTTCCTTATACAATTCCTTGTTTAGGAACTCATATCTCTATTTGTCTTTGTTTAATTAATTCAGCTGCTACTCAACAAAGACCAATTTGATGCATACATAATATATTATTCTTTATATATGGTTCATAGTATCCTGACATTCTCTCAACAGTATTTACTTTTGTTCCCTTTTGTTATCATATATATATATATATATATAAATTATCTCATAACAAATTATAAGGGAGAAGCGAAATTAAATTACTAGCCATCATGCATGTGCATGGCATGCCGTTATTTTCTTCGTAGTATTTTTTTAAATAATGTAAAAGACAGGAGAAGAAGAATAATGAAGATTGTTGTAATTAGCAATGTAATAATGGGAGAAAGTTATTTGAATTTGGGTGTAAGGGAAAATAATAGGATGGAAAGGTGTTAAGTGAATTGTAACTGTAGTGAGAGAGAAAGATTGGTGGGTATAATTATAGGTTGAGTTGCCTGCTTGACTTTTCATTGATTACATGTTGGTTTGGATGGTCACAGACAAAATCTTGGCCTGAAGAAAATCCGGTGTGATGTCTCCCTCCGTTCCCATTCTTATTACCCCTCCACGACCCACAAAAGTTGGATGCAAAATACTTTCATCTCTGATCCCCAAAACATATCTTAAGAGATCCTTTTGATAATTACCTAATTTTGACTCACTTTCATCCTTAAAATAGGAAATACACCAATACCAAGTGCTAATAAAAAATATAAAATGCTACAAATCTGTGGGTTCAAATGTTCCATTGCTGGGAATCTTCCTCATACATCATCATTCATTCACAATCACGACAAACACGTACGCAAATCTTAATTAATTAATTATTTTCCCTTTAATACTTTCCCACACTCTATTATCCGCTTCCATTTCCATCATATATACCTTTGAATTTGACACTTTGCCACCCCTAAACATCTAATAACCTATAATATTTTTCACACTCTATTTGTAATTACCTGCGCTATTTTTAAACTTTATTTTTCTTTCTTCTAAATCACATCACCTCTTACGTGTACACTTTTTCTCACTTTCTTTCTTATTTTTTTTTTCGACGATCCATCCCCATATATGAATACAGCCTCAATAAGTGTGTAAAACCATTTTTCTATTCCCAAACCCTCTTTTTCGCATGCAAGCTCCCTCATTCTATTTATAGCAGCTCCCTTCACCCACTACCACACCACACCACCACACCAAACTTTTCTTCTAATCATCTTCTTCTTCTTCTTCTGCACAACTAGTACTCTCTCTCTCTCTCTCTCTCTCTCCCTCCAAAAATGGCTCTGAATTACCCTTCTTCAACCTGCTTCATACTACTTCTAGTAACCATAACCCGTTTGATATACACAGTGGGCAAAACCGAGCAACGGAAAGCTCCGATTCTTCCAGATCTTGACGTTGAAAATATATTCCATAAGCTTCGTGATGACCCCGAAACCATTCAGATGGCTTCTACGGACTACGGCCATATCGTGCATGAGCTCCCGGCAGCTGTGTTTCATCCATCTTCCATAGATGACATAGCCACCTTGATAAAAACCTCCTACAACAGCTTTGTCCCCTTTCACATAGCAGCGAGGGGCCAAGGCCACTCCACCCAAGGACAAGCCATGGCTCGTGATGGGGTAGTGGTTGACATGGCCACACTGAGAAAACAAAGAAACGGGGTTTCGATCACTGTCTCTAAGGACCCTTTGATAGGTCACTATGCTGATGTTGGAGGGGAACAACTCTGGATTGATGTGCTACATGCTTCACTAGAACATGGACTTGCACCCGTTTCTTGGACTGATTACTTGTACTTGACCGTGGGAGGAACACTTTCCAACGCTGGAATTAGTGGCCAGAGTTTCCGCTATGGACCTCAAATCAGCAACGTTCATGAAATGGATGTTATCACAGGTATGCAGTTTCTCCGAAGTTTCTCCGCAATTTCTCCTACATCTTGTCTCGGTAATTATTACTGTTTTCATTTTAGTGGCCAAAATCAGAGACAATGGCAACTGTACCTGTCATTGTATTTAAGTTTTTCAAATTTATTGCCTGGTTTTCTCGAGAGAACGTGTTCATGTCGAAAGTTTGAAAAAATGAGAAAGCTGAAGTCTTCTTGAGCTGTTTCAATTTTGTCTCTTTATGATATGACATGGTGTGTCGTCGTAGATGTTCTGCTAAATGTATAAGATAAGATTTTGTTGAACACGTCTTATAAAACCTGTTAAAGTGGTTGGTGAACTCTAGAACAGGAGTGGTCTTTGTCTACAATATGGGTGAGCGATGGGTTAATTAGTAACCAGGTCCACGGTCATAGTTTTGTATTAACTTAATGTTGGTCAAATCGTTTATATTGGTCAATTCATTCATATGAAAAGACTTAATTATTGACCAACATATGGAAAATGTTATTCTCACAATTGATGCATGCATGCATTTAATTAATTGTGCAATTTATTAAATAATTTTTTTCGTTTACTTGGTTAAAGGAAAAGGAGAGTTCGTAACCTGCTCTACCCAGAAGAACTTGGAGTTATTCAACGCAGTTCTTGGAGGCTTGGGACAATTTGGAGTGATAGCAAGGGCGAGAATTGCTCTTGAGGCAGCACTCAAAAGGGTACGTTCATAAGAATTGACTAGAATTTTGTCTTGTAGCTTTTCCACCACCAATTCATAGTGACGCCAAATCGAATTGTCATTTTTTAAGGGTGAATAGTCATTTTGTATATATACATATATCTACCTAGTGGCAGTTGGCACCCACGTACGTACTGTGGCATTTCATCTTATGTTGGTGTATTAGTCATCCATGATAAAAACATACACAAATGAAAACAAGAAGAGTTATTCGTACGTAAGAGTTTGAACCACTTAATGTGGATTTGAAATTGAAAGCATATATACATAATACGAGTTTGAAAAAACAGTCTTAGATCTTAAGCTCTGAACCAATAGAATTAGAAAAACTCAAGTATTATTATGATCACATTCTTTCCATGACTTAATTAAAACCTTATCTACTTTATCAAACCAAACAACAAGTGCTCTTTCTGAAAAGACCTTCAAGATACATTAACACATGAAGAATGCGGATATTTTATAGGCACCACATGTTACAGCCGTAATCTTTTGTTTATCTTTCCAATTTTTGATTGGACTAGTGGTGTGAGCTCGTGCACATCAATTCATACATACATACATCCATAAATACGTGTCTCTCTCTCGTGTATTTCATTTTATTATATTCTATTGGGTTAGTGTAAGTTTACTGGTATAAGACAGTGTTAATGGTGATTTTTTGTTGGCATGCAGGTTAAGTGGGTCAGACTACTTTATAGTGACTTTTCTGCTTTTACCGAAGACCAGGAACGATTAATCTCAATCAATGGAAAGAAACAAAAGAATGCATTGGATTTTCTGGAAGGGATGCTGCTAATGAACCAAGACCCCATAAATAATTGGAGATCCTCTTTCTTCCCTCTATCTGACCATCCCAGAATAGCTTCTTTAATAAATGAACACAGCATCCTCTACTGTCTTGAGGTGGCTAAATATTATGACGACCAAACCGAGAAAAATGTGGACAAGGTATCCTCTCTGGTCATATCATATTCTAGTTAGATCACATTTCTTTTCAAACAAAAAAAAAAAACAAAACCCCACTGTCCCCAAGCCTAGGTATATATGTTGTGATTCTTGGATTACATCTTCATAACCAAGATGCTAAATCTTTATATATAACATAAATTTTAATTATTTAATAAATTGTAGTAATATTTTTATTTTCTTTGTCTCTAGGAAATTCAAGTTTTGCTCCAAGGGCTGGCCTATATCCCCGGATTTTATTATGAGAAAAATGTCTCATACGTTGAGTTCTTGAATAGAGTTCGAAGTGGAGAGTTGAAGCTTCAGTCACAAGGACTGTGGGAGGTTCCTCACCCGTGGCTTAATTTGTTTATACCAAAATCTCAGATCTTGGATTTTAATTCAGGAGTATTCAGAGATATAATTCTTAAAAGAAACATCTCCTCTGGACCAGTCCTGGTTTACCCTATGAATAGAAACAAGTAAGCCTTGAATGATGCAATTTTTTATTTTTTTTAATTCGATCCCATCTTTTTTTTTTTATTTATTTTTTTTTTGCAATGAAATTCAGAAGAGAACAGTCACTAATAATACCATGAAATTTAATTCCAGATGGGACGATAGGATGTCAGCATCTATACCAGACGAGGATGTGTTCTACACAGTTGGATTTTTGCACTCAAGTGGGTTTGATTCTTGGAAGGCATATGATGGTCAAAACAGAGAAATTTTGGAGTTCTGTAGGGATGCTGGCATTAAGGTTAAGCAATATCTTCCTAATCACAGCACACAGGAAGATTGGACAAACCATTTCGGTGCCAAATGGATGAAATTCTTAGAAAGAAAACACCAGTTTGATCCAAGAATGATTCTATCACCCGGTCAAAAAATCTTCCACAAACAATTACAACCAGCGTTTTAAATATTCCCCCAATGAAAAAAAACCTAAGTGTTCATGGAGGGACTATACTCAATGAGATGGGTAGGGACTGGTGTACATACTATGATGATCGAAACCAAAATGACTTTTGTATGTCTTTTCTAGAGAAATTAAGGTGGGGTATTAAATTCAGCATTACTTTGACATCTAAATTATCCTATGTACTTTAGATAGATTATAGGTTGGCACAGTCTTATGTACAAGAAGCACAAGTTGTCTCTCACGTTGTCTGTCACTAAACCTACTAGTGTGGAGAAAATGTGTTGAAGATGTTCTAAGGAGTTCTGGTCCTCCATTAAATGTGTAACCATTCTGTATTCATTTCTTTATATAATTTTGTTTTTACATTAATTATTCCATATATATATATATATATATATATATATATATATATAGATATAACTTCTCCTTATGACACCGTCTATATAAAAAAAGTCTTCACCACTATACTCCAGAGCATAAGTTGTTCTGAAAAGTGCTTTAATTCAATTTGAAGTTTCAGATTCTATTTTCACATTTTTTTTTATCTTTGAAGCCAGGATAAAATTTATTAATAAAACCACACACAAAAAATTAACTAAAGAAAACTATTCAGAGATTTAGGTTCAAACCTATTGCAAGTGGGAGTACATATCTAATAAGTAAAACACCAGACAATATGTAACACAAGGATTGAATATTAACAAATAATTATAATATGTTCAAATTTATATATATACACACTTCAATCCTTTAGTTCGACGTGTTCAAACACAATTTCAGAACTTTTGCATACTTTTGGTGTCTTAAAGAAGATATTATAATGAGAAATTGACATTTATGTTCATGTAGATTTTACAAAACATTTCTGGCCTTTTTCAAAGTTATGTATATGGTTGAAGTATTTTTTTTTACCTGTTAATAAAATTTTATTCAAAAAAAAGGAAAACTTCACGAACAGGAATGCCTGATTGCTACTAATATGTCTCTACCGCTATATAGAAAAATGAAACCAAATGAGGTATATATCAGAAGCAATGGGGAGAACAAGACGTTATGACAATTCGACATACTTGAAGAAGAATAATGAAAACTTTATTAAAAGGTGGTTGGTAATGTATAAGTAAGTGTTAGATACGCTTTTTGTTATTTGTTATTCAATTTTGTTAGATAACATAAGAGGAATACAGGGTTTATAATAATGCTGATTGGACTAAATTAGTAGTGGTGACTTTATAATAAGCCACTAATTAAGTAGCTTCTTTTTGAGAAAACAAAAGACGAATTTGATAATGAGTTGGAATGGTTGATATCAAAAAGAATATCACATAAACCATTTTCCCCTTGAGTCACATCAACTTAAAACTTTCAGGGTTGGCTTATATTTTGTCGTTCTCGCATAGGAATAATTTTTGACTTTTTGATTCGGATAGACCCACGAGGGCCTTTGTTGTCACAAAAGTATAAAGCAATGACTTCATCTACTAATCAAAATATCATTTAAATTAAACCATAAACTGATGATCTAGTTGTCGTTCTTATTATCATTTTAATTAACTATAGAAAGGTTTCTTAATAAAACCTGTCTAATCTTAATCACAAAAATGAGGCTTTCTATATTCACATTTTAAACAAGACAAGATCCAATCTTACTTATGATGTCTTCATGTTTAATGTATGAAAACTAAAAAAAAAATTGAACAGTTGAGAGACAAAAGGTTTGATTAGAAATAATGGTTTAGAAGTAACTAATAATTTATTGGGAGGGTGCATAATTATGTTGCAACACTTATTCCAGCTTGCAGGCAAACTGGAGACAAGAAAAGTTATGAGATGTCCCAGCAATTCAATTAAATTCCTTCTCCTCTTTTTTTGACTTTTTTGGTGCCTCCATTGTAAATAAACTAGATTTGCTTTAACAGATTCATATCTAATTGTTGTGGAAAATCCATGACAGAATCCCATGATTCACACGCTGTGAATCATACTATGTTGACAATGGATAGAAAACAGCATCATCATCATCATCATGTACCACCTAATCATAATTACTTACTTTCCTTTCCTTTTTCCACTCTTTCTAATCCTAAAATATGTCCTCATCATACCTTGCTTTCTCTTTTTCTTTTTAATTTAAAGTGAAACAAAAAAGGATTGCTGTGTGTAAACTTTATCGCAGCTATCTCATTAGGGCAACCGTGATCAGAAGGCAATAAAAAATTCATTATATTTCATTCTTAAAGTCACCAATTGCTTTATCTATTAAAAATCAAGTGTATAGTTAAATATTAAAAAAAAAAAGGCATTATCTGATAACTAAAGTTTATGCTGTCTGTTATTATGACCGTTTTATGTCTTGGTTAGCTAGTGTTTAGGGAGGTTGGTTTAATGATAAAGGCTTTTACTATTGGAGTCTGTTTAATGGCATAGAATTAACTAATCTGTTTAATATGGGAAGGTTTTGTTGGAGTTTGTTTCAGATTGCATCAATTTACCCACATACTAATATTGTTACTTTTTATTTTGTGTTACTAATCCAATAAAATAAAAGCTTTTCAAAGAATTATAAGTTAAAAATAAAAATCTTCGTAGGCATTTATGGAGAAGAAAAAAATAAAATAACTTAGTTTAGATGATAAAATTTATTATTATGTATTAGTTATAAATAAAAATTCAAAGGAATATAGAAAATAATAAAATAACTTATGTATGAAGAAATTTTTTTTTTTCTTTAAATAATTATGAACATTACATTCAAATTTATTCTCACTCATGTAAAAAAAAGGATTTAGATTTAGTGTGGTGCATTGAGAAGGACTTTCCCATGGAGTGATAATTTAATGTGATAAGAAGGGGATTAGTTTTTCTTTATATTATGTAATTAAATACCATAATTACTAGTTAATTAGTTAATAGGAAATTTATTAGTAAGAAACATGTTTGCTTTTACAAATAACTCAAACCTTCAAGAGAGCTATAATGTTCTTCACATTCCTAGTTAATTATTTAATGAAAATGTGTTTCGAATAAGTTATGCACTTTTTTAAGACAATAATTTTTTTATGGTATATATATTTCTTAAAGAAAATAGTTCTTATACTTTAATTACAGAAAAAAACACATTTTATATATGTTAGACTTTTAATATTAGTATACAATTAATATAGATGCAATTGATACATAAATTGAAGCAATTTTTACCTCAGTTGCTAAAGATTCTACACGGCTAACATATTATATCAATTGGTTTCTAAAATTGATATTATATATCTCACACTTAACTCAAATACAATACAAAAAGATCTTCTTTTTTTTCATTGATAATGATTAAGATGGATGTAGGAAATGCATATTGATTCATTCCATTATCAATAGTAAGCCACTTTTTATATAGTTTGTAGCCAACAATCAATGTAAAAGAGTTTTTTTTTTTTTCATAATAGTAATAATTTTATTTACTCTAGATCTCACTTTTATAACTGTAAAAATTTGTACACAGTTAGATAAAATGTCACCTTTTAATTAAAAAAAAAAAACATTGTGAAAATAAGGAAGCAAAAGCGAATAGATGAATTCTTACCATTAGAACATACAACATTTATTCTTATTAATATGCATTAATGCTGCATTAGAATAAATTGATTCAGTAACACCTGTACAACAGTCTTAGACTATAGTATGGTAAATTCCATAGTTGATTAGTTTATATTTAATTGAAAATCCTCTGTCCAGGTGACAATATTCTGTTGGGATCAAATTGATTTTTTCTTTGTTGGAATGTTTTCCATTTGGAGCCAAACTGTTTGATCCATTCATTCCTTGTTTTGTTTTGAGGAAGATACTGCTTGATCTCAATACCAGCATCCTTACAGAACTTCAATATTTGTTGGTTTTGAGCTTGAAATTCCTCCACTTTATCAAACCCAGTTGAATGAAGAAGTGACACAGTATAGAAAACATCTTCATTAGGTGTAACTGCTGACATCTTATCATTCCACCTGTGGATTAATTATATGCATTTACATTAATTATATTTGGTAATTATTCCATATGCATACCAAACCAAACAAACTTAATTTCTTATAACTTACTTGGATCGATTCATCGGGTAGATTATCGCAACTCCTGCAGTGATATTTTGCTTCAGAATAATGCCCTTGAACACACCTTCATCGAAATCTGAGATTCGAGATCCTGGAACAAAGAGGTTTAGCCAAGGATGAGGAACATCCCAAAGTCCTTGTGATATTAGGAAAAGCTCGTCGGTATGAACTCTGTTCAGGAACTCTTCGTATGATGCATCTTTTTCGAACATAAACGTGGGAACAAACTTCAACCCCTCCACCAAAACTTTTACATCCTATTCAAACATATAAAAACATAATAAGTTAATAACTAACTTAAGTCTTTCATAAAATTTTAGTTCCTAAACTTATATACGTTATTACCTCGTCAACATGTTCTTGTGTGCTGTTGTCGTAATATTTCACAAGCTCTATGATATAGATAATGCCGTATTGTGTCACTAGGGAAGTTATACGAGGTTGATCCGGTGCTGGAAAAGAAGAAAGATCCAGTGGTGGCTGATTTAGCAGCAGGAAACCTTCTACATAATCAGCAGCAATGGTGTCGTTTCTTCCATTCAACGAGATCAAGTGTTCTTGGTCTGCAGAAAATGCAGAGAAATCGTTGTAAAGCAAACGGAGCCACTTCACCTGCAAAGATTAGGCAAATGACTTATCATTAACTATGATATTGAAGAATGTTAAGTAATTATTGTAAACATTTTTCTAACAAGATCTGACTTATAAAATAAACAAATAAATAAAAAGAAGAGATACTTGCCCTAGTCGGTGCAGGTCCAAGAGCTATTCTTGCCCTAGTTATAATTCCAAATTGACCTAATCCTCCTAGAACGGCGTAAAACAACTCTGAATTGTTCTCCGAAGAACATGTCACTAGGTCTCCTTTCCCTGTCGAAGCCAGGTGTAAACATGTGTGTCAAGTGTGCCCAATGAAAAAGTGTACAAATTCTACAGATATATGAAAACCAGTGTACTCTCTATTTCTAATGAGTAAAATCACGTTTTTTCTTGCAATAAATGTGTTTTCTGCTTCCAAAAAATGTCTAGTTACTGATGTATATATAAAAAACAGCATCCCTTGTATACTCGGTAAAAAATTTAGATATGAACTAAATCACCAAACTCTCATAAACTTTAATTTACCATTATTTATTTACAACTTGAAAATCATGCTCAATTGCTTGCCTCACTCATGAAATATGTAATAGTAGAATAATTGAATGATGAATCCTATGTAAACTTGCCAGAGTACCAAATGGCGAAAGTCGAAAATTCAGGAGAAGATCTTTTCCTAGTTTCCGTAGTCCTAAAACTCTTGAAGAGAAGTTGACTTGTATTTGTCAAAGAAGATTTTCCCACAATTATGCAGAGAATAATAAACTGCAATTGCTAATTTTATGGGAAATATTTGAGAAAGAGAAACAAGTGTGCGTGCTGACAATTTGTTGGGTGAGGACTTATTTAAGACCAAAAGATTGGTCCACTGAAAATGTTAGCGTATTCAATTCAAGCCGGTCGAATAGGAAAACAAACAGTGTAGTGTTTCCTCCCGCTGTCTATCTTTGATGTAATCATTGATTGCTGTGGAATCTTGCTAAATATATGATGAAGTCACGTGACAATTACATTCCCTTTAATTAATTTTATAATGTCTGTTTCTTGGTTTCATTTTCATAAGACTGTTAACGAATCAATCACACATACAGATTTAGTAGCACACAGAAAAATTTTATATTACAATATAATGGTGAAGAATAAAAAACACATGAACGTTTTTCTTTTCTTTTTTATTATAATATAAACCGAAGATCAATCCCCAGAATCCTTTTTTCAAAAAAAAAATTGTCAAGAAAAATAGACAGTTTTTTAAAATTCATTATCAATATACATATTTTAATTAACTTTGACGGTGGACATAATCTAAGTTGTAAATCGAAGATATACGCTTCAACCAAAAGATTTTGAACCTAGCCAATTCCGAAAGAACTACTAAATCTCATAACCTGCATCAATTGTTTAATGACATGGTCAATTCATACATCATAAAGAGACAAGATTAAAATCTTCTGTAAAGATATGATGTGACCAATCAAGTTAGCTTAATCAACATGCTTCATTGAATTCTGAGTTCATTTAATAAAACCTATTCATCTGACTTTTTTGTTAATATATAATATACCCCAAGATGTTCAAGGGGTCTTAGTTTAATCGATGTACTCATGAAATTTAAAAAAAAAAAAAACGGATACTCATATAGAATAACTATTGACTACGTATGTCTTTCATTATTCTTGACGTTTTGTTTGATCCTTCCCCAAATTTTATAGTTGATGATTCAGAAATAAAAGGACAGAGAAGATGAGTCTAGTAGTACGTTGACAGTATTATTTTATTTAACAATAAAAAATACGATTTTTCATCGCTCTTACCATTGAGTTATAATTATTTATAAAAAACTCATATACAAATCGAACAGTAAAGAAATTAAATAACAATAATTCATATAAAACTTTAAAAAGATATATCACATTTTAATGAATTAAAATCAATGCAGTCAAGAGTCTGCATAGTGTATTAAACAATTTAAGATTATAAAACTTTGAATTCATCTTTGTGTGAATGGTGATGAACTTTAATGCAAATTAATCTGGAATAGTTATTAGCTGGGGAAGAGAATATATAGAATAATCCATACCTGTAACAACATCCAATTCATGAACATTGGAAATCTGAGGACCAAACCTGAAGGATTGGCCACTAATCCCAGCATTGGAGAGAGTTCCACCAACCGATAAGAACAAATAATCAGTCCAAGAGAGTGGTGTGAGTCCATGCTCAAGTGTTGCATGCAATACATCAATCCAAATTTGTTCTCCACCAACATCAGCATATGGAGCATTTGTTCTGCCATCAGACACTACTACAATCCCAGCCCCGTTTCTGAACCCATTCAACTTGGTCATGTTTACCACAACCCCATCATTTGCCATGGCTTGTCCATTCACCGAATGTGCTTGCCCTCTGGGAGCTATGGTGAAAGGGATGGCAAGAGAGTTCGAGAAATTTATCAACAGAGAGATGTCACTGATGGACGATGGGGAAAATATCGCAAAAGGGTTGTCATGAACTATGTGGCCATAGTCGGTTGAGGCCAGTGAAAGGGTCACAGGATCACGAATAAGCTTCAGGGTTAGGTCTTTTGGCGCTTGGAGTAACGACCAAGGTTGTGATTGTGCCTGTGACAGCACTGTGAAGGCTGCTAACCCTAGCACAACGAAAGCTTTTGAAAATCTAAAATAACTTCCCATTTTGGAAGAGACGAGGAACTTGATAATTTGGTTAATGCACTCTTGTTTTGAATTTGGCTATGAAAGTGTTCTTGTTTAGTTACATGCTTATATAGGAAAGAAGAGAAAAGAAGATGATTTTTTTGGCGAATGCAACGACCTCGTGCTCTACTATAATATTGTATACATATGAATTGTTGTTGCTTAGATTTATACGCCTTTAGTGCTGTAAATTTCCATTTTTCATTTGCACGCTTTAGGCTGCAGAAACTTCGATTTTCATCCACTTGTTTAGCTGCATTATCTTTTTGCCGATCACGTCATAAACTAGTCCTTGGACGGAGTTTATAAAATTGTGGTCAAATGTTGAAGATCGAGCTTTGTTTTTTCCTTTAGACTTTACACTAATTTCATTTAATAATCGGTATTACGTGTGAGAATTTGTCGTGGTCAACCAATAATTTGCTAACAGTTGACCTAGCAATAATAATTATCTGATACGCAAGGTGGAATTTTCTGTACATGCAAATCAGTTATGTATCTTACAACATTCCTGTGCCGGAAAACCTCTCTGACACAATATCAGAAAAATGAAAAATGATGTGTTGACAATGATTAAAGTCCACACTTGCTCAATTATGTTAGCATCAGTGTGAGTTGTCAGTGTACCTCCATTAACACACTTCTAATTAGTATGCATAATATATATATTTGTGTGTTTCATTGACTTTGAATGAATAGATAACATAACCGCCTTTTAGGTTAGGGTTCTTTTTCTTTGTGCTGCAACGTGAAGTAACATATAGATCTACCCTTTACACTTCATCACGTATATATGTGGTAAACGTTTTTGTGAGTTTGAAGAATGTGATTAAAAAGATGAATTATTTTGTGCATACTGATCGACAGCATGTCACTTGCTCCATGTGATGAACTATGAATATCTTCAAACTTTGGGAAGTTTCACATTGGCTGAACTTAAGGCATGAATAATTGGTAACAGAAGAGGTGAGAAACATGATAAACGAAATGGTTTGATGAGTATTTGTGGTCATATATATCACACATGTATCTCATTGTGTGGACAAAGTTCTCAAGAGTTAAATCAAATGGGAATACCTCCGTGGCCCATTTAAGTGGGTTACATAAACACTAATAACATCGGAGTCCAATCATATAAAGGATTGATATCACTCTCTACCCAAAATCCTAAGGCAATAAGTTAATGGATTGATCACCTTTATATATTGCTATATTTTCTCATTTCTATTTAATGTGGAACTTAAACTCACACTTGAATTCCCAACAAATGAGTGAGTCTTAACAACGGATAAAGTTGAATGTGATTTTAAAGTTAAAATATACTTGGAGGATATCTTTGTGCTCTCGAATGGGGATTTCAGAGAATTGTTCTACTCACTAGATCCTCTAAATTATTTTTTCTCGATAATAAATTATATTACTAATGGCTTTTGTTAAGGTCTGTAATCGTTGAACGTTGATAAGAAGATGGGCGTTGATCCCTGCACCTCCACGTTTTTGACTCTCCACCTCTCCATTTTTTTCTATTTTTTTTATATTACTAAAATAACATTTTTGTACTTTGTAATTTACTTTTTTAACCCTCTTTTATTTAAGTAACCCTAGATTTCTTACTTTCCCATTTTCAATTTCACTCCCTCCCTCACGGTAACACAGCACCCCCACCTTCCAGTTTCCCTTCACTCTCGTTTTCATTTTTTTTAACCTCTGACTCCCAACTCCAGTCCTCTGTTTTCATTTTTTTTAACCTCTGACTCCCAACTCCAGTCCTCTGTTTGTTTGTGGATTTCGTGGTGGTGTAGCTTTTGGTGTGTACGGCGGTGCGGCCTCCGTGTGCGGTGGTGTGACGGGTTTGTGCGGCGGTGTGTTCGGTGGTGGTGCTTCGTTTCTGCGTCTTCGAAAGGTTAGTTTTTCGTCTCTTCTTCCACTTGATAGAGAAGCTTAGTTTGTTCGTTTCGATTTCTTCTTCCGTGCATGCATGTTGCTGCTGGTTTCTGCTGAGGGCTCTGCACGAGAGCTTAGTTTTTTTGTTTCCTTTCTTGAGCATGATATAATTTGTCTTGATTTCTGCTTGGTTTTTTTAAATGTATGTAATATAGCGTTTCAGTGTTGCTTTGTGCTAGTGCTGTTTTTCTGTTTTTCTGTGCGAGGATTTGAGTGAGTAGGAGGAAGAAGACGCTAGGCATAAACGGATGTGCGACATCCGTTTATGCCTCGACTTTTATTTATTTTAGTTTTTAGTTTATTTTATCAACTAATTTAATTTTACTTTTTTATTTTCAAATAATTTTGTTACGTAATTATTTTATTTGAATTTTTTTATTTTATTAGTTTATTGTATTTTTAATTAATTTATAAAGTATTTAAATTTAGTTTTTTTTCATAATGTTATTTAATTATATCTAAATTAAAATTATTTTAGTTAATGAAATAATTATTATTAAATTATTGAAAAATATGATTAATTTAATAAAATAATTATTAATTTAAATAAAAATATTTTTGTCAGAAATGGTAAGAACAAGAGGGGCATCTTTTAGTTCTCGTGGAGAGAGTTCTCGAGGACAGTGTTCTCGAGGAGAGAGTTCTGTAGAGGGTGTAGCTAGGAAACGACCTACAGCATTCGGCTCGTAGAGGGTGGGCAGCTCCTATTCAGGATAACCCTATCGCTTAGGATCGTGCGTTTGAGGAGGAGGCATATCAGGCCTATGAGGGTCCTGTTCAGGAGGAGGCATTTGAGGCCTCTGATGATGATTATGAGGAGGAGGAACATGTCGATGTTCCTGACATAGAGGAAGAGGATGTCGGTGGATTTCCTGGAGGTCCACGTGATGCTTCTTTGTTGACGCATTATGTTCAACATATTGCGTATGCTATTTCGCAAGGCCGGGTGAGTGTAGAACTTAAAGTTTGATTATTAATTTTTTTAATACAATTTATATTAAATATTGTTGTGTAGGATCGAGGGGATATGCTCAAGTTGATCTTGCATGGTAAAAAAGTTAATAAATTAGGACCGTGCGTCGAAGGAATTCAACACTTTGTGTTGAATTCCTCTTTGATGCCTCTCACACAGATCTGCTACGATTACGTTGATAAGGGCTTGTTGCTCGGTTTCATAGAGAGGTGGCACTTTGAGACGAGTAGTTTCCATCTCCCTATAGGGGAGATGACGATCACTCTCGACGATGTCTCCACTTTACTTCACCTCCCGATGCTGGGACAGTTATGTGATTTGGAGGAGTTGGAGTTTGAGGAGGCTCGTACAGCCCTTGTAGACCTGCTCGGCATTGATGGTGGCGCAGCTGGTGCTGAGATGGAGGATGCACGTGGCATGAAAGTCAGACTCAGCTGGCTCAGAGACATATATGTTCAAAGGTGTCAGTCACACCATTGGGACTATGCTGCCAGAGCTTATCTGTTGCATCTAGTAGGATGCACGATTTTTGCAAATAAAAGTGTCAGTTCTATACGCGTGTCTTACCTGCTATTATTTAGAGACGTACACGCGTGTGGCAGATATGCCTGGGGCGTTGCTGCACTTGCCCATTTGTACGAGCAGCTTGGGGATGCGAGTCTGGCTTCCACGAAGCAGATGGCTGGATATCTGACTCTTTTTCACGTATAACCATAAACCTTGCACATTTATTTGATGTACTTATCTCCATGTTCAAAGATAGAAAATATTTAATTGAACAATTGCATTTTTAGAGTTGGATATACGAGCATTTCCCTAGCATGGGAAGGAGGCGGTTGGTGTCTTCTTATGATAACACCACACCACGTGCGACTAGGTGGCAGAGCCCTCGGCAGAGTTCGACTCTTGCAGAGATTCGGTCGCAGTTGGATGGTCTGACATACAGTGGAGTTGTATGGCCATATGAGGGACATCGGGGCATTCGTCCATTATTCGAAGTCTGTATGTATTTTGGATGGATTCGGATTGGTGACACCCTTTCCCGTCATTTGCCTGAGCGTGTGATGAGGCAGTTTGGGTTTTACCAGGAGATTCCACGACCACCCACTGTCGTTGCAGATGCAGATGTAGTCGCTATTGATTTTGCGTGGTTGCACTTCACAGATCACGTTATTAGGAATGTGAGACAGTCACCATACCCTTCTGAATGTGTTGATGGATACATACAGTGGTTTAGGAGGGTTTCACATCCCTATATAATTATAAAATTCTTAAACAATTAAAATAGAAATAAAAAATATATATTATAAAAAACATTAAATTTAAAAAATATTTATATATAACTAAACCCTTAAATGGATTTGATCATCCTTCAACAGATGTCAACATCCGTTTAAGGTGAAATGGATGTCGACATCCGTTTTACCTTAAACAGATGTTGACTCGTTGAAGGATGATCAAATCCATTTAAGGGTTTAGGCTATTTTTAACAGTTACGTACCTCTTTGTCGCTTACGTTTCTTCTTCAACCACCACACCTTCAAACACGATCACTATCACGGAGATGAAGATGAAGAACTTTGTTACAACTTTCCTTCCACTAGGCCAACGATTCTCACAGTAAAAGAAAAGAGAGCACAAAAGAATTCGAAAAAACAACAATGAAACAGAAACGAGAGAGAGAGCAAAATGTGAGAAAAAAATTAGGTTTTTTACGTTAGGAGATTGGAATTAAAATTAACCTATAAAATAAATTTTACTTAAGGGTATAATAAGAATATAAATAAAAAATATAAATATAAATAAATAAAAAAAGGAATAAAACTAGGATGGGGAGGTGGAGGGCCAAAAACATAAAGGTGCAGGGATCAACGTCCTAAGAAGATATTGGTGCCCAAACAAAGGTAGCCCAATAATAAGGCCCGAACACTAGCGTACCATTCAAAGGTAGCAAAATCTTTCTGCATCCCCGTGATTCCAATCTGAACCTCCATACGGGGCTAAAATGTCCAACTTACCTTAATGAAAAAGTAATGAATTTATGAATAAAATCTATCAATGAAACTTTCATTACTAAGAGAAATATCTATTCGATAGATACATCGATAAAAAATTTTAATAATCTATAATATTTATTATCGATAAATATTTTCATAAATAAATTACGTGATAAATTATGACATTTTTTTTTATTTATTAACTGAGTGCATTTTGTCCTTCTTCTTCTTTTTAAACTCCTATCATTTTAATTTTTTATCTTTAAACCTTCAATCCTAATTTTTTACCAGACTTAATTACGTCTTATTTAAATTAAATATAAAAAAAATTATATTAGTGAAAGAAGAAAAAAAAATAACGAAAAAAAAAGGAAAAGAAAAAAAAAGACAAATCCTGATATTTAAAATTCATTAATAATTATCAACATATAATTATCAATAAATTTTCATCATCGTTAATTAAGTACAAGATATTCTATTCATCGATTAATTTAGTAACATATTTATATTTTTATAGTTATTGACATGTTTTATTCAACAATAAATTCTTTTATTTGTCTAATGATTCTTTTTTTTCTTTTCTTCATCTTGGACCTTGATTTCGACTAGTACAATTATTCATATTATCCTTTCTCACTTTAAATCATCAATATTATGTTTTTGACTCTTTACTTTATTTCATTATTGTGGAATGAAATGATTTATCGATTAGGTTCCTTGTTAGTTTTTCTGTGCAATGATTTCATTTCTTTAGGTCCTATGCATAAAAAATTAATAGGTATTAATTGATCTGTTACTATAGATACCACATAATTAGAACCAAAATTCTTCATTTTATTCATCATAAATGAGCCTTTAAATAATTCCTTTAGCTCTCCAGAGATTATTTCACACTTTGCAAACTTTATAATATATAGTATTACTTAAAGCCAATTTCCTTTGACAATTTTAAGAAAACTATCCATATAGTTTTAAGGTGAATAAACCATAAATTTAGAACTGTAGGCCAAAAATTTCAGAAAAATGTCATTTAGCAACAATGTTTGACCTATGTTTAATTGTTTCAATTAACATATCTTTCTATATAAAAAGTACTCCAAAACTTGTCTGTCATTTATAACTTCTTCTTGAGAATTAAACTGTAAAATAATTTTAGAGAGTTTGAAAGATCTCTCTCACTCTCATTCTATATATAAGAAAATTGTAATACAAAATACATGATAAATAAAGTAATCCTAAATACAATATAATCATATAGAGTAACTCTAGACACACGATATATAATCATGATAAATAAAACAACTCTAGACACAATATAATCATGATAAATAGGGTAACCCTAGACATAATATAATGATGATAAATAGGATAAATATTCTAACACTTATAACCAGAAAAAAAAAAAAAAGTCATAATCAGAGAATTTTTAAATTGAAATATTCCTTTATGATCTAATATTAGAATAGCAATAGAAAAATAAATATAAACAGAAGTAAACTGAACAATTTAGTTTTGAAAGGATTGGGTACAAAATTAGGTTCTCAATAATATATATATATTATATATATATATATATGGGTTTATTAACTTGTATATGCTCTTTTTTTTAATTTGTACATTTTAGTAACGGGTTTTAGTAGATAAAAATACCTTATGGATTTTAAGTTTTAAAGTAATGATATTTGAATAAAAAAAACAAGAAACCCTCAAACCCTTACTCACCTCCCTTAATCCTCTTTTTCTTTCATCTCTCTCACTCTAACATTTTCTCTGTCATTCCTACTGTAGCCCCAACTGAAAAAAAATATTCGTTGTTAAACAATTTGTCTTTGTAAAGAGCTGAGTCATTGGCATATTCACCTTCAGGAAAAGGTTCATTCAAGATCACTTCAATTTCATCATTTTCACTTAACCTCTCTAATTTCATCATCTGCGGATGTTGAATCATTATCTCTAAAAAAACCCAAAATTAGATAAAATTAGATAAGATAAAAATTATAAAATAAAAACTCATTATAAAATCATTGTTTTGTCAGAAATTATTTAATAGCAAGTGTTTCTAATTTTTTTTAGGCCAATTGTCAATTTCTTCTGATGTCATTATGTATGTGAAAATTAGATAAAATTAGATAAAACAACAATTATAAAATAAAAACTCATTATAAAATCATTTTTTATAATAAATTGTTTAATAGCGAGTATTTCTGATTTTTTTTTTTCGGTTGGGGCTACGGTATGGATGATAGAAAAAATGTTGAAATGAGAGAAATGAAAAAGAAAGGGTTGAGAGGAATGAGGAAAGTGAATAAGGGTTTGGGGAGTTTCTTGTTTTTTTAGTTTTAAGAATAAAAATTATTCAAATACCTTAACTTTAAACTTATAATTCATAATATATGAAAGTATTATCGTCTACTAAAATCCGATACACATTGTTAAAATGTATCCACAGAAGAAATAGCGTATACAAATTAGCAAACCCTTTATATACACACAAACATATGTAAAATTTTGAATTTTGTCAAAGTTATGTTTTGAAACTTTTCTTTGCAAATTTAAAAGAAATCAGTCCAGTATTTGTGTCATCTGACATGTTATTCATTTCCTTTATCCGTAAAAATCATAATTAGTTTAATTGAAAATTGAAAAACTAAAATCATATATACATTTTTCGCTTCCAATTGTTATGCTTTTTAGGCTGTATGAGTATTTCTCTTTTAAATAATACATTTCATTCGTTAATTAGGGAGTTTGTTTGAATACAATTTTCTTATTGTGTTTTTATACTATACAGCAAAACAAGAGACCTTTTTTTTTTCTATAACAATCTAAAATTCTTCTCACTATCTTTTTCTTCTTTATTTTCCACTATAAAAAAATTATCAAATAATGATTAATTTAAAAATAAATAAATATAATTAGTAATGATATTAACTAAAGTTAAATATTATTTTATAAACTAAAAATTATAAACTTTAATTCACAAACTAATAAATTTTTATTAATGATAGAAACTATTTTATATAACTTTTAATTTATAAAATAATATCTAACTTAACTAATACAATAATTAATTACTTTTTTATACTTAAATTAATTAATATTTGATAGTTTTTTCTTTTACTTTACCTTATATGGACACATTTGAATTTGGGTTAAATATATTTTTGGTCCCTTAATTTTCAGTGAAAATTAAAAGTAGTTTCTCTTTGAAACTTTGTCCCAATTTAATTCTTCAACTTTACAAATATGCGGATTTAGTCCTGATAAGTGTGAAAAATAGTCATTTTTACACTTATAAATGATCTTAATCTTGTAATTATTCATGTTATTACTCAGTGAAAAGTTGTAATAGGAAATAGATTGTTACGTAAATTATTGTACAGAAAAGATATATAAATTGGAATCTGTCAACCAATTCTCGTAGAGCGCAAGCCAAAATTCGCAAAGCCAAGAAATTCGCATAGCGCACCAAGACCTGTGCGCTGAGCGAATCATGACAGTTAAAGAAGCCAACAATTTGGAAATTCGCATAGCGCACACATACTTGTGCGCTGAGCGAATAATAGCAGTTTTAGCGCAGCAATAAAAAGAAATTCGCACAACGCACACACTCTTATGCGCTGAGCGAATTTAAATGGTTGAGTGGCTCTTAAAAGACGTGACAGAGAGGCAGAAACAACCTCCTGACACGAAAATAGAAAAACGCTCTGGAGAACTGGAGAAGACCATTAGAATACCCTTCAAGACATCAAGAGTTCACTTTCTGCAAGGAATTGCTGTAAAGAGTACGTTTTAGATGTCTAGGAGAGGCTAGTTTTTCTGTTCATTGGAATTGGTTGTATGACGATACATTAATGTAAATTGTAAATTTCCTGAGCAATATATGTCTCTGTTCTTGTTCTTTTCTTGACTTGCTTGTGATTATACGAAAGTATAATTCTTTTTAAAGGTTCTTTTGTACTGGAAAGTATTTTTAGAACCAAACGTAAGAAAAGAAACTAAAAGTGACTACGCTAGGAATACTTCTGTACTTTTGGTCATTCTAAACATCTGATTTTAATGCAAAATTATCTGTTGAATTAATTAAGGAATTAATAATTTAATAAATAATTTTAGAACTTGCTTTAAGGAATTAAATCAAGATACGCTTATGTGAATGCTTGAACAGATAACGTATTTTATCCAAGATATTACTGTAATGTTAGTCAAAGACCAATTTCTAACACACCAATTGTTTGATAAAATACCAAAAATAGTTTCTTGTATTGTTTTGTGTATTTTGATGTCTAATTGAGTTATAAAAGGTAAAATTGTCATGTGTTGCACAAGTCCCTTAGGAGAACGATACTTTACTTATCCACTGTATTACTTGTAACGATTTGCTATACTTGCCAAAAAGTTATCAAGTTCTTTTAACCAAATTTTGCTAAGTTTATTGAGAAATGCATTTAAAACCTCAAATAAACTTAACAAAATTTGGTTAAAGGGACTAAATTCATGCAGTTTTAAAGATAAGAGACTAAATTTGGCTAAAGTTTCAAAAAAGTACTAATTCTAATTTTCACTAAAAGTTAAGAGACTAAAAATATATTTAACCCTTCGAAATTAGTTTGGTCATTTTTTTTAATAGGATTAAGGGATTAGTTGTTAGAGAATATATATATATATATATATATATATATATATATATATATATGTATGTATGTACGTGTGTGTGTTTAGTACGAGAGAGAAATGAAACTCCAAAATTGAAAACATCATCCTTAAATTGGAGTAGTTATAATAAAAAGGGTGTAATTTTTTTTTTTAACATTGTTATATAAAATAAATAAGTATTTTAAGTAGAATAATATTATTTATATTCATATAACTTAAATGTCTTACATAGGGATGACAACGGGTCGGGTTGGGCACGGATAGTGCCTACTCGCAACCTGACCCGACAAAAAAAAATTCACCCGCTACCCGCACGGATACCCGTTTAAAAAATATCTGCGGATATTTTAAAACCCGTGAATATCCGCGTATACCCGCAAATATTTAAAAAAATATATTTTTATAAATTATTAAAATAAACTTAAATAGAATTACAAAAAAATATATAAAATATAATATAAATTAAATTAAATATAAATTAAAATTTAATTTTTGTTTCGGTTGAATTGGTCCAAAGGTCAGTCATCCTTGTTTGCGTTGTTCTCTTTTGATCTTCAATCCTTCCTGAGAAGACACTCTACCGCTCAAGATAAGAAGAAGATTGTTTGTACCTAAACATCAATTCTATATTTATAGAGCTTGTGGCAGGCAAATCCATTGATTAACCATTAGTGCAGTATATTTTTAGGCAAAATTAATAATTAATACCGTATAAATTCTAAAGAAATTCTAAAGAATAAGAGATATATTTTTAGTCAATCAAACCCAATTATCAATAATCTGTAAAGAGTAAGAGAATCTGACCTATTAATACATCTTAATTGTCCATAAATGAAAATTAATTTCGATCAGTATACTTCGTATAGTACAATTTTAATTAAATTTAACCTTGTAAAATATAAATTAATGTTAATTTTAATTAAATTTAACTTAATAAAATAAAAATTAAATTTTTATTTTTTGCGGGTAGCGGATATCCGCTGGTACGGATAATATAATATCCGCATCTGACCCATTTATAAGCGGGTATTAAAATATTCACTATCCACGAATTTCGGATAATAAATATCCGCAGAGATCAACTATCCATAGTGCATTTTATCCGCGGATATCTGCGGACGCGATTTTTTTGTCATCCCTAATCTTACATCACATTGGTGAAAATATAAATTCAACAATAACATTATAAATATAATTATAATTATAATAATAATAATAATAATATTAATAATAAATTTGTAGTTATTATAGTACAATTAATTTAATTTTTTATTTTGTGAAAATAAATGAAGGAAGTTATTTACTAACGAGAACATATAATTTCATTTATGTGTCATCCTATAGTAGTATTATAGAGAAGAAGAGGAAGGTTCCGGAGACTAGACTTTCGATCCTTGGACCTGACTTTTAGATTAGGTGAACCTACCACCCAATCTTTCAACAATTTCTATGCCGTTATCATCATTCTTCAAATCACAATTTTTACTTTTTACTTTTTTCATACTTTCCATTCATATTTCAACTCAGAACAACAAAATTATGATAAAATTTTCACTCTAATTTTACAATTTCTCTTAAACATAAACAAAGAGGCATGGAGAATATTAACGTAGAAACAAATCACTCTAAACAAATGCCTATATTATCTACCAGAATTTCAGTCAGAAATTATGTCTCTGGACAGAGAAAGACTATGTAGTCAATAACCAATACATTGCGTTTTCAAAAAACTACTTTAATCTGAACAAAAAGTCATCATCCTTTGAAACATTGAACCAAAATTTTAATCACAGGTCCCAATAATGGGTTGATCAGATCAATAAATGTTGTACTTATCAAAGCAATTTATTTACTATTATTGATTTTTTTTTCAGGTATATCAATACATAAATATAACAGAACAAACTAAAATACAAATACGCATAGATTACATTATATTTTCTAATTGTGTTTTTTTCTCTTGGAATATCATATATATGACAGCATACCATCATTTTAGTTGTTACCAAATCACAATATATTTAAGTTGAACATATCATCACATAAAATTTATTCACCAATCACATTCAATTAGTCATTATATAATATTATGAATGCTTAAAATTCTTGATAAATGATAGATTAATTAGTGATACTAATGTATATATTAACGATTTAGTAGTGTAACCGTGTCTTTTTTTAAATAGATTGTATTTCTAAAAATACTCATAACTCATATGATCTTAATTAGGAGAGTAATTTTGTTACTAAAACACATATCGAATTATAACTTAAAGAAGATAAATTAGAAATATTTCTGAGAAGTAGCTTAAAGAAGACGACTAAATAAAATTAATTTAACATGAAAATAAGATAACAACAATATAAGAGAAGACTCTCAGATAAATCTAAACAAATAATCTTAAAAAAAATCAATATGAATCTTGTTAAGAGACTCTTTTATATATATTATAGGTTTTTTATACACATGAGACTGCAAATGATTATCTTCTTTCTTTTGTATTTAATTTAAGTAAATATAATTATTTCTTTCTTTTGTATTTACTTTAAGTAAATATAAGATTTAAAAATTTTATATATAATTATTGACCTTCAATATATATTACTTTGATATTTAACTTATAAACTTTAAATTGTTATTCATCGTGATATATATGTTATTTTTTCTTTCAATTCATATTTAATAAATAAAAATTTTCTTTGAATTCATATTGAATATAATGAATCTGAACACGACCAATATCACATGAGAAAATTTGATATATGAATGTTTGACAAAAACAAATAATAATTAAATTTCTTTAGTTTAAACATTATATGAATTACTAGTTGTATTTTTATTTCTAAAGAGATAAAATTATAATAAAATTTGAGGTGGTATATAATCAATTATTTGAAGCATTTAAATACACTCTAAATCAGTAAACTGATATTTTTAATATTTTTTAGTTTAGTTAAATACATTTACAAGATAAATAAATAAAATTATATATACTACCACACTAATTAAGAAAAACTCATCTAAATAAATAGAAAACTATGAATCTTGTTCACATTTAATTAACTCGTAGATACGCCTAACAAATTAAATAATTAACAAATTAAAGAATTATTTTATTTGATTCAGTAAATATACTAAAATACACCATCTAGATTCATAACATAATTTTATAATATTTGTTAATTTTATAAATATAATTAATATTTTCTAAGAGATGCTTACTATAATAATCACTTATATTCATTATTATATTCATAAAATATCTAAAGTTTCTTATTTTCTTCCTGACAGTAATTAATTTACTCATTAACATATATTTATCCTCTGGATCTCACTAAAATTAAACTCACTAAGATTAAGGGTAAACAAGGATAAGAACTTGTGAAACACCTTCCAATTCTTAGCATTTTCCTATTTTAATGCCCAAACCTTTTAATTGATATTCATGATGTAATATTACTATATAATAAATCTATTCATAATTCTATAAGAATCTAATTTTCTTTAACAAGGTGCACTTTAGAATGAATATTTATTATTTTTTTAACACAACTATAGCACACATGCAAATATAAAATAATAAAAAGACCTTGTAACGAACTTTAGCATACTGACCAAGTTATGGTTTCTTAATACAACAAACTAGTATTATACTAATAATAATAGTACAAAGTAACAACAAAGGTGATGAAACGACGACGTAGATTCAGTGACGCATGTGCCCTGTTTCCGTTCTTCCACGGATACTCTATCAGCTACCTGCTCTGTAACGGAGAAGAGAGTCAATCCTCTGCAACCTCAACTGCTTCTTGAACCTATTGATGAAATCATCAGCTTTCGCGTCCACCTCTTCGTCTTCTCTACACGACGTCGCTTCAACCCTCGCCGTTTGTGGTCTCCGTCTCTCCACCTCCTCTTCCTCTTCGTGTTCTATCGAGCCCCTTCTCTCGCTCGCCGATTTCCGCATCTCCGCCTTACCCGACCCGCCACTCGGATCCTCTCCGTGTATGGACTCCGATCTATACAGACGCGACAAGTTTATGGACTGTAGCCGCTGCAAGAGTGAGGGACTCCGAACCAGTTCCGGCTGTTCAGGTTCTGCTTCGGGTTGCACGTGTTGTGTTTGTGCATTCGTGGGTTCTTGATTCTTAAGAGAAAGATCGAGAGATGTGAGGCGCTCCAACAGGGAGGGTGTCCGAACCAGTTCCGGGTTTGTAGGTTGGGCGTGTTGTGGTTGGAGGTTCTGTATTTCTGCATGTGTGGGTTCGTGTTTGCGGAAGGAGAGATTGAAGGACTTGACTCGCTGCAATAATGAGGGTGTTGGGACGAGTTGGGGGTGAGTGAAATCTGGGTCTGGGTGGTGATGATGGGTATAGTAGTGAGTGAGATTGAAGGAGCTGACTCGTTGTAGAAGGGAGGGTGAAGGAGCGAGATGAGGGTGGTGGTGGTTTTTGGGAGTGAAGCGAGAAGTGATTGCTATTGTTCCTATGACGAGGTTGACGAAGATGAAGAGAGAAGAGGGAGTTAACCAGCTGGCAATGAAACTTGCTGGGTCTGCCATTGCTGAGAGTTTACTGAGCTCCAAAACTCTCTCTGGAGTATGCTATGTCTTGTGCGATGTAAATACAGAGATATGACATACTGTAGCTGCTTTATGGTTGACGTTTACTTCCCTTTAACTTTGTCCTTTTCTTTCTTCTCCAAAGCCCTCAACGTTCCACCGCTATACTCCAACCTTTACTCTTAATCAATTCAGTAAACGGCCATGTTACACAATAATACAGATATTACTTTATTATCTATAAGAAATGCAGAAAGAGAAATGCAGAAACGCAAGTCAGGACTAAAAAAGAAAAGGTTTCAGATAAAATAAATCATAAATGAAAAAGAAAAAAAAATCACCAACATATATAGTGATGTTTATTTCTAAACACAGAAAACTATTGATAAGGATAATATTTTTCCGCTGGAAATAGGTATTTAAGTATTATTATAGATTAAAATTTTAGCTTAAAATATAGACTTCCAATTTTGAATTTTGAATTTTGTTAAAAATATAATTTTGAATTTGCTTAAAATATAATTTCAACAACTATAGTCTTTCAATCACTGTTTTAATAATAATTATGTATTATGATATCTTAATAATTTTTTTAATATTTTTTATGTGTTACTATTTTATTAATTTGTATATTTGAATTTACCATGCGATTATAAAAAATTGTTAAAAAACATTTTTCATTATGTTAATACGTCTTCTTATTAATTAATATTTGTTGAAAATAAAAAATATGCAAGTAAATTTGGTTTATTGATGTGTTATATCTTATTACTTGAGAGTAAATGTCAATTCAACTTGATACATCTTTATTGCTGTAGAAAAAACATAAGTTATCTTAAAAAACCAAGGTAGAATGTAGATAGAAGATTAAAATTAACAAAAAATAATTTTGGTATGAAATCTCAACATGCAGGTTTCTTATATTAATTTTATCTTAATTAATCTTTTCTCTTATTTTCCGTCTTGTTGATTTTCTTCTCCTCGAATCTTTTATTTCGTAATTAACAGTTAATGAAATAATTTTTTATATTAAATTGTGATAACTACAGAAAAATCTTTGTGGATCTAATATAACTTGACGAAAATTGTGTTTCATGTATCAATTATTAAATAAAAGGTAAGAAACAATAATTTTTAACTAATGACAGAATATTTGTTAAAATTAGCGTTGTGTATTTCGCTTGCAGTGAGATTGAAACGATAATGTTTAAAGAGAAAAATATTAAAATAAATTATATATCAAAAAAAGAATAATAATATAATATTTTTTTATCAATAAAAAAAATAGATAAAATATAAAGCGTAGTTGGAGTGCAACCCATTTTTTTATTGAAGACTAGAAAAACATTCTTCTCACATATATATATATATATATATATATATATGTATATACATATATATATATACATATATATATATGTATATATATATGTATATATATATATATATACATATATATATATATACATATATATATATATACATATATATATATATATACATATATATATATATATATATATATATATAGTTTGGTGAAAAGGAGGGTATAAATATACCTGCATAGGACTTTCCGATGGTGTGTATATTAATATATGAGTTAGTATGTAATTAAGAAGAGCATGTGCATGTATAATAATATTGCTAGAGCTTCGTGTATTGTGTTTAGATGGGAAAGTTACAACTATGCATACCATCTATATAATATAATCATAAGGAAAACTGAGAACTTTGAAGTACTAAATATTATAGATTTTGAAGCTTCATACATGTTACTAAGCTGTAAGGATACTTCGTTTTAAGTGTAATGATACATTCTTGATTTTAACATATTAGCATAGATTTTCTAGAAATTATATTGGGTATTAATATATTATTAGTATAGATTTTTTAGAAACTGAATTTAATTCTGACAGTTGTGTATTTGTAAATTGTTTTGTTTTTGGTTTTTTTCTCTTTTGCATAATTATTTATATATCTTACTTATAATATATTTAATTAAGGTTTTTTAATATGAGAAGATGAATTTAATCATATATATTTGATTATTAAGAGTTGATACAAATTTGAACATAGTGTAACAATTGATCTTACATGAATTCTTAGTTTAAAACATGAAAATAACAATAGTATAGACTATAGATTAAATTCGATTAGATCAATTATTACGTATTATTTATTTTAAAATCTAAAATTCTTAATAAATTATATATATCATTATCTTTTATTTCATGTATTATATAAAAAAAATATAATTATATGCTAAAGAGACTAAATTAAATTTAATTTTAATTTAATACTTATATTTTATTGATCATTTTACTTGTTTAAATATAGCAATATTATTTATGGCTAAGTAAAGTTTCTTTTATCTATTTAATTTTATTATAACAATACTTCAACTCAAATTTAGAAACATGAAAAACATCTTTTATAAAACGTTCATTCCAAAAAAAAATTATTATAAAAAAATGTAACATCTTATTTAAATAAAAATAAACAACTATTAAGGAATATTACACCTTCGATAAAACTAAAATGTATATAAAGTATCCAAAATAATTATAATCCAAATTTATATACATAACTGGATCAAAGTTATTTACTCATTTGTAAATGGTTTCTCAACATATAAACTAAAGACAAATTACTAACTACTTTAAGCAAGACTAAACAACTATTTCTTCACTGTACAAAACCTACTCTAGAGAAACATTATTTTCCTATGTTCGCACTCATCATCCTTTGATCATAATAAAACATGTAACAAACTCAACAAACCAAAATATTACAAAAGGGTAAGCTAACATTTTAAAAGGATGCAATTATAAATATCATACAATATGTTTTATTTCCAAATCAAACAAAATCTCAACATACAAATAGTTTATAGACTCGACCAATTCAGATATATGTACGATGTTGAACCATGACAAAATTTTATATTTATAATAATGAAATAATTGTCTCATCCAAAACTACCATACAAGACTAGTCTGTCTATCACATGTGCATTACCTCCTGCTACTCCATATAATTCACTTCTCTATCTAACATGAAATAATGTCAGGATAAACTTCAAGATTGAATCTCTATCAACGTATCACTGTATTCGAAACCACCACAAGAACTAATATAGATTATATCTTACAAACTCAAATTTGATAATATTAATTACTACATTTTAAAATATGAAATTTTGTCATAATTTTAATTTTAAAAAACATGTTAAAAAATTAAAGAAAGAAAAATAATTATATTATCTCTTATATAGAATGATTAGATGTACTGAAACACTATAAATTTCAGTGAAATATATATAATAAATGAGGATTAAACTAAACTATTTCAATTATAGTATTTTTAAACATTTATGAATTAAAAACAATGAGATTTAGATTTAAATGAAAGTCTTATTTTATATTATTGTTGCGTGTTAAAAAAGCATTGCCCATAACATACCACTTTTCTTCTTTTCACATTTTAGCTTTTTGTGAAATTAAAAGTGCAAATTATTCGGTTTGGCTCTCTTGTGCAATGTCATGACGTATTAGAAACTGTAAATGTTAGTTCCCAGCACGTGCGTTTATAAAGTACACGTTGTAAAATAAACTTTCAAAACACCGAAGTTAATAAATGCGTGTTTGATGTGAATAATAGAGATCTATAACTTAAGTGAAAAAATTATGTGTCGATGTAGGTAAAAGAAAATGTGAAAAGTATATATGGTTCTTAGAAAACATTAAAAAAAATTAACATGAAAGAAAAGTGGATATGAAGTTGGTTGGGTGGTAAGGAAAAAACAAGGATACAAAGGTCCCACAACAATAAATATAACAGATCATGTGAAATCTGCAGTGTTGGGTGTGAACTACTGGAATTTTGGGTGTGAAGTACCGAACCGACTTCACTTCTCAAGAATTAAGAGTTGACTGACTATAAGTTTTTGCTAGTACAGCAAATAATTCAATGTGTTAAAAGATTCTTATATTATTAGTTAAAATATTAAAATCATTTATTTAATTATATTTATGATTGAGAATATATATATATATATATATATATATAATGAAATATTAATTAATATAAATATTATATATAATATTCTAATTTGACGGGATTAAATTAGAAATATTAATTTTAAAAATAAAAAAGAGTTAAATATGTTTTTAGTCCTTATACTATCAAGTGGTTTTGGTTTTAGTCTCTATTTCAAAGTAAGGTATAATTTAGTTCTCCTTCTTAAGAAAACTTTAATTTTAGTCTTCTAAAATTAACACCATTAAAAATAAGCTGACGTGTCTAACGGTGACATAATTTTTTTTTTCTGAGAGTGTATGAGTGTTTCTCACCTTTTCTCCATCTCTCTTCTTTCCATCTTCCACCCAACCTCTGATTAGTATCTAAACCCGATGTAAAACTCAAAATTAATGTGAGGACTATGGATATAAATAGAGAAAGGATTTTTTTTTTTTAATTAGACAAGGACTGCTTATATGTGGGTATTTGATGTCTCTTGCACCTTTATGGTTCTTTGTTGTTTTGGACTTTTGGCTCTGAAGGTGCTACTCCACTCTATAGGAAACACTAAGAGTGAAGGATGAGGAGCTACAGAATTTGTCCAGAGAATGGAGCGTGGGACAATCAAAGTTGGCGAAACCGTTGACCTTGTAGGTTTGAGGGAAATGAGGAACACGACGGTGACCAGCATGGAGATGTTCCAGAAGATTCTTGACGAGGCGTTGGCAGGGGACAACGTGGGGCTTCTGCTGAGAGGGGTTCAAAAGGTGGTGGACATTCAAAGAGGGATGGTTTTGGCGAGGTTGAGACAAAAGAGTTTGAGACACCAAGGGATGTAGACGGCCACGGAACCCACGTAGCAGCCACAGCGGCGGGAGTCGCCGTGCTCGGTGTCTCATTCGGAGTGGCGCCAGGGACTGCCCAGGGTGGGTCCCCGGAATCACGATTGGCGATTTACCAAGTGTGCTTCAAGTACGACTGCCCTGGCTTGGTGATTCTTGCAACGTTTGACGATGTCATTGTTGATGGGGTCGATGTGATTTCGGTGTCGATTGGTTCCCTCCCTGAGTTACGATCCAAGTTGAAAAATGACCCAATCGCCATCGGGGCATTCTACACCGTGGAGAGGTGGACATTCAGAGAGGGATTGAAAGGGATGTTGGGTGGGAAAGTTGGGTTGAGAGAGGGTGGGGAGGTTGGGTGGAAGATGGAAGAGAGAGGGAGAGAGAGAAAAGGTGAGAAAGGCTGACACAATCTCAGAAAAAAAAAATCATCTTACTCTATCGTTAGCCACGTAAGCTGACTTTTAACTGTCTTAATTTTAGAGGACTAAAATTAAAGTTTCTTTAAGTAGAATGATTAAAATGTACCTTACTTTAAAAGATAGACTAAAACCAAAATCGATAGTATAGGAACTAAAAACATATTTAATCCATAAAAAAATAATAAATATTATATAAACAAGGTATGGTTTTTATATGAAAGTACATACACTTACTTGTATTTCTTTTTCTCCGTCTTCATTGAAAGAGATAATAAAAAGGAAACCTAAGATATTCTATAATAAAAAGATCAAATATTTTATATCTGTATTATTTTTTGTGAATCCACATATTGTTCTATGGAGTATTGTTTTATTGTTATATGAAATATTGTTTTATGGGGTATTAAAGATTGTTTAATTAATTGTGGGGTTTATTGCTCATTTTCTCAATGATTTGTTTTGATGCATAATCTAATAATTGGTATAAGAGTATCTTAAATTTATAGTTAAGTTTTGGCCCCTAATTGGATGCATGGATTTTGATTTTGTATTAACATTATTTTCTTATGGATTCTAGTATTTTTGAACGGAGGAAGGATTACGAGAAATGAGACAATTCAAATCGTATGAGTCTCATGATTACTAAGTGTGGCATTCCAAATGTCTTTGAGGTGTTGTATTTGAAATACAAGTGCTAAATATTTTTTTGTTAAGATTGAAAAACATTTTGTGAAGTTAAATATATTAAGACCATTATATTATTACCAAAAATATTAATGTGATATAATTAATTACATATATAATTAAGAGCATATATATCATGAAATATATTAACAGTGCAAATATAGTAAGCAATATTCTAATTTGATGACGAATAGGAATATTAATTGACATATATTATATAAAGGAGTTATAATATGTAAACATAAAAAGATAAAATCAAGAAAAACCTAATATGTTTTACAATTGAAAGATCAAATACCTTTTATTTGATTTATTTCCTGTACTTCTGCATATTATTTTATGAGATAGTGAGAATTGTTTAATTAATTATAAAATTTATTATTCATTTATTATTGTATGTTTAAGTACATAATCTAACATCTTTTTAGTTAATATTTTCTACCATACTTGTACTTTTCACATTTATTACTTATGCCAAGGGAGATAAAATTAAACAAGCACTTCTAAACAAAATTAATCATGTATTACAAATATTGCCAACCTTGCTTTTCTCCGGTTCTTTCAATTATACTTCCGGAACTATAATGATGAAAATTGAATATTTCTTTGGATATCAAATTTGGAGCACAACATCTAAAGTGTTAAAGATAATATTTCACGTTTTTATAAGTTTCTAAAAAAAGATGAATGACGAATATCTTGAGTGAACAAGATAATATTTACCAATAATAAATGAATAAGTATTAATAATTTTAAAAATACTATCATGATGTAAATTAAAATAATTCAAGGCATAAAAAATTATCTTGAATTATAAGAAAGCTTTAAAATTGGGTTTCAAAGTGTATTGATGAAAATCTTAGCATCATGAAGAGATAGTTTCCAACAAGACATTTAAAGCACATATTAAAATCACATGCAACCACGAGAGTTCTATTTGTATATCTTTCATATTAAAAAGGACAATTACTTTTGAAACAATAACATGTGATAGACTTTCAAATATTACAAATGTGATCAATTAAGCTATTGATTGCATTTGCATCATTTAAGTATAAGATGAAACTATTATAATTTCATTCAAAATCAACCCACAGCAAGAGTTGAAAACACAAAAAAGTTTTAAAAACAATGAAAAAATTAGAGCAAAATAAATAAAAATTTAACATACCTACCTATAATTAGGATGAAATTGATGCAGATCTAAAATTTGAGTTCTTAAAGAATGAAAAAGTGTTGCAGAGAGAATTGAGGACTGCGTGCGTTAAAGATGACCCACGACACCGGAAATACCATTAGACGAATGTCAGAACCGTTACTAACTTTAGAATTTAATTTTTATATTTGACCATTTAAATTATTAAATTTTGGATTGCAAGCTAATTTAGCTGGATTTATTTTGAATTTTTTTTTTCTGAAAAACTTTCATTTTAATTTTAAATAAATGTAACTTTCATTTTACACATGTGATTTTACTAATTATTTTGATTATGAACAATAATCAAAATAATATCATACCAAAAATAAAATTTAAGATTTAAATATGTCAAAAAAATTCATAAATATTAAACTTTAGTTTTAATTTGGTTGAAAATCTAAAATATTGTAATTCACTACTCAAACTCAATTATTATTATTATTATTATTATTCAATTTATCGATTTAATGAACTAAGCTTTAAAAATCATTTCATAAATTTTTTTTAGTAGAACATTTGACAAAAGTTATTTAATTATGGAGGTATATGATCATGATTGATAGTTAATTTGATTTAATTTTATCATAATTAAGATAGCTATCAGCAGAATTTTGTAGTTGCCTGGATAAAATAAATAGTGTTATAGTGAACTACTTATGTGTGTTTTACTACTACAATATTAACGTCAACCAAAAGTTAATGTTAATATTAACTTTGCGAAACCTAGAATCTTATTTAGTCTTTGAATCAATTATGGCCAATGCAAGATGGGTAATAAAATAAAAGCAAGGTTAACGGACGTTCTGTAGTTGTTGTCAAAAGTTAATTTTTAATAATATTAAGTTGATTATCCTGACTCAAATTGTTCTGATGTTAATTATGATAATTTTAGAGTTGCATTAATGTATAATTGTATTTAAAAAATTTCCTACTTTAAATATTATAATTTCATCACGATTTTTATTTTAAAAGAATGTCAACACTTGAAAAAATATATATTTTTTAATTATTTTTTACGACGACTCTTAAATAAATAAAATTAGTAAAACTACTGAAAGACATATTACTTACTGTTAAATAAAAAGTTAAAACCATTTTTGATGTTAAATAACTATCCAAATATTCAATATCTTTATTATATGCTCATATTAGGTTTAATTCCAATTTTAGCAACAACTATTTGAATAAAAAAAGTTTGCCAACAGTGAACTTTACACAGTAATAATTATTAAGTTGATGATTTATTTGAAAGGAATGAAGCATAAGTTATGAGATTAAATCGGTCAGAATAGAAGTGACATTTTGTGAAATATTTTCGTATTACAATTATTAATTGGGGTATAAGATTATTGGAGAATGAAACAATACAAATGATGGAATCCAATGTACTTTTTAAATTGTTTCAATTATTTCAATAAATTATTTTAATTGCTTCACTTATTTGGCCGAAAGGGTAGAACATGATGAATTAGTAGTATAAGGGCCACTGGATCTTGTGCATTGGTGGTACCTTTTTTCTTTTTTCTTTTTTCTTTTTTTTTTCTTTGTTGTAATACATCATATAGAATAGACTCATTAAAATTAAAAATTGTGTATGAATAAACTAGTTTAATATGTATTGTTATATTTGTCTAATTACTACATTGATAAACTCATTTAATATATGTTATTAGATTTGTCTAATAAATATATGGATACACTTGTTTAATGTGTATTGTTAGACTCATGCATTCAGTATACGGACAAATTTGTCTAATACATATTACAAAACTCTTCTAATCAGATAATTGATAGAGTAATGTAATTTGTATTAATAGACTCATCTAATATGCATATAAATATACTTGTTTAATTGTCTAATTAACATACGGACAAGTTTGTCTAATATGTATTTTTAAACTTATCTAATTAAAGTATGAATAGACTCATCTAATGTATACTGTTAGATCTGTCTAATTTTTTTTTTGTTATATTAATTTAATCAATGTATAAATAACTCGTATAATATATATCGCAAGATTCATTTTACTAGTAAATAAACAAATTTATCTATAATAATATATTCATATAATTTATATATGTGAAATTATATATATATATATATATATATATATATATATAATATCTTTTTATAAACACAATCTTTATAGAAATTTTAATTATTTTATAATTGATATTTTTTATAAAATATATTAGTCACTTGATAAACAATATAAATAGTATAAAAAGAACAAATATGCATCATGCTTGGTTGTTGTTAAACTCGTGAAAGTTATTAACAAAAGGAAAAAAGGCTTAAGAGACGGTATTTCCACTCTATAACCCATGGAACCAAGTTGTGTGACATTATACGTTTTTGTTTTAAATTTGTTTTGCATATGAAATTTTCTGATGATTATTATTACACAGAGTCTCCTACTAGCCCACCACTGTTTTCAGTTTTCTCATTTTCAACACCCACCACTACTGTAAAAGACACAAATGTTTTTGACTTTTCCATTTTTAAATATGTTCTATGCTTTATAAAATATTTTAAATCGATTATTGTATTATTGTTTAATACAATATTATAGTTTTACTTGGATGTTATCCTAAATAAATATTTAAAAGTTTAGATGACTTCGTGAATATTAGCGATATTAATTTTATAATTTAACTTTAATCAATATCATAGAGGTATTAAAATTACTTATACTAAGCTGTATACATATGTACGTAGTCAATGGAAAAATTACCCAGCTAAAAGTTTGTATTGGAATTGCACATCCCATTAGTGGAAAAACTGCATTTAATGGCAGGTAAAAGTGATCTATTATGACAGGTGGTCTGACATCATAGTTTTGAGCATCATAATATGTTTGTGTATTTTATGATGACAGACTTTCACTTATCAATCATAATATAGCGAATTTATTATGATACAACTGAATTTACCTATCATAATATGTAGTGTTTTATGATGTAGATTTTTTCACCTATCATAATATGTCAAATATATTATGACAAGTAATTATTCATTATCATAATATATACTTTTCAGAAATAATCTTTTATTAAATACATTATTTATCTATCATAAAAACTTATTTTCTTAAAAAAAATTCATTATTACATTTCTAATATCCAATCAATTTATAATTAATTTCCATTATTATCATCTCATAAATCAATTCTCCACTTGAGTTTGAAAAGGCTCTTTTTATTATACCAGTGCTTTATTTTTGTAAAGTGCTGATAATTCATCATAATGTTCAGATCGAATGTACATCAATGACTCACCTGACCCCCCAAAAAGTGAGAAAGATTCGACTTTCCTTAAAGATAAGATTTCTAAATTTTGTTTTAACTATAATTAATGTTACCCGCACTTATATTTTGCTTTTAAAACTAATATTAAAAATAAAAACTTTGAACATCACATCACTCTAACTAGTTATTAAAGATGACAAAAGAAAATTGTAGTGACAAATATTCACAGATAAAACTTATGATAAATATTTTTAGTAAATATTCACGTGTTTTAAGTATGTTTAATTACTTGTTTTTTAAATGTGACAAATATTAATATCACAATATTTGACCCGTTAATAGTCATTAGTAAATTTTATTTAAGTCATTAAAATTCAAGTAATTAAAATAAAATCATCAATAAGAAAATATTAATCATAAAATAATTATTTAAGTTTTGACTTTATTTATTTATATATTTTTTATATAAACTTACGACATTGAATATATTTTATAAAAGATGAATTTTTAAAAAATTTATACATATGACAGAGGACAATCTTCTTAAACATATATGAGAAGAAATTCTGAAAGAATATTTATAATTCAAAAATTTGTAACAAAGTATAATATCAAAACTTGTCTTCTAAATCGTATAATGAGATAATTTAAATAATATGAATATTATAAGCACTATCAAAACTTGTCTTCTAAATCTTATAATGCGATAATTTAAATAACATGAATATTATAAGCATTGATAATTTAGAAAATTAAATAAATTATAATTTTATTTTAATTTTATATAATGTTAAATTTACTGAGTGAGAAGACTTTTGTTGTCGAAAGTTTATGTGTAATTTTCATTTTCTTTTTATATGTTTTGGATTTTAGGCTATATTGTAGGGATTTTAGATTTTCTTAAACATCTCTTTCTTATTTCGTATTGTTTATTTATTTATTTATACTGTAATTCTTGAGGATTTAAATTAAAAAAATTCAGACAGAATCGTATCAAGTTCCATACAGAACAACACAATGTATGTATACATTGTGATGCCAGTGTAGTGAAACAGTTTCGGTGTAGCAAAGCGATTCCAATGTTGCAGTGCAGATCTAACAGTGCGATGCAAGTCTAATGCGGTATATGACTATGTGTTGAAATACGGTGAGAGTCCTCTGAGAGAGCTAAACTAAGGATTTAGAAGTGAAAGCTAATCCAAAAGTTTAGAAAAGAGTGAAAAAAAAAATAATAAAATTTATTGAAATTAGTTTTTTTAATTATTTGATTATAAAAATATTAAAAAATTATTTCATTATATACCTTTGTTGGAATTTGAAATAAATCTAGATTTTTCTGAGATTTAAAAATAAACCTTTTAGCAATTATTAGAGTTCTACAAATCTCCCTTACTTAAAACCATTATGGGTTATATTATATTAAGCTTGGCTAAATAATCTTCTTAAATACAATTTGTTTTTAGTGATAAACGATTAATTTCATCCGTTAAAAATTTCTTGAAAAAAAGTGACGTTCAATATTCTACAAATTTCAAAATTTGTTGACGTTTAAGTAAATTACTTAATCAACTTTAAGGATTGGCATCAGAAATGAAGACCAAGACCAACCAGTCATTCACTTTCTTCCTCAACTCACTATCACACGAAAGAAAGAAAACTCACAATCAAAATTAGTGATGAATGAAAGTGTGTTGTCGTGGTTTCATTCACAATATTAAAATATATATAATTATTATGTAGACTTAAAAGGTTGAACTCAAAAAGATACGTAATTTTTACCATTTTAATTTTACTTAAAAATGTAAGAGTGTTTTATCATTGGAAAAGATTGTCATATTTTTAGAGTTGAAAGAAATCAAGGTATTTCAAGAAAAAATTTCAAAACTTAAATTCAGTAATAGATTTATGGTAGATAGATCCACGTCATATATATCAAAATGAAAAAAAAAACAATTAAAATATATTTTTCTTACATAATTTTTCTATACTTATTTTGAATATAAATTTGTAATATTGAATTTCAAAGCTAAAAAAATATCGAATGTAGTAATTAATCTTAAGTATGTTATTTCAATATCTAAATAGTTTCATATTAATTAAGCGTCTAAAACAAGTATAATTTGTTTATTTTTTAATCGAAATATTTCTTTATTTTTTATTTTAACTAAATAGTTTTTTTTAAGTCACTCATTCCTTTTTAACAAGCAAATCATTTAAGATAACGTTACAGAAAAGTTGTGGGTCCAACAGGAGTATTAGAGAAAGAGAAAATTGGTTGTCTAGCGGAGACAAAGACTAGGTAACTTTTTTTCAATAAAAGTCACGTCATTTTGTTTTAGTTTTAATCGTTTTTTTTACATATAGTTTTTAATTAAAAAAATTAAGAAAATTATGTAATTTTTCTCGAAAATTTTTTTCACCAAATTGGATATCATTTTAATTCTAACATTGAAATTCAATATATCTCTATATAAAACTAATCGAAACGAACTACATATTATTTACATGTTTTTAAGACGAGGATGTTCTTCACTTTAGTGGAACGATATTAAATTAGTTTTTGTTTTTAAGAGAACTTTAATTGTGTTTTAATTTTCGAAAAAATGTTTTTTTAAATTGTGTCAATATATTCTTAGTTTTAATTTTTAATTTTTTTTTGTAAAACTTTTTGTTATTATGTGTTAAGTTTCTAGTGTGATACATGACACTATCGCGTCATGTGAGAGTATACTACCATGTGTTAATATAGAATTTCGTTGTTTTGATTTTAATTTAGTTTTTATGTATGTGTCTTTAATCTAATTGAGACATCTTTTAAAAGTTATATTTATTTAGACATTATAACATTCAATATTTTTTGGTTAAAAAATTCATGATAAAAGTAGTTAGATTCAAGAATATCACGATTAAAGAATTTTGAACTGTACCTCTGATACTAAGTATGGATAGATAATAATGTAGGAGAGTGTGTGTCGCGAAAATGGATGAAAGATGATTATTGGATGAATTGCAAAAAACACCATCAAATTAATAAATGTGCATCTCAACCGACAATCATAAACATAAATAAATAAGGCTTAATACTTATTTTGGTTCCTATTTTTATCATTTTTATTCAAAGTGGTCCTCAACTTTTTCAAACATTCCCATATTTGTAATTTTTGTTCAATTTGTTCTTTTTTCATGATGATGTTTAAATGGTTAACGACACAATGTTCATGTGAGTTGTCATTGAATGAGGCATAACTTTTGACATACGTGACAACTTAAACGAAGGCTAACATATAAATGCAATAATTGAATTTGGCCACGCCATCATCTCCAACCTCTCACAGTTCAAAACCCTACCCACCATCAGAACAACCACTCCATCATCGGACCACCGCAAATGGTTTTAGTCATCATAACCCATCATCATTGTCTCCTTCAACCTCGCAGATCAATGAGCAGTAGCCACCATAGGCATGTTCGTCTTCATCGAACAACCACGAGCAACCTGCATTTAAAAACCCAAACCCAGGTTTGTTTGAACCTCTTTGCACCAGAGAATGTGAAAACACGAAACCCTCGTTAACTACTGTGACAACCACTATAGTAATTCAAGAGCGCCACCGCGAAGTCCCAAATCGAGAACCCTAAATCGCGACATCTTCTCCAACTATTTGAACTTGCAATCTAAAAATGACAAACCCTAACTTGCATAATGCCCCAAATTGTGAGATTTGTCTTCTCCTCAACACCATTAAACCTACAAAAAAAAAACAGAACCCAAATTACGAAGAGCTACCACATCGAAACAAAATTGCGGACCAAGCACCTGCCACAACCTCTTGTGCCTCCATTTTTCAATAATAACCTTTATCACAACAAAACCCTAATTTTAGGTGGAAGATAAAGCTGTCACTCAATCTCTCATTGAATTGAATAAAATTATAAAAAATTGAAGCCACTTTGAACGCACGAAAAAGTTGAAGATCACTTTAAATAAAACCGACAAAAATATAAACTAAAATAAGTATTAAGCCATAAATAAACTATATTACTTGAATTAAAAAATTATATGAATGAAGTTTTAGCGTTGTTAAAACTGGTAACCCGGTCCGACCCACCACGGGTTGGTGGGCTAAACGAGTTGGCTCATTAACTCACTTAATTACAATTTTTTTTCTAATATAAAAAAAATTACAATTTTTTTGCAATTCAAATCTAAATAAATTTCACTCTAAAATAATGTTAAACCCCAAAAGACAATTCAAAACAAAACCATACAATCTAAATGTAATAAAAAAACAAGCACAAACTAACAAATAAATTTCTAAAATTAATTATTTTTGTGTCACTCTTCCATTTATAATATTAGAGTCGAATAAATACATAATATTTTTCTATCTTAAAACACCATTTTCTTTATCCCATCTAAAACACAATAAAAAAGTGTTAACTAATAATATTGAAACACAAAATAATAAATAATTAAATTAACTTAAGTGAGTTGATGAACTAATCCGACTCATCACGAGTTCAATCCAAGTGAGCTAAATGTAAACTGAGTTAAAAATTAATTTGTATAAAAAAATAATATTTTTTTTAAACCCAATCTAGTCCGAATATGTGGTGGAGTGAAGTTACCTACATATTCTAACCAATTTTGATAATAGTAGAATTGATGTCTGAGTGATACAATTACATATGAATGAAATTCAAGTGTAAGAAAGCAATAAAACGTATTTAAACTAAATAAAGATTTTACATGGTAGTTTTCATCTTACATAATTTTTTCATCAATAAATAGTCTTTTGTGTATAATTTTACACCATTGAATAGTTATTCAAAGTAATGCATATGATTTTAAAGGACCACTTATTCAACATGACAACAGTAGCAGTTCATATTCCTTCCTGGTCATAAATAATGATTTAAATCAATGAACCAATAATTATTCTGGTGGGAAGAGATTATGTCCAGTTAACACATGTTATTTTATTATTCTTTCAAATTATTTGGTCAAAATACTTATTTTATATTATTTTAAGTAGTTTTAATTAATATAATGAAACTAAAATCATGGTCAAATAATTTTTTTTTAAATTATAAATGTCAAGAATATCGGATTTGTACATTTCATTTAATTATAATTTATGTTAATTTGTTTTACTTTTTTACTAAGAAAAAATAAAAAAAATTAAAGTTATTTAATTATTAAAATTTATTTCTAGCTTTATCTAAATTTGTAAAATTATTTTACTTTTAAGTATCTAAAAAAATATTTTATCAATTATTTTCGTGAAATTATTAACCGTTTATTCTTTTAAATTCATATTTTAAATATTATTTAAAACAATTGTATGATAAAATATATTTTATTAAAAATATTATATAGAAAACTGAAATACATCTCCATAATAAAAATAGTAAAGGTTATCCTTCAGTTTTATAAAATATAATGCTTATAAAATGTGGACAGCAATTTCATATCCTCATGTAAATTAGGTATATTCAAATGAGTATACCCTTCTTGAGATTGAATAGAACCAAACCCAGCTTGCTGCCGTGAGTGAAGAGTTGCACTGTCAAATTGAGTGCGTCAACCTTGTTTCTGTGTTGGTGGTTTCATTATGGCTCCTAGAATCCTTTTATGCGGCGACGTTTTAGGTCGCCTGAGCCAACTCTTCAAGCGCGTCTCTTCAGTGAGTCTCACCCTATCTTTTGTTGTTTCTAATCTAGGGTTTGTTTCTATCGTTACTCACTTGGAACATTGTCTGCAGGTGAGCAAATCTGCAGGTCCATTCGACGCGCTCTTGTGCGTGGGCCAGTTCTTCCCGGACTCACCGGAGCAACTGGATGAATTCACCGCCTACATTGAAGGAGGATCACAGATTCCTCTTCCGACTTACTTCATCGGAGATTACGGCGTCGCCGCCCCTAAATTTCTCTTGCAAGCTTCCAAGGACTCCACCAACCGCGGCTTCATGATGGACGGCTTCAAGGTTTGCCACAACTTATATTGGTTGAAAGGCAGTGGCAAATTCCTCCTCTTCGGTACCAACTTTTTCTTTTGCTTTGCGAATTCGATTAGGACTTGTGAATTCGGTGTCTTAAATGTTGCAGTTGCATGTAGGGTTATCCGTGGCCTATTTATCTAGTAGGAAGTCGTCCAGTGTTCAACAGTTTGGAACTTATACCGAAGATGACGTTGATGCTTTGCGAGCTATTGCAGAGGAACCAGAAATTATTGATCTATTCTTGACATATCCTTCAATTGTTGTGCATTATCTCATGTAGAGACAGATTTAGTTAGTTACATGCTTGTTACTTCTCACATTGCATTTAATATAAGCTAAGAGGATTCTCTGTGTTCACTTCCTTGATTCATTATTACTAATGAATGGCCAAGTGGCGTCACCAATGGAGCAGCTGTTTCGGACATTCCTACTGGAGCCTCTGATCTTGTAGGCAGTGATTCAACCATATCGGAGTTAGTACAGGAGATCAAGCCACGGTAATTGTTATTTCTTTTCTGTGCAGATTACCTAAATTGTCAACAGCCTAGGCATTTTATATTTAACAAATGGTATTGCATGCTTAAGCCTCATTTCACATTATTTGCTTGGAATTGGACTGTGCACATGAGAGTTGATAGGGTTAGGTCTGTTGTTCCTTGTTCAATCGAGTGACTTTTGTGTCCTATCATGTTTATTGTACTTGTTGTAGGACGGTAAAACGTAGTATTGTATTTGCAATTCTTGTTATTGGGAGTGACAGTCTCACGAGTGGTAAACGAAAATGGGATTTGGTTGGGAGAAAGATTAATTAAAATTTTTAAATTTAAACGGGGAACTATAAGATCGGGATTTGTAGAGTATTCTGGAGGAATTTGGTAGGGCGAATGTGGCTTTTATAGTCTTTCTTGTGGCCTTTGTAGGCCTGATTCTGATCATTGCAGTTATTTTCTCATGGTCATTTTTGGGGTTAGTTATCACATTGCAGGCACAAAAGGTATATACTATGCCCGTGAACCATATACCAATGTTGATGCTGTGCATATCACCCGTTTCATAGGGCTTGCATCTGTTGGAAATAGAAACAATCAGGTTTGGATTTTGGTCTTTATTGTTCTTCTTTGAGTATTTTGTTTATTTATTTAACTGAAAATTTTGAATTAGTAGATACTTTAACATTTACATGCGGTAATAGTAGGGGTGACAATTGCATCCATTTATTCATCAGCCGCCCAATTCATTCATGTATAAATATATCAAATCTGCCCTATTATATGGACAAAAATAATGAAGTGGACAGACTGGATCAACAATCACAATCCAATGGTTCATAAACCATGAATCATATTTTAAACCAATGGTTAATATAAGTTGCTATGTTGAACCAAGATCACAAAGAATTGAATAGTGAGGATGAGGAGTAGCTCTCTTAAAATTATCCTTGGAATCAATTGATCCCTCATATGTGTATGTGTGTGTAGGGGAGGAATGAATTGATACATGTATAAGTTACATTAACTACAGCACATTCAATAACTCTATCAAAATCAACATGTTTACCTTGATTGTGTGTCAAATTTTAGAAAAAACGAACAACAATAAGATGCTAATAAAATAGTTCATGTTGGTGTAGATTTCAAGAATTATATATTATGTCATTTTGATGCATATAGGTGGGATATCTAGTAATTTTAGATTAATATTTCTTTTGTAGACATGATTTAAGTGATAGGAACTTTCACTCCATCATTGATCTTTTAGGAAAAAAAGGTTTATAATTAGAAGATATTGAAGGTTTCATAGTTGATGTGGTGTAGTGTCATTTGATCACTCTCTCCACACACACACACTCACTCGTATAAACACATTCCATAGAAGAGGATAGGGTAGTGGAGGACTTAGTTAAATAAAGAATTATAATTTCAAACAAAGTTACCAATGCCAGATAATTGTGTGCAGCAGATGATCCAAAAAGTTACCGAGGAGTGAAGAGTGTGATGAATGCTATTTTTTAAAATTCTTTTATACGGTTTATTTAATTCATACAAACCAACATAAATGTTTTTAAAAGTTAAAAACAATACTCCTATATTGAAAACTTTCATAATTAACAATAGACTTGTCAAATTAACCCATCTTATAAGACTTGGCCCTAGCCCACATGAGTTGGGGCCACTTGAAGAGCTTAGAATAGCTAAAACTGTTTTATTTCACTTAAAATTTTGATACCACATACTACTGTGTATTTATAGAGTACAATAGTTCAAAATACCAAAGGTCATGAAACCAGTTGAATATAGTGAAAACTCTCTTGTGTTGAATATACACATAGGGTCCTCTATTTATAATAGAAGAAATATGGGCTAAGCCCAAAATACAAATAAGAAATATAAACAAACTAACTAAAGATAAGAGATAAATATAAATTAAATATAATATCTCTAACACTCCCCCTCAAACTGGAGCATACAAATTGTATGAACCAAGTTTGGAATAAATAAACTCAATTTGAAATATATGATCTGTCTTCAAGAGTGTGCGGCAAACAGATGCGCAATCACATGTAGACAAACAACTAACAACAATTTATGGACAGTAGTGGACAACTGCAAAACTTCAAATAGCACCATGAAACTTCAAGTAGGATGACTTTGACAAAGAAGGACAATGACAACCTCCAGGGACTGGGTTGCCATCAAGTAAGGATGGGGCTTGCATCAAAACTACAGGGACTGCTATCACTGACTGATGGGGCCTGTAGTGGCTAAAAGCGACAAAACTACAGGGACTGCCATCACTGACTGATGGGGCCTGTAGTGGCTACAAGCGACAAAACTGCAAGGACTGCCATCATTGACTAGTGGAGTCTAAAAGCCTGAAACCTGAAAACTGAAACCTGGCTAGAAACATACTCCCCCTCACGACGAACGGCGGAAATGACGGCGCGCCGATTACAGACCATGAAAGTGGAAGATCATAATGAACTCTTATTCATCAAAGCATCCAAAAAAAAACACAAATGACAAATTTGACAAAGGGCTGGTGAAATTGTTTTAACCCATAACTTTGGTGTTGAAATTCCTTAGTATTAACCACCGACTGTCCTTGGAGATCTTTCAGAATAGAGAAGAAGATAGCGGAAGCAATAGAGGTAGGACTAGGTGTTGGTGCATTGGTGGCACAAGTGGCGGAGACGATGGCCGCGAAAGTGGTCGGCGACGGTGGCCGGAGACGGTTGCCGCCGGCTGCGGACAGCCAGTGACGGTTGCTGGCGGCGGCGGATGGCCGGTGACGGAGGTCGGCGGCAGTGGACAGTCGGCAGGTGGCGGCTGGTGGCGAGCGGCAACGGGCAGTGGCGGACAACAACACCGGACAGATGCGAGAAAGAAACCAGAGATTGCCCATTGAAGTATAAAGGCACAGGTTGAAAAGGAGACTTTTTAGGGGGGTCCACCGGTGGCGGCGGCCACCGGCGGCAACAAAGACAAAGTAGAAAAGGATCAGAAAACCTGCTCTGATACCAAGTTAAATATAGTGAAAACTCCCTTGTGTTGAATATACACATAGGGTCCTCTGTTTATAATAGAAGAAATAAGGGCTAAGCCCAAAATACAAATAAGAAATATAAACAAACTAACTAAAGATAAGAGATAAATATAAACTAAATATAATATCTCTAACAAAACCCCTAAAAAACCTAATAGATGAGTTCCTCTACATAAATATTATTAATAATAAAGAACATTACATTTCAACACTTCCCCTCAAGTTGGAGCATATAGGTCATATGCACCAAGCCTTGAACATATAAATTGAATCTTAGGCCTCCTTAGAGATTTGGTCAAAATGTGTGCGAGTTGTTCATTAGAGTTGACAAACTTAGTAACAAGATCCTTGGACAACAACTTCTCTCTAATAAAATGGCAATCAATCTCTATATGTTTTGTTCTCTCATGAAACACTGGATTGGAGGCAATGTGAAGGGCTGCTAGGTTGTCATTTTATTAGAGAAGGACTTGTATAATCTAGACAAATTCATGTGTAGTTAGAGCCATAGATCAATATTCTGCATTGGCACTAGATGGAACAACAACACTTTGTTTTTTACTTTTCCAAGATACAAGGTTCCTTCCAAGTAAAACACACTATCTTGTGGCAGATCTTTTGTCAATTGGACAACCAGTCCAATCTGCATTACAATATCCTTCGACTTAAGTACTTCTCTTGTTCTCATACAACAATCCTTGTCCTGGGTTCCCGTTTGCATATATGAGAATGCGAATCACTACATTCCAATGATCAACATGTGGATTTTGCATAAATTGACTTAACTCCCATTGGATATGAAAGATCATGTCTTGTTATGGTAAGATAAATGAGTTTTCTAACCAGCTTTCTATATCTCTATGGGTATGAGAAAAGTTCACATTGGTCTCTTATTAACTTTTGACGTAAGTCCATAGGACTATCAATGGGCTTACAATTTGTTAGGCCTATTCCTCCAAAGTATCAAGAACATATTTTCTTTGTGAAATGATGACACCTTTTGGATGTGCCACTTCAATACTAAGGAAATATTTTAGACTTCAATACTAAGGAAATATTTTAGACGACCCAAATTTTTGGTCCGAAAGTGGTTGAACAAATGATTCTTTAATTGAGTAATTCTAGTGACTTATTTTGGACATTTTTTCTTTCTTTCAAAGTTACCTTATTTTTAAGCTTAAAAAAATTCAACATATACATATATATATATATATATATATATATATATATTATATTTTCAACTTTTCAAAATAATGAAATTATGTATCTGAAATATGATTACAATTAAAAAATTATTTTGAATAACTTTTTTGTAAAACTAATATTTATATATTCTTTAGGAATAATAGATTAAAAGCAAATATAAATTAACTTTCATTTTTCAAATAATTATTACACTAATTTCTATCAAAACTACCTCTTTTTTATTAGATAATAAAAAATTACCCTTGTGCAATAAAATTCTTAAACTATAATTTTTCTTGGGTATTCAATATTGAAGAAAGGTGTTTGGAATGAAGAAGAAAAAAAGAATATTAGTAAAATGTCACTGTGGAAACTGTTGGACCAATAATGCAAAGCAAATGAAATAAATAATTGAAAATACATTAAAAATGAACTAATTTAGTTTTAGAGAGCGAGTCTCACCCTAAGCTTGCCCCAACCCTCTTTATGTGAGGCTTTGGGAGCTGGGACTTCTAAAAAGCCCTCTATTAAGTAGGCCAATGGGCCAAAAAAGTAGGACTTGGTTTTAGAGGGAGTCAGGGTCAGTCATTGGGCTAAAGACTCAAATGATAGCCCTAATTAACAATAACAAGTTTTAGCTCTTTAGCTCAAGCAAATATACAAGTAAATAGTAGCAAAGGCGACTGAACAACCAAAGCTATAGAGAAAAAAAAGGAGCGAATGGGATTTGGTCTATGGGAAGGATTTGGCTTCTCTGAATTGAGCATGAGGAAAGTAAGTCATCCCTCTCATTGATGAGAAAATCAATAGTTGATATTCTAATCTAACTTCTCCATGAGTTGTGTTGCATTTGCACATAATATTGACTGTTGATTTTCTCATTAATGATTAAAAGTGGTCACTTTACCTTTTAAAATGAGTTGCTCACTTTAGATGGTTCAGATCTCTCTGATAAATTGATGACAAAAGGCCTTCATAGACTCGAACTAGAGGAACAATAAATAGATAACAGAGACTAATGGAACAAGGAGAACAGGAAAAAAGTTCAGTAGAAAAACAAGAAAACTTAATTAGAACAAAAGAAAAGTTAAAAAAGCGGGTAGGTTAGTTTCGGGAGAGTCAGCAGAGGTTCACACAGTAGTCACCAGAGGGTCACATGGTCACACAGTAGTTGCAATTAGGAGCATTTACAGGTGAAACATAATTGCTATGAAATATGAGCATTTTCTGGAAGGTGAAACCGTTCTACCCAAATCCCAAAATTAGCTTCATAAAAGACCTTTCTACTGTTATATTGGAGATTAATGCTATTCTCAGGATTTTGGACGCCATCAGGATAGCAGTGCCAGAGTAAAATGTCTTTTGCAGCCACTATGGTGAAGTGTGAAGCTTTGGCAATTCATATAGTGGCCATGGGAAGCTGTGCACTGCTATGCTGCTATAGCGTGCTATTGATAACTCTGATTTCGGATAGTACATTATTTTTCTTATCAACAAAATTAACATACTGTTTTTTAGTTCCCTAAAAGATTAATAGCTTTTTACTGCTCTGACGTTGTACATGCTTCTGCATTCCAGAAATTTATTCATGCAATCTCCCCCACACCTTCTTCGACCATGTCTTCAACTGAGATTGCTATGAAAACCACAAATACCACCTTATCACCTTACGCATTTGTGGAGAAAAGAACACCTCCTGTGGATTCCACGAAGAGATCCAGTGATTCTATCTCTGAGTCTCAATATTGGAGATATGATGTTTCTCAAAAGCGACAAAAACATGAAACTGGACAAGCTGATAAGATGTGTTTCAAATTTGTCTCTTCTGGATCTTGTCCACGTGGAGAGAAGTGCCATTTTCGTCATGATACAGATGCAAGGGAGCAGTGTAAGAGAGGTGTTTGTTTAGATTTTTTGATTAAGGGAAAATGTGAAAGGGGCCCAGACTGCAATTATAAGCACAACTTGCTGGATGAAGGTGACAAGGATCCTTCTAGGAGGTCCGGATCTGGCAGGTTTGTCTTCGGACTTACTATGTTCTATAATCAATGTGCAGTCTGTTAGTCAGTAATACTTCCTTTGTAAGTTTTAGTATTAGGTTATTTTGTTACTAATATTAATGCAATAAAAAGTTGATTTTGCAAGTCAGTTATTCCTAGTGTTTGTTTATTTGCTTCATCATTGTTCCCTCTAACATTTAGGCATTTAGTCTTTGACACATCTATCCTAAATATGGCTGCAGCTCAAAAGAATGTTGGTTTTGCTTGTCAAGCCCAAATGTGAAGACACATTTAATTGTTAGCATTGGGGAGGATTATTACTTGGCACTGGCTAAAGGTCCACTTGTTGAGGACCATGCACTGATAATACCCGTTGAGCATAGGTTTAATACCTTATCTATGTCTTCTGAATCTGAAACTGAGCTCTCTAGGTTCCAGAACAGTCTCAAGAGTTACTGCAGGGGCCAAGAAAAGGAAGTGATATTTTTTGAGTGGGCCTCCTTGCGTGACACTCATGCCAATCTTCAGGTAGAAGTTTCTGTTGATAGTTAACGATCCAGTTTACTTTTACTTCTTCCCTGTCCACTTTCCCTTTTTATAATTTGCTTAATTCCACGTTGCATGGCCAATCTCTTAACTTTGCTGGTTAGCTGTTTTGAGCTCTATCAATAGCAGTTTGTTTATTAAGTTTCGTTGTTTTCTCTTCGTGGAATTATATTATTTCCTTTTTAATTTTTGATTGACTGTTTTAGATTTGCTCTTTAATTGAATTTTCACCCTTTTTTGATGTAGGCCATTCCCATTCCATCTTCCAAAGCAGTTATGGTTGAAAAAGTGTTCAATTTAGCTGCAGAAAAGTTGGGATTTGAATTTGTGGCCAAGACATGTAAGTATTATTCTTCAGATTATGCTTCATATTTCATTGCCTACATGATCTGAGTCAGACCTGGATCCATTAATTTTTTATCACTTTTTTCCCCTTAACTTCCTTGTTTTTCCTTGGCTCTATATATCAATTGTAGGGCACTGACTTGAAACAGTGGAATTTGATTTATGTATTCTGAAAATGCTTTACATTTGTTATTTATTATTTTGGCTGGTTGTCTGGGAGGGTGTTTTTGGTCTTCTGCTTATGTTCTTTATTGCAACACAGTTGATAGCATTTCTGATGGAAGGAAGTTTTTGAAGACTCAAATTGGTGGGGGTTTAAGTTTGTTCTATGCTCAGGTTCCAGGAGGGAAAATTCTGCTGCATCATGTTGAAAAGAACGAGAAATTTCCTGTCCAATTCGGCCGTGAGGTAGCCTTCTAATATTGATGCACTGAATAAACAAATCATATCAATATATTTCTTAAAAATTTCTTTTTCAGAAAGAGGTCATCAATGGTAGCATGCTTTGGTTAAGATTGCAACTCTTTGTATTTATCAGCGAGAGTTAATACCTGTAAACGTGACTCAGGTCATGGCTGGGTTGCTCAATATGGCAGATAATGCAGATTGGAGGAGTCACAGACATAGCAAAGATGAGGAAATGAAAATTGTTGAAAATTTCAAGAGTCGATTTCAAGAATATGATCCAAACTGCTAATTGTTCATGCACTGAATTCTGAATTTACTCTGAAGTCATCATGGTTATGGCGATTCCTTGTTCAGTTATATGTCGTGATCGATTCAGTACTCAATGCTAAACGAAAAGGTGCCTTCTTGTTTAATTTGGTAATCATCGACCTGTTTACTTGTTTATTGAACCAACTGATCTTATAGTAGTTCGCTTTTACCTATGAATTGGTGCTTAGGAGATTTGTTGGTCATGATGGATGTTAACTGGTATAACCTTTTTCTGTCGGCAGCTTCTGTGGAAAGCATCACTTTCCATTCCTAAACTTGCATTGCTATTTTTTGTGAGATGTTATATGCACATTACAAGATGTCTCAACCTTGCTATTCTATATTTTCAGGCAAAGAATCACCGAACGGAGTTTGATATTCTATAACTCCAGCTATTTGTGCGCGTTAGTCAGCAAGCAGAGGAGCTGCCTGCAAGTAATTGACAGAGTATTTCGTATTTTTTTCGAGAGGCAGGGAGATAGAGAGGCTGAGAGGAGACTCGCTCCAACTTTCAGCTAGTCAATAGTAAGTATCCTTTTATTTAATGTAGGGATCTTTCGGATTTGTATACTCTGTATTTTCCCAAAGCTCGATTCTACCTTTTTTTATAATTAATTCAACTTTTATATATATATATATATATATATATATATATATATATATATATATATATACACACACACACACAAACACACATAATCTCTGTATAGAACTTTCTCTAATCACTATAACAAAAATAGGGTTTTTAAAACTGAGGTATAAGATGAGATCAAGTCTAAATGATCGAGTTAAACAAAATCGGTTTTGATAACCACTTGAAAGAATTTAATTAATAAAATAAAGAAATTTAATCAATACAAATATATAAAAAAATGTACCAATTAAAATCTTTAATTTCCGTAGTTATTGGGAATTAGTTAATGGAATTTTACAAAATAAAAGTCCGATAGAGTAGTTTATGTTTATATTGTTTATTCTAAATGAATACATATAAATTGGTTTTCCATTTAAGTTATATATAATATGTTTTGAATTCACATTAAATGTTCATTTTGATCTAGGGATAATGGGTGTTAGATGAAAGGGCGGAACCGATAATTTCCAATTTCATTCTCAGAATTTTGCATGAAGGCAAGATTTCTATGCACTTAGGAGTGGAATGTAGATTGGTTTGGCCTGCAAAGCTTGTGTTTAATAATGAGCAGATAAGTCCGGTTCGTAAGATAACTAGTCCAATTTTCTAGCACGAGTTTGGTCAGCTAAGCATACGGCTAAAATATACAAGGGGCCTTTTCTTAAAAGAAAATGACAAATCTATTAAATTAGAAGTTTTGTTTCTTTTAATCAGATTCTTAATGTCTTAATTTCAACAATTCAAAACACAACCGAATATTGAAGTTTTAATGTCTTCAAAATAGATAGGAATTGAGTTTTATAATTTTTTTAAAAAATATTACAAAGTTGTAAATGTTCACGAAATTTGAGCTGAAAATTGAAAGCTTTTATTATACACAACCATTGTTTTTCCTCAATTACTTAATTTGTAAATTTAAAAATAAGAAATTAAGTAATAATTGAAATGTCAAATATTTTCTTATCCAAACATTCTTTTTAAAAGGTTTATAAAGTTTCAATCCTAATTTTTATAATTTGTGAAGTAATAATAGTTGTTAAAATGTGCAGTTAAACCTAATTTTTAAAAGTAAAAATCGTTATCAACTAAAAGTAGAAAATTAAATGAAAAATGTAATTTAATTTATACATAAATAAATAATATAATTCTGCATTCTTTTAGTAGATTGGCATGCGAGTTTCCTTTAAAAAATTTTTGACCGTCAGGCAAGTCAAATTCATAATTTATTGCTTGTGTAAAGCATTATTTATTGCTTGTGTAAAGTGTTTTTTAGAGAACTAAACAGATAGAATTACTAAAATTTAAGCTTTATGTCTACAACTAATAAAAATTATTATAAGATTTATAAAATGAAATAAAAAAACACTATAACAATTTTTTTTAGTCTCAAAATTACCATATAGCTCTTTCATTCGTAGTATAAAAAATTTGGTCAGTATCTCAATTTACTTCAACTCTATCTTAGAATCTACTCTAGGGTGGATGTCAAGAATGTTTGTAGTTCTCATAAAATCGGGTTCCAACCTTTTGCATCCCACAACCTTCTCCAGCAACTTCTGTGCAATTCAAATTAGTTTTTCGGAATATATATATATATATATATATATATATATATATATATATATATATATCAGAAAGCCCATTCGAATCTCCATATGCATAGGCGGTGTTTCAAGAATACTAAAGGTGTTAAAAGAAATCTCAAAATCTTGTTTCTTTGCTTTGGGAGTCCACCACGAAGTTTATTAACTTGCATGAGATGGGTTTTATTAAGGATTTTATTTCCTGTACCTCCACAATTTCTTTTTTTATCCTCCCACTTCCTGATTATATATTCTAAAACATTTTTTTCAAACAAGTTTTCCAAAATTTTCAAAATAAATTTTTGGAACAGAATTTTCGGGATGCATGAAATAAATTATGAAATAATTTTTCCGAAACTATTTTTTAAACAAACGTTTCAAAACATATATAATACCTCTCTCGGAATAAATTTCTTGGAACATCATGAAATATTTTTCGAAAGAGATTTTTTTCGTGCTCTCTTCCTCCTTTGCTGCAACGGCGATGATAGAAGTGACAGTGTCCAGTGATGAAAGATAATAAAAATAAGGTACGGGTGTATATTAGTGTGGGGGTTCCATTAGTAGTCTTGAGTTCCATAAAGCAATAAAATAAGGTACGGGTGTATATTAAATAGAACCATGCTTTGTTAAATGTGGTGACAAAGAATACTTTAAGAAAACATAATAAAAAATTTGATTTTAGTCCAAAAATTCACCAGGCAGCCAACTAACTGAACATGTAATTTTTCCTCCTAAAGAAGATATGAATAAAGGTACCTAGTACTGGTTGCTTCCCACCATGGAAAGTGGAAAATAACCCAAAGAAATAATAAAAACATCATATTTTTTTTTCTGTTTGACACAGCATCTTGATGATGACTGCTTGCAAGATGTTCAACATAATTAGACAGAAAATTTGCTACTGGACATGCAGGGAAAAATGTCTCCATTAAGAAGTCTTTGATGTTTTGTTACAAGCATTCAACTTTCTGGTAGGACCTTCATAATGAAAAAACATTTTTTTTTCATGAATCTATTTTTCTTTTCTGTTTGTTTAAGGAGATAAATGGGAGAAACGGTGGGACGGAATAAAATTGCTTACTAAATATAAAAGGTTCCATTTCTAAAACGTTGAAAAAATGAATAAAACACAGAATATTTCTAAAATAAAAACTTTTCTTTTTTGTTTATACGAAGCAAAACCCCAAATTGAAAAAGGAAAGAAAGATTGAGTCAATTACTAGATAATTTGCAAACCACTCAAATTGGGGTGGGAATAGAACCGCTACTTGGGTCAATTTGTAACCCAATTTTAGAGTTTGGGCCTGATTAATTGGGCTGATAAATTGGGCCATAGAGAATCGAAATGTTAAGTTGGGCTTGGAGGAACTGTAAGGCGGGGTGACTAGCGCTGACGGTGAAATATAGAGTAGAGTCAGCAAGAACGAAGGGGTTTGTACTCTGCATCTGGCACTTTGGACCTTGCAAGATCCAGTGCTGTTATCTCTGCATTCTCTAATGGTAATTCAATCTCGTTTTCCTTTTCTCTTCTCAGTTTCAACTTCGATTTCGATTTCGATTTCCTAATCTTATGTTTTTAATTTCTGTGAAAGGCTCCAAAACCGATTACGAGTCCTGTGCCCGATTCGTGGTATCCCACACTCTCCGTCTTTACCCTCGCTATCGGCCTCGTCTTAACCGCATCTTTCTTCATGTGAGTTCCTCTCGATCTATCTTTCCGATTTCGATCTCCAAGTTTCAATTTGCTTGCAAATTATGAGAAGGTTCCGGTGGATTTATGAATCTTTGGAATTTTACTCAACTGTAACACCGCTGGATTTCATTAATCTGAGTTTGTTGGAAAATGCTATCGTTGTGTTGCTACCTTGATCTCCGTAAGTGATAGTGAATACGGAGTCAACGCAGGGCAAGTTTTCTGAGATGTGAAGCACGAAATTCAGAATTGGAGTTTCACACCAGTCATTTGCGTAATAAGGTTTAATGGTTAGCTAGGTTAGTAAGGCGAAACCTCCAATTCTAATCGGAAAACAATAACAAAAATAATTAAGCAAGTTTTGTGCTCTTGATAAGTGCTTGTCCTTGGTGGAACGTAGATTTCTCTTGCTTGTAGGTATGGAATTGGCTGCTTGGGTGAGAGATTTTGTGCACCAGTAAATTTAACATAGGGTTTAATTTGTTTAATTTAGACTAACAAAGGATCTTGCAGAGCTACAATCTTCTAGGCAGGCATCCTGCTCAGGATGTTGTTAAATTTTTACGTGACTCTAACCCATTTGTTATTTAACCACCTAAATGAGATGATGTGCAAGGAAGTATAGACACTCTAAAATAGTAGTTGAGTCTGTGTCATACCTGGGTTAGACATATTGTTGGAAATCCGCTTTATTTGCGGTTAGCCCTAATTCACCTTGGTTGTAGACTCTTTTAGGATTGCTTTAATTGCAACCTCAAAGGTGGTGATTTAGTTCCACATCAAATAGTGATGTGGTTAAAATGGAGTTAGAACATTATTTTATAAGTTGGTTTTATGAAATCGATTTAGAGTTAAATCCACATTTTAAGATATATAGAATGGCTGGATTTATCATCCTCAATCTATGTCTGGCTTCGTGTTATCTTGTGCAAAAGATGTGATTGGTGTTCAACGGAAGAACTTTTGTATGTGGTACATGCTTATATATGTGAAATCTGACCTCAGCTAAATGATATTATTATTGTGACCTATTAGTAATTAGTTGTAGGTGTGCATCCGGCTTGGACTTTTATTGTCTTGTATTTTGTGGTATATAACTGTTTTTAATCTTAAAAGCATTAGGAATTTCCCCTTCTCCTGTTAGATCAAGTATCATAAACTTTGAATATTCATACCACACTAATTGTTATCATGGTATCTATATTCTTCCTTAGTCGTAAAATAAATGGATGATTATTTGCAGTTATGAAGCAACCTCTTCTAGGAAAACTCGTTCACTTGTTCAGGAGCTGACAACTGGAGCAGTTGCATCAGTCTTCTTGGTATGTATTTTTTGTTCAATCACTTTTTGCCGTTATACTGGTATGATACAGTAAACTTATGCTAATGTGTTATTTTCTTGGCAGGGTTTTGGGTCCTTGTTCCTCTTAATTGCTTGTGGCGTTTATGTCTAATTAAACATTGAATTGGATAAAAATTTTGTGAAGCAAATAGTTTTATATGACTAAAAGTTATGTTCTTGATCTGTTAATGACAATGTTGGTTATGTGTAATGCTCAAGAAGATTATGATATATGAGGATAGTTAGACATGAATCTGGGTTACATTTCTATATGCTGAATGCTGATGAACATCATGGTTGATAGTATAAACAGCGTAAATTTATCTGAATGGATAGCTTGGTTGGTTGAGTGTGCATTTAGGCTTGGGTTCTCGAAGAAAAATGCAAGTGTTTATTCGATTTTTCTTGCCACAAAATTAGTCTTTTGATAATTTTCAAGAGGGTAATTCATTTTGTAAAATATTAAGAAATTTTAAAAGAAATTAAAATTCTATAATTCTACATTAGTTAAATTAGAGAATTTTAAATTTCATCGAAACATAAGATTTTAAAACACTTGTTTATAATTTTTTTTCTTTTTCTATTCTTGTTCTCTTTAATTTCTTTCTAGTCTCGCAGATTAAAAAAAAGCAAAAAAAATAAATAAAAATTGTTACAATCAACACTGTTAACTTAGCCCAGTATTATAATCTTAACATTTATTTTGCTAAATGTTGAAGAATTCTTTCAAACTGTGGATAGTGTTGTACTTTTGATAACATAAGTGGACTTATTTTATTGTTAATATTAACCTCAAGTTATTTTTCAATCAACCGTTTGTTTGAAAATTTCTTCGTCAACATTAGGGGTGCTTTTTTTATTATTGTTGAACAATTTTTTTTTCAATTTATGTTCATTTTTAATTGAACATTTGTTTTCATCTTTATGAGTTGTTTGTTAGACATGTGTTCGGTTTTTTTTTAATATATATAAATAACACGTATATATATATATATATATATATATATATATATATATATATATATATATATATTATGAAAGATACTGACCTTTTATTTTTATTAACGATTTTATAGCATATCTATCATTTGCATAAGTTAAGAAAAAGTGATACAATTTTTAAACATTTGTTTACTCATTTTCTTAAATAGTTTTTATTCTTCTAGAAATAGTTATGAAATAGAATTTATATTCTTGATATGATACTGATATATGAATTGTAATATTTTATTTTTAATAGACTTAATAATATTGTAAAAGTAGCACATATTTAATAAATAAGAAAAATTGATTTACTAGAAAGTAGATAAAATAGTATTATAGTTATTTCATTCATAATCATGACAATAAATTTTATATACAATGATATTTTCACTTTATGGTTTAACTAGAGTTTTATAAAAATGTCAATTGTACACAAACTATTCTTACCATCTATAATACATCTATAATATTGTTTTTCAGTTCCTATCCAAAAGAAACATCTTCTTTTATTTAGATCATTTAGGTAATTATTATAAAAGAAAAAAAAAACAAGTCAACAGACACAAAAAGAAAATAAACTAATTTACCTCTATATATATATATATATCAAACACTTGAAAACCAAAACGAGAATCTATTCCATGGATGGCAGAATCGGTTTCCCAGAGTCAGATTCGATATCTCCTCTCATTCACGATTCCTCAGTTCCCTTACAACAGAACTTAATCCAGCCAAGTTCACGTTCTTATAATTTGTTTTCCCTCACAGCGGAATCGATTCCAGGTCTTTGGGTATTGATGAACACAAAGTGAACAACCTCATAAAGACCTATTATTAAGTTTTTTTCTTTTTGGAAAAAACCGATATTAAAATAATTTTATACTTTTTTGACTTGGTCAATGCGTGAAAAAGACTTCAGTGATAAATTAGTGTCCTCCATTGATGGTTTTGTTGATTTATGATGTGTCTTGTGTACTTGACAATATTCGACAAATTTGACATTGATATAACCTATGATCCGATTCTCTTTACAAGGAAATCGCACACCTAGTAAATTGAATTGGCAATCACAATTAGAATTCAACAATAATTGGGACCACTTATTTGTGATGTTATTTTTTTTATATATAATCAATTTTAATATATGATGCTTAGTTTTATGTTTGCAATTTTCTATTTTATCACCGTTTTGTTTTGAGCATGCGTTTTAAGGGTGTATATGTATTCCATCACAATTTTGTTTTCAATATGTATTTTAAGGGTGTATTTAATTAAGTTTTTTTTTTAATTTGCATAAAAAGAATTCTGTAAATTTTAAAAGATTTTATAAAAGTGTAATGACTTTTCAAATACCTTTTCAGAAAAATTTATGATTAGAATTTTATAATATAAATCTTAAATAATTTGTACGATATGAAATTGTTAAATTTGAAAAGATTTTATGAATTTACAAAATTGTAAAGAATTTTATGTATTTTAAAACAATATAAATATCATATATCTCTCACCTGTTGCCCATAAAATACCTGTCATTTATACACGGTATTTTACATTAGGCCATCAGTATATCTTTCCACCCCTAAATTTACCATAGTGTTTCATGCATTATTATTTTCTTGTTTATACTTTTGGGTTTAAATAATAAGTTCGAAGTTACAATATTTGTTAGCTAGTAATTATAAATAGAACACTCATTTACTTATTCAATAAAAAAAGTATTTGAACAACAAGATCATAGAATTATTAAAATGATTATTTTTCGCAACTTTGAAATATATAAATCCATTTGTAATACTTATTTATTATAAAATAGTTATTTTTATCTTATAAATGTTTCAAAAAAAAAAAAAAAAATATATATATATATATATATATATATATATATATATATATTGACACGTGCATGGTTAAAAAGTTAATGGTGATTTTTAGATATATGTCCATGAACTTTACGTAGGTGATTAAGTCTTGAAGTTTTGTTTTACATTTAAATTTTAGTACTTTTTGTTAATAAGACTTTTTAATAGTACGGTCAAATCATTCAACTCGATTTATATAAGTTGATTCATTATAAGTTAACTTTAAAAAAAAAATCACTTAAATTTGGTTTAGTGAGTTAAAAAATTTATAATTCAATTTGATTAATGGAGTTGATAGTTTAGATGGAGAACTCATTTAAAAGACTGTGTTATTCTTTTAATATATTTTATATATTTATTATAATACAATAAAAATAAATTGAGTTAACTTATCTTAACTTATCTATTTATATAAGTTTAATTAACGTGTTCAAAAAATATTATATAAAGATAATAATTGAAAATTAAATTGTCAACTTATATAGTTAAACAAGTAAATAAAAAAAAATATTCAAACAGTTCAAATAATATTAAACACTATTCTGATATTTAAAAATATCAAATTATCATTGTCAATATACATAATTAAAAATAATTAATCCTATTCTAATCAAAGTCTAAGAAGGTAAAGTCCTTGTTTCAGACTTTTCAAAAGAAAATGTCTCAAAACTGCTCTTTTATTACTAATTGCTTTAAGCTTTCAAGAAAAAAATGTCTTAATAATGTTAGTATTAATTGCTTTTGGTTTCCAAAAGAAAGTCTAAAAATTTGTTAAGAAAATAATTTTAAAATTTGTTTAGGTCTCCAAAACTCTTTAGTCACCCTTTATTTCAACGTGAGTTGAACTTATTTAGCCATAAGTTAAGTGATCTGAGTTGATTTTGTCTAACATTTAAAAATTTTCACTTTTTTCTAATTTAATTTTATCAAATTTTGTAATAATTTGAGTTGATTTACGAGTTAAAATCTATTTTTAGACTTCTATTCTTGTAGGTCAATTTTTCAAACAAAATTTTTAAAAAAATGTTAAAATTAATCTTTTCAATAGATATTTTATTAATAAGTTATGATAAAAAATTAATATTAGTTATAGATTGCAAGAATAAGAAAAATAAGTGATAAAACAATAAATCTAAGTTGAATAAATATGTAAGTTTTTATATTATGATTTAATATTAAATTATTATTATTATTATTGTAATTATTATTATTAAAATAATAGAACATAAATTTATGAAAAACAATAGAGCCTATGTAATAATAATTAAATTTATTATAAATAATTTTGAACAATAAACAACAAATTGTGATGGAAAGACAAAAGTCACACGTTTAAAATAGCTAAATAAACTAAATATATGTATGATTGTTGAAATGGAGAAAAACCTAAATAAGATTAGAATTATAAAAATCCCACATATTTGAGTGGGATTATATCACGGGAATACTACATATGAATAGAAATGAAAAAATTCATCCAAAATGTAAAACAAAATAATAATAATAATAATAATAATAATAATAATAATAATAATAATAATAATAATCTATTAAGATCGTAATTAAAACTTTCCTATTTTATTGCCTTCTAAAAGAAAATCACGAGAGCCTTAATTGAGTACTATAAAAGAATTTAACATTTGAAAATATTGGTTAAATATGACATTTTTCTTAACAAAACTTAAAAATACAATTAAATAGAGCATTATAGTTGAATATTTGATATGTGTGAATGTGGTGTAATGATTATGACAGGATGTTTGCAGCGGTGGTAGTAACATCGGTGACAGATTTTAGTGAGCGGAACAATCGTTTGATACTTTTGTTGGCATTCTTAGATTAATCACTGTCTGTCAAATTCAGTCCAGACACACTCTCTCAATCATGTCTCCTTTTTTCAACAAAACTACAAACAACCAAAGATATTCAAATATCATTTGCCTCTCCTTCATACCTTCAAAAAAATAAAAAAAAAAGAATTTATTTGTATTCACTCTACCTCACAAATCATGAAACAATCATTACAATAGTTATAGTTATTATTATTTTAAATTCAACTGAAATTAAATCTTAAAATATTATAATAATCATATTATATATATAATTTAAAAAATTAATATTACCCTTAGTAAATTAGTCAACATAAAAATTCTCATAAAAACAAGATAAATTCACCTCACGTAATATGCATGAATATAAATTTATTTATTAGCTAGATAAGAACTTGTTGATTAAAATATAGGTTACTTAAACTTATAATCTAACCTAATTTGATTTTTTTTTTCTTTTTGTGGGATTTAATATTTATGCAATTACTAGAAGGAGTAGAACATCCAAAGAATATGCATAAAGAAAATGCTTTGATTGCATATTGTTATACTTTAAGATTTTATAATAGACTTTTCAATAATGTACTATAGGTACTTTATAACATTTTGTTATGATAAGAAATAGGTTGCAAGGTTGTGTGAATTGATTATTATTAATAAAATATAAATGTGTTAATGTTGAGATTGATTAATAAATACTTTTATATTTATATAATATAAGTTATTATTTATTTGAGTTAACTATTCTTTTATGTGATTGTTTATATTATGATGATAATACAAAAGTAGATAATATTACAAGTTGAAACAATAGTCTAAAATTCATATAGTATTATATTGCATATTTTTTACACACAAGAAAAAATATTTTTTGAACAGATTTTTTTTAAATATATTTGTTTGATTTATCTTGTAAAGATATGTGTTTGTGTCATGTTTCTTTTTATAAAAATAAGATGATACAGTAAATCTATCAAAACCAATTAGCAAATTTGAGACATAAGAAACTTTTTTTTAAGAATTTTAATCAGCAATTAAAAGGAGGAGACCATCTTGAAAACTATAATGTGATATCATGAGTGGTCAGTTACGAGCGATAGAACACAATGTTAATAACCAATTTTTCTAATATGCCTTTTTGAAAAATGACATTCTGTTGTTTAATTTTTGAGAGGTTTAAGAGTCTTACTTCTGAGTAATTATGATACATTAACTGTAGTTAACTCCTGTAAGACCAGATCATCATTTCTTAAAAAGTTACACTCAATTAACAACCCATACCAAACAATGATCCCTGATTAAGTTATTTTTGGATGTTTTGCTTTGATTAAGTTCAGATTATATATTGATGTAACAATTTTCTTTTTCTCTAAAAATTGTCTCTGCATTGTACAACTGAATTTGTTTGTTCTGGGCGGTGTGAAGAGGGCCACAGGTTATGTGGCTCAGTGCTGACCACAGTACCTGTCTTTGAATTATTACTCTAACTTCTCTGCTCCATATTTACTTTTTTACCATTTCTACTTCTCCACATTTATTCACTTCAAAACATTCAACTACATGGCCCCCTTTCCTTAAATTATTATTACACCAATAAAGTTTAAAAATGAACCTTCAATTATAATTAGTAAAACAAAAATTACTTCAATAACTCCTTCCAAATAATAAAAGTAACATTTTCAAAGTAACTGTAGTCTTACAGAGAGAAAAAGCAAAAGTAGCGCCGTGTCTTCATTAGCGCATAATAAATTATAGTGTGCGGAAAGAAGTCACTAGAAAAAGGTAAACGAACAAATTCTCTTAATTAAATGATTACGTGTCTATTCTTTAAATTTGTTTTCGAAACATAGTATGTCACTTCGATTTCATTTTGGTTTGTAACATTTTCTTCGAAAAGTACTTTTGAATCATAATAAAACAACAAATCACCCACTTATAAATTCATTGCCAGTTACTCAAATCTCACCTTCACACTCATACACACCACTTGTTTTCCCTCCTCTAATCTTTATTCATTGGTGTGACAAAAAGCAAAGCTAGGTGGTAACCATGGCGGTGAAGAAGGCACGAATTGTGATCGTTGGAGCAGGAATGGCGGGCATCACTGCTGCCAATAGGCTTCACAGTGTGAGTGCCTCAAAGAACTTGTTTGAGGTGTGTGTTGTGGAAGGTGGAAACAGGATTGGTGGGAGAATCAACACTTCAGAGTTTGGTGGTGACCGGATTGAGATGGGTGCTACTTGGATCCATGGAATTGAAGGAAGTCCAATTCACAAATTAGCTCAACAAGTCCATGCGCTTCAGTCTGACCAGCCTTGGGAGTGCATGGATGGGAACGACAACAAGGCCACCACCATTGCTGAAGGTGGCTTTGTGCTAAACCCTTCCTTTGTTTACCCCATCACCGAGCTTTTCAACAATCTCATGGACCATGCTCAGGGAAAGATGTCAACAGCAACAACCAAGGGTGAGAGCGGAATCCTCAGTATCGGTTCTTTTCTCAGACAAGGCCTTGCTGCTTATTGGGGTTCATCGAAAGAGGAAAAGGAGCTCAAAGGGTTCGGAAAGTGGAGTAGGAAGTTGCTTGATGAAGCAATCTTTGCCATGCATGAGAACACGCAGAGGACTTGTACATCTGTTGCTGACTTGTTGACTTTGGATTATGACGCAGAAAGTGAATACCAAATGTTTCCTGGGGAAGAAATCACAATCGGTAAAGGCTACTCAAGCATAATCGAATCATTAGCATCTGTGCTACCACCTGGTTCAGTTCAGTTGGGAAGAAAAGTCACAAGAATCGAATGGCAACCCGAGAGACGCGAGGCCATGAATATGGAAAATGGAACATGTTCTAGGCCCGTGGTGCTACATTTCTCTGATGGCTCTATTATGTCTGCGGATCATGTCATTGTCACGGTTTCACTGGGAGTGTTGAAGGCTTCTATACGTGATAATGATTCAGGTATGTCAATGTTCCATCCCCCTCTACCCGCCTTTAAGGTTGAGGCTATTTCAAGGCTTGGTTTTGGTGTTGTTAATAAGTTGTTCATGCAATTGAGTCCTCCTCATGGAACAAGAGACGAACACTCCAGAGGGTTCCCCTTCTTGCAAATGGTTTTCCATTCACCTAACTCTGAATTGAGGCAGAAGAAAATACCCTGGTGGATGAGAAGGACTGCTACTCTTTGTCCTATCTACAACAATTCTAGTGTCCTCTTATCTTGGTTTGCCGGGGAAGAAGCTCCGGCACTCGAGTCTCTCAAAGATGAAGAGATCATTAAAGGGGTTTCAGACACAGTTTCATGTTTCCTGTCACAGTCAGTTGAGTTTTGCAACGGGAATGTGAATTCTGAAAAGAACTCCCACGAATATAAGGTTAAATTCAGTAAAGTGTTGAAGAGCCAATGGGGAACAGATCCTTTATTTTTAGGCTCATACAGTCATGTGGCAGTTGGATCAAGTGGAGATGATTTTGATAAAATGGCAGAACCTTTGCCAAAATGCAGCAGCAACAGCCACCCTTCTGCTTTACCACCACTTCAAATCTTGTTTGCAGGGGAAGCAACCCACAGAACCCATTATTCCACAACTCATGGAGCTTACTTCAGTGGTCTTAGGGAAGCCAATAGGCTTATTCAACATTATTCACCCTGTTAAGATTTATAATATAACAACTTTTTTATATGATAATATTCTTAGTTTGTCTTTGGGGGAGATTAGTAACCGATTGCCAAAAATTGAGATTAGAAGTGGCAAGATAGGGAAAGCCAGAGTAGCCAATTAATCACCATATTACTTTCTCTTAAACTTTTTGGTGCAGTTTCTTTTTGTTTCATATCTTTTAAATCATTAAAACAAACCCATAATGTTGTTAAATTTAAATTTTGAAACACCAAAACTATAGATTTCTTTTGAGACATCATTAATTATGAACAAATGAACAAGGGGAACTAACTATAAAAACTGTTTACCCCAGAGGAAAGGATCCGGTAAAGCCAAGCCGGGTCTTTCAACTCATCTACGTATCCGTTTTTTAATACCCTCTGTTTTAACAGGAAACTGGAAATAACTCATCTGTTTGAGTCAGATCAGAGTTTTACTTGGAACGATAATTGATGGTCTTTACGTTTAACTTTAGTTCGCCGCAATTGGGAATAAAACATTGCACAATGCACTTTCCGTGACAGTAAAAAAATCCTCCTTTCGGCCAAACAGTCATATAGTTGTACAAATAAGCACACAGCCTCTTATTGTACAATTTAATAACATTAACTTTCGCACTTGTCACCTCGATTTGCTTTTCTTATCTACAAAATATCTTTCCATCAACTAATAAATTGTTCCATTTTATTTTGTTTCAACCTTTCATACAAAAACCACAAGGAACAACAGTCTAGTAATAGAGAGTTCGAATACATAAATCAAGATCATATTGGATCTTCTTTGTCCTTATCACCTGATAAAATTGAAGTTGGTATGAAATCTCATATGATCATGTAAACTTTAATGAAAAATAAAATAACTACGTTTGAGTTTGAGTTAAAAAATAAATTTTAAATCTAAAATTCTTTAACATGGAAAGAATAATCTATTTTTTTATGTATTATAGAGATTATATAGTCCGATCATAAATAACTTTTTACCAACTTTTACAAGTCGAATTCTATTTTATATGAAAAAACACTTTAATAGAAAAATAAAATAAAATAAATAGATTAGTAAAAATTAAATAAATAATAAATTAAATAAAAATTAAATATATTTTTAGTTCTTAAATTTTAATATTAAATTAAAATCTTTTAATATAATAAATTTTGATATAATTTTGTCTCTATTTTTAAAAAATAAATAAATAAAATTCTGAATAATTCAATTACATTACAATTTTTGAAGTCTCAACATATTTTAAATTAACATTTAAATGATTTATACTTTCAACTCAAACATCAACTAAGTGTAATATATAAAGAAAAGGGGGAAAATAGTTTGGAAAATTTTGAAAAGAAAAATGAAAATTTGAAATAGAGGTTTGATGTGATAGAAAAAAAGCGAGGTACGTCGAACGACAGGGTCCCATGGGTGAAGGAGAGCAGTATCCGACCACAATGTCCTTTAACGTTAACAATGAGACAAAGGTGTAGTAGTGCCAAAATGTTTAATTGTGCCCACATTACTCTCTACTTTCAACTCATTTTTCATTTTTCTCTTTTTCAGGATTCATCAATATCAGACGTCCCATCCACTTCTTCATAGTACATTACTACGTGCATATCATCTATTCCTCTTAAACCCTAAGCACAAAAATTAACTTTTATAACAAATCTAAATATATTTTTCACATTATTTATTTAACTTTATCATAATTGTATAAAAAACAACTGAGTATTATTAAAGATTAGTTAAAAATCGTAAAAACAACTAATAAAAACGATTACTTATTTCATCTCAATCATTTTGTTACGTATAATGTTGTTTTTGTGCAAGCTTTAACTCACAAGAGTTTTCTACAGACAATACTCCAACATGTGGTGGCCTACCAAGCAATAACTATTGGTGCTAACGTTTGATTTTTTTGCAAAGCAAATCAACCAAGCTTGATACTTGTTTTAATTTGCTTTTAGATATTGTCGAGAGAAGAAATCCAAGAGGAACAAACATGAGGGGTACATGAAAATTTGAATGGATGAAAACTCCTTTCCAAAAATAAAACAACAAAAAGGAGAAATTTTATTTCTACTTTATTTTTTTCTAAAAATAAAAGAATAAAAATGATAATAAGCTACCGAAATAAATCAGAAAAAAACATTACTGTCTCGTCTTATTTTCTTCTATACCTATATCACACGTTAAGTAAGAATAGGACATCGCAAACCATTGCTTTACCTAATAGATCTTTGTCTGACACGTAAACGAACAATTTTGAATCACACTTAACAATTTCTTTCGTATCATGTACTAAGCAATGCATTTATGAGAAGTGAATTTTAATTTCTTCTGTTACAACATGTATTATTTTCAAATATATATTTTGACTTGTAAACAAAGATAAAAAAAGAATGACATTGTCAGTGCCAATTCGAAATTTGAAAGGAGTTATTTTTTACAAAATGACCTTTTTGCCTCTAATCATTGTTATGATATTACTTGTCCACAATATGTTTGGTGTGTTATGAGTGAAACAGATTGATGTTTGAATTATTGGATGGAATGTGAATGATAATATCCAAATGTATTATGCAGATAATGGTGATATTTATAAGAGTTAATTGATCCCATATATAGGTGGTGAAGATTTAGTTGGATAGAAAAGTAGAAGGACCAATGAAAGGACGAAACGTGGGAGTAAGAGAGATTGTGTTGCAAAGTCATATTATTGATGCACGTTTGTTTTCTTTCAATCAGAGCATGGTGTGCAGCCTACTTACCCCACAATTTCTTTGTTAAAAAAAGGAGGGATTATTATTCTTTAGTCTATTCTCTTGTAAAAATTATTGACCCCATAAAAATGGTTTTATCGAGGAGGGATTAATTAGGAGATACAAACATTAATGAGAACTGAGTCTAATCATATAAGAAATCAGTATCTCTTTATCCAAAACCTTAAGACAATGAGTTAATGAGTCTTTCATTTTTATATAGTGTTCTACTTTCTCATTTTTATCCAATGTGAAACTTAGACTCATACTTAGATTTATAACAAAAACATTTCACTTCTAATAGATACATACATACATATCATAAACAAAATATTTACAATAAAATATATTCGTGAAAAATATTCATTTTGTTAATTACACCCCAAAATCAATTTTAACGGTAATTTTTGAAGTAGTATTATGTGTTAACATTAGTTTTTAATATTTATTATGGAAACAAAATCCGTTTCATCTAAAATTAATATTTGTTTTAAACTAATTTTGTAAGATGATGTAAATTGAAAACAGAATTTTCAATTAAACCATATATACCTTGTCAAAAGTGTGTTCCTATCACCTTTACCTTTAGGCAAATTAACACTCCTTTAACTTTGCGTATCCAACTTCTTTATCATAACTCACTTTTTCTTCTTTTTCTCGCAGACTTAAAAGATTAATAGACACTTAGGTAGTAGTCTCTATGACTCTTGACCCTCCCCCTTTTTTTTTTCTTTTTTTCTACACAACTTTTTCTTAATTTTTATGTAGCTAATGATGAGAACGAACAAGATGGCAAATTTATAAACCTAAATTGGACATTAAAATTTACACTGAGACATTATATTATATTTATACAACGATTTATATAACTTTCTCCACATTAAATTACTTATCTTAAAAAGAAAAAAACATTTATATAAATACAACTTCGTCATTTTAGCTATTGGATTGATACCTATATATTTTTAGGGTATGTTTAGTTTACATAGGAAAGAAAAGAAAAGAGAAATTATGTTGAAAAGTGTTATAGAAATTACGTTAATTGTTTACTTAGTTATTTGAAAACATTGGTTAGTATTGATGCTGAATTTAAGAAAGAAAGTAATTTTAAAATCTATCCTTTTGAGATGAGCAATAACCAATGATGAATAGACACGAAATGGATATTGGAAAAAAAAGACTTTGAAGATAGTTTTCCTTTTACTTTGTGGAAGAAAAAGGAGGAGTAATCGTGTTTATGTCTTCTAAAGCTTAATTAGTGGAAGGTGGTCCTCACTTCTTTCTTAAAATTGAACTTTATATCCATAAAGGTTGTTTTCTTTTTCAATTAAGTACAAGCAAGTAAAGTTAAATAAGTTTTGGAGGTCAAATATGATTAAGATGCTTCATTTATTGGACCTCAATTCACCCTTTTTTTGTAAGACAACATTGCTTTAAGTATTAAATATAACAATACCTCCTTTAAACGATATTCAATCTTTAATTTACCCTTTAGTGAAAAAATTACTACCATTAATTTTTTTATTATATTATTGTTCACTTTCTTAATACCTTTTTTTTTTATTAAATTTAACTCTCATTGCATTTTTTTCATTTATTAATATATTTTATCAATCTAATATGAATTTATGAGAAACTTTTGACAAAAAAATGAAATAAATAATTATCGGACTTGAATGATGTGTTAAATGATAGACAAACAGGATGCACATATAAAACTGGGGAAACGTAAACACATAGAGGAGATATACGTAAAGTAAGGGAGAGAGAGAGAGAGAGCAAAAAAGAATGAATAATACGTTGCATATATTTCGATACAAGACAAAAATACTTTATATAAATACAAATACTACATAAACAGTAACATACAAAACTAACTAAACAAACTTGAATTACGTAGCCAATATTAAAAAGTTATTAAGTCACCAATAATTTGTGAGAAAAAGAAAGACATTAAGTATATTTGTATAAAATAATTTTTATATTGCTTTGCTCTCATCAAACAAACTTAAATATTATAATTTTTCTATCTATTAATTATGTGTATTTAGTTTATCATAAACTTTAAGTTCAATAATTTTGTTTGTTGAATTAATAACGTTATTTAAAATAATTTATTTTAGAGTTTAATGTTTTATTATTATAGTTTAATTTTGTCCTAAGGTATTGAATCTAATTATGTAAATAATTATAGTACAAATATCACAGCTCATATATGTTAAAAAATAAAATTAAAAAATATGTATAATAAAGTGAATCCATTATAACATAAATTTTTTACCTATTTAACTTTTTTTTTAGTGAAGAATTTAGTGATGCGCTTATATCTCAATATCATAGAAAAATGTCAGCTTCAATTAATACATTTCCCCCAATATTTTTTTTTCTTTTAAATAATCATAGAAAATTGTCACTTGTTTCAAATTTTTAAATGTTAATAAGATGTCACATCAAATTAATCATTTTCACCTAAAGCAAAAAAAAAAATCAAATATTTCACAATTAACTTGCGAATTTTATAAATATAATACGTTAATATGTGAACCGGTAAAAAAAGAGAAATCTTTTTGGATTTTTCTTTTTTAGGATAGAGTTGATAAATAGCATAACTAAATCCATGAACAACAATAAAGAAAATAAGTTTCATAAACTACATAGCTGAATAGCTATTTAACATTATGTCCAATTTAAGAGATAATAACATGATAGGAAGCTGAATCTTTTGGGTCTCAACCAGTAGCCCAATATGCAAAGGCCCGCTAAGATTTATACAGGAGGCCCAAGTCATGATTTTGAAATAAGTTTTTCTATAAATAAACGTTATTGGTTGGCTATGTAATTGAAAATTATTACCCAAGTTCCAACTGCTACTTTATTGAAAGAATGTGTATGAATAGCCTGATTATGTAATACTTTCAGCTAATTTCTTTCTATCTACATTTGTTTTGGGGAAGCTGGTGCATGATTTGGATACTGTATGTATTGGACTTCAAATACTTTATCTCTGATTGTTGTATTGAATAACATGATCTAGTTGCATAGTGCCTCAAGTGATAACTTCTTTGCAGTTCCCGGACATGGGTCTCCCCCAAAAACTTCAGCAGCTACAGTCACAGAGCAAGATTGCTTGCCAATGCAGTTCTACAAATAATACCAATAATACATATAGTACAAAGTACAGAAGAAAAAGGTAACACTGATAATAAGCAAAAGATGCATGAGCATAACATGGTAGAGCTAATCATTCAGAACCAAATGACTAATTATCCAGCAATTACTGGTTGTAGATGTCACCGAGGATTAAGTGAGCAGATGAAACAAAAAGGGTGCCAACTTATACAAAATTCAGAAGAGAACTGGGTGAAATTGTGACTGAAGCATCAGAAGCAGCATCAGTATGCATCAATACAAATCTAAATTGTAAAGGGTCAAGCTGATTGTGGTACCTTTTCAGGAGCATCATATGATCTGTGAGCATGGCAGCTTCCCTCTCTATAGTTTCCACAAGTTCCCAGAGGCAATCCATAACTAGCAAATTTAATCTGGGAAATCTTTAGCCCAGGTGGACACCACAAGTGAGCCTTGGGTCTATTAATTTTGCCACTGGCCAGCATCTGCCTGTTCTTTAGAGTTGGTTGCCCTTCATATATATCAGAACAAACACTTGCTGTTGTTCTTTTCACCAAAGAAATTCCACTAGGGTCTCCTCCCCATTCTTCAAACACAACCAGGTAGTTCCCACTTGGGTTCAGCCACGACCGAGGAATATGGTACCTGTCCAATGCCAACAATAGGTTATCAATGTCATGAATCATGATGATGTTCAAGTTACTTACACCATTCACTGCGGAAAAATAACTTGTATCAGCTCTTACCATCTCTGAGAGGGCTCTCCACAGTTTGTCTGGCATTTTTTCTCAGTGTAAGTTCCAGCGTAGGAACATTCCCCACAACCACCGCGTGCTATATATCCAGGCCAATGTCGTCCAATGCTTTTACCATTTATCCATACTTGGCCCTTTCCCATGCTAATCATGTCCAGAGCCAATGGATCATTGCCTGCTGGTGTGCTAAAAGTTGTCTATTGACATTACAGCATAAATGTGTCAGAAGAAATAGAAATTCTTACTTCCGTGATCAGTCACATATTAAATACAACACTTGTTGAAATTCAATCTTACCTTGTACCATGTCAAAGGCTGCTTTTTAGCCAATAATGATCCTTCTACCCATTCAACTGAGCTACTCCCACTTACAGTGTTAAGGTTTAAGGCTTCTCCCTTGAGACCAATCTGCCAACAAAATGCAGATGAGTAATCTCTTATTTCTTAGTGACACACACATACATTATGATGAAACCTTTCAATGTTGCAACTGAGCAAAACAATAGTAGATGACAAACCTTGTAAGACCATTTCTGTTTAGACAAGTCTCTAGTCCCCTCATTTAGACCATTTAGTGTGACTGGGCCTAATACCCCAGCATTCCATGTCTCAAAGTGAATCCCAACATTCTGGCATTATTGAAACATTGGCATAAGATAGGAAGAGGAAAAGAATCTTGAAATAATTTATATTTGTAGAAATCACAAAAAATATTAGAGAGGAAGATAACTAACCGGGAGACCGACGGCAATACTTAGTAAAGATAGCTTATTATTCCCAACCCTCAGCTTCACTCTGTCACTAAATGTTAATTTAGGGAACTCCAATCCCCCATACACAGTACCTGCATTTATACAGAAAATGGATAAGTACAAGAGGAGATTATCATAACAAAAAAATGGATTGAAAATATATCATTACCTGAAAGTTGACCATTGATGAAAACATGCAAAGCATGGCCAGCTGACATCACGGTAAGAACAGGAGATTGTCCTCTCTTTATAAAACCTTCATTTGTATCAATATTGACACTGGAAAAGGGACAATAATTTATTACACGGAGCGAGGATACGAATAGTAAGTGTCAGGAAGTTGAACATTTCCATTATTAGTTTTTTAGAAGTCATGATACATGATCAGTTGAAAGATACTTACTCTGTCATATACCACAAATAATCTGTAGAATCTCGGGTGATATTAACCTGCTCCCAGAGTGCATATGCTGTCAAGGGATCATCTTCACTGGACGATGCTGGCTCTTCATTGTATGACTGCCAATCAAATGCAGTGTTCACAGCAGTCATCTTCTGCAGAGAGCTTTGAGCACCAACCTGTTTACATACATACCATTGACAACATGAATATTCATACTTGGAAAAAAAGAACCCAATATGAATACAGAGATTTTCTGCTCAAAATCTGTCTAATGTTTCTGTCCTTGAACAACAAAAGAAGTACTGAACATTACAATTCGTATGAGAAATATGTTAGTGACAGAAAAGTTCTGCACAAATAATTTCCGGCTACACTCCTTCATAAAATAAAATAAGCTTGATAAAAAGTATTGTCTTACTCTTGCAGTATTGAAAACTTCAGTTTTGCAATCAGGAAGGATGCTGATAGACCAAGGTGGTAGGTCATATTTTCCATTTCCAAATATAACTGTAGCGGAAGATTTGGTGTCGTAGTTTCCTAGGAATGCAGCACAAGTACCAGAAGTCTTGAACACATGTACCTAAAGTAAGATTAAAACAAACGCAAAAAAAATTTCAACAATTCTGTTAAGTATTTTTCACAAGTCACATCCTTGTTTAGGGTCCTTACCTCAAGGTTTTTACCAGGCCATGTCACTGTGGGATCTACAGACACTAAAGCTGGCTCACACAGCTTTATTGCTTTATGCAAATCCCTCAAATGCCCCCATTTTGGCTCATTTAAAAGTCCTGACATAGTTAAACAAGCTTCAGACTAATATGAATATGTACAATTTGCAAAAGCATAGAAATTAATATTCACCCCAAGCATCAATATAAGCAAGTAATTAAAAAAAATTCTTTTAAATAGATTTAAATTTGCATGGTGTCATCATTCAAAGCATGTGAACAAATTAACTAAATGTCTCAGCCTACCGTATTCATCAAGGAGACCATCATAGTCATAGCTGGTGGCAATAAAGGGGCCACCTGATGTCCGATCAAAGTTAGTTCCTCCATGGAACTGGATCCAAAAATGATACATTTTAGACTCAAATCAAAGTTTCCAATGCATGAATACATATTACGTAAAAAGGTGTTGACATTGGCCAACAGATAGACCGTAAATGCAATGTTCCAACCTACCATGTAGTAATTAACAAATGAACCGCCATTCTGTACGAATCTTGCAACTGAGAAGGCCATGTCTTCTGCAGGTCTACGAGGAACCGCGCCACCAAACTCAGTGTACCTGCAGAACACGAAACATAAACTGAATACAGGATCCAGACCAGTTATTTATTACTATAATTTATTTGTCGAACATACCAGCCACTCCAGTTCTCTGTCCACATTTTGGGTTTGTACTCCTTGTTAGGAGTGAAGTTTTCACAGTAGTATCCATTGCAGGTGTTAATCTATCGAGAAAGATGCAAGGGAGTTCAGTCAATAAACAGAAATGGGTGGATGACACAGAGAGAGGTACCGTAACTATCAGTTAGAACAAACTATAAGAGAAAAGCAACAACAGAGAAGGACAAATGGGCCAATGAACTTACTTCAAAATATCAAACCTAATGCAACAAAACAACCAAAACATTACTGAAGACTGTACCTAAAAGAAACAAATCAACGAAGGTGGGGCACTCAAATTTATGGGAAGAAGATAAGAATTATTCTCCAAATGTTTCTTTTTTATTTTTCTTAAAAGGGTTTGAGCAAAAGGGTCTTACAACAGGATCCGGAGCATCTTCTTGCTTGCACATAATCCAGGGGACACCAGTATCTAAACCCACAGCCATTTGAGCAGCCCATTGGGCATAAGCTTTTCCAGGAGCACCAATTTCCCACTCCACTGGTCCAAATTCGTTTTCTATCTGTCACATTCAATTTTTGGCCAAACAAAATGCCATCAATAAATGGTCATTATTGTAATTGATTGGTTGGCCTAACTAATAAAACTTCAGTCATAAAAAAATAACATGACAAAATGCAAAGTTGAAACTTGAAAGCAATTCTAAGAATAAATACTTATTCAAATCCCACTTCCTTGCCTGTGACAAAATTATAGGACCTCCTTGAGTCTGGAACAATTTCTCCGCCTTCATCATGTTCACAATCTTCTCAGTAAAATTTCGCATTGCCGCCTACATCATTACCAAAATTGAACAATTGCTTACAAAATGATCAGGATTTCATAATTAAACCTTAACAATAATAACCGAGCAAAATTGAAAATTCCAACCTTAAAAGGTTCATTGTCTGTTCTGAAAGCAATACCCGGAACATACTTGAGCCAAACAGGAAAGCCCCTGAATATCGAACAGAAAGAAAAGACCTTTAAACATTGCTAAACAGTGTTGTTCTTTTTCAAAACAAATTATCCTCAGAATTTACATATTATGTTATGTAGAATTATAAGACAGGTTATCAAAATCATTACCCAAAGTTCCACTCAGCACATACGAAGGGACCAATACGGAGATGAAGATAGAGACCAGCCTGCTGCACCACCTTGATGAACTTAACCAGGTCGTATCTATCCTCGAAATAATACTGAATTTTCAGTTACCCAAATTTCATATAAAAGAAAAAGGAGTGAGCTTTCTATCAACTTTTTGACAAGTGGAAATGATATATTTAAAAATATGAAACTAACATTTGCATTACTACCTTTCCAGGAGAAGGTTCGTGTCCATTCCAAAACACATAGGTTTGAATGACATCTAAGCCTCCATCTTTGGCCTTTTGAATAAGGTCTGGCCACATCTACAACAACCAATTAGAATGGTGGGAAAAAAAAGGTTTTCAGTGTGAAAAATGAAAAGTCTTAGGTGATTACAAAATAATAAAAAGTAAGTACCTGAGGTGTGCTTCTTGGGTAGTGGACGGAGCCTGAGATCAAAATTCTTCTCTGGCCATTAACAAGAATGGCTTTGTGATCGTAAGTCACAGAGGCTGTGACTGCACAAACCCACAAAAATAACAGCAGGGTATAAAAAAAACCCTTTGGTAAATTCTCCATAAGAACCCGTGAACCCGTCAGTGTCCTTCACACATTTAAAAAACAAAAACACAAAGTCCAAATGCGAAGAAGGGAACAAGAGAAACACGCTTCTGATGTTTCCTCACAATGTATTTTGATACTTTTGAGGTTGAAAGGAGATGTCAAACAAAGACTTTAATATAACAAAGTTTGTTTAGTTGTGGAGTAGTTTTGGTGGGTTTGAGCAGTTTGAGAAGGCTGCAACTCCTTTATATACATTTGAAAATCCAAGCTACTCCTACACTTTGGAGTCTAGCTACAACTGGGTCCCATTTTCTCCCTCTGATTCACTGTTCTGCAGATGTTTATGGAACGAATTATCCATATTAGATATCCACGTGTAAAACAGAGTCCAACACATTGTAATAAAACCATAATACTAAATAATAATAATAATAATAAAGCTTAGGGATGCTATCTGATGTATTAGAAATAGGATAAGAGGTTAGTAATTTAAGAAGTGTAAATAAGATTGTAGAAAATAAATTAAGATATTTATAAAAATAAGATCTTAAATTATAAAAAAAAAACATTTTAAAAAGTTATATTTATATTAAATCGTAAATATAAAATTATAAAAGGGGGTGTTTTATTATAAAACAATGCATATAAACAAAATTTGCAAAAAGTATTTTAAACATGAGACTAATATAAAATGAAATAAGACGTTAATCTAAAATATTGAATCAACTAAACATGTCTTAAATTAAATTTAGTAAAGAATTAAACAATTTTAGATCGTCATATTTATTATATAGACATTATTGTATCACTTGATGTTTAGTTAAGGAACTTTATTTAAATAATACTAATTATTTTACTTATTAAATATAATAATTCAATAAAAATTTATTAAACATATAACTCTTCATCACAATTTCTAAATATAAAATTATTATTAAATAAAAGTAATTATTTTAAAAATTTATACATGCATACAAATATTAATATTTATCGTTATCTATTTCTATATTAATGCTTTTATTAGATAGATATTACTGTATCAATTAAGGTTGCTGTTAATTTGATTAATTCATTTAAATCATAGTAACTATTTTATTTATTAAATTTAATAATTAGTATAATTAGATGCATAACATAACTTTCTCTCTATATAATATATATATATATATATATATATATATATATATATATGGGTTTGTTAACGTGCGTACGCTTTGTTTTTGAATTTTTCAGTTGGTACATTTTAATAATGTGTATCAGATTATAATAGACAAAAATACTCTCATGGATTATAAGTTTTAAAGTCAAGGATATTTAAATAATTTTCATTCTCAAAACAAAAAAAAAAGAAACCTCCAAACCCTTACTCACCTCCCTCATTCCTCTCAACCCTTAAATAATTTTATCTATCATCCTATGGTAGATCCAACTCAATAAAAAAATTAGAAATATTCGTCGTTAAACAATTTACCTTTGTAAATAGTTGAGTCATTGGCATATCCGCCTTCAGGCAAAGATTCATTCAGGATCTCTTCAATTTCATCATCTTCACTACCCTCTCTAATCTCATCATCTGCAGATGTTGAATCATCATCTCTTAAATACCTTAAGGCCAATTACCAATATGTCATTATGCTTGTGAAAATTAGATACAATTAGATAAGACAAAAATTATAAAATGAAAACTCATTATAAAATCATTTTTTGTAAGAAATTGTTTAATAGCGAGTGTTTCTGATTTTTTCCAGACTAATTACCAATTCCTTCATATGTCATTATGCTTGTGAAAATTAGATAAAATTAGATAAGACAAAAATTATAAAATGAAAACTCATTATAAAATCTTTTTTTTTTTTGTAAGAAATTGCTTAACAGCCAGTGTTTCTGATTTTTTTTAATTGAGGCTACAATAGAGATGAGAGAGAAAAGGTTAGAGTGAGAAAGATGAGAGAGAAAAGATTGAGAGGAATAAGAGAGGTGAGTAAGGGTTTGGGGTTTCTTGTTTTTTAGTTTTGAGAATAAAAATTATTTAAATATCCTTGACTTTAAAACTATAACCTTATACACATTGTTAAAATGTACCAACTGAAAAACAGGCGTACGCACGTTAACAAACCCCATATATATATATATATAGATATATATATATAGATATATATATATATATATATATATATATATATATATATATATATATATATATATTACAAGTCAGAAATTAATGTATAACTTAGTTTTTACTATTATTTAGTGATTTTATTTGAATAATATAGTATTTATTAAATTTAATAATTAAAATATCAATTTATTAAAAAGATAATTTTCAAATGATATTTTATAATAGATATTTATTGAGATTCGATTATTTTAATATTAAAATTATTTAATATAAATAATTTTATTATAAACAAGTTTCACTGTTTTAAAACATTTTTTTTGGAAAAAATCATTTTTCTACAGTTTTTTTATTTTTGTTTAGAAGTTCTCCTTCTTTGTTTGTCTATTTCAATATTTGAAATTGTTTGAATAATCTTTGCGACAAATTCTTCAAATTGGACTGATAAGTTTCTCTAAGTTAGTCTTTTACCCATTGTCCAATTTGTCTTCTTGTTGCATGTAGTCATTCTTTTGGTTACATGTATCTTTAAGTCATCAATGTGAGCTTTTGTCAATTAGTGATCATAAGAAAAATATGTTATGATAGTTCTTATAATGTTTCTATGTGTATATAGAACATCTTATGGAGTTACAAAGTTTTTGTAGTTTTAAATTTATTTGAGTTTAATCACATGTAAGGAAAACTAATTGCATTATCTCTAAATAATAAAAATGTTAAAATTACTAACTGGATTATTGTAATGTGATTTGTCTTGTTGAATGGTGATATGATTCCAAATAAAAGAGATGCAAATATTTAGGGATTAGAGCAATTAAAAACATAAATTTGGAAATTTTAAATAAAATAAAGAAACATAGATAAAGGAAAAAACATCACAAACTAAGGTTTAATAAGCCTAAGAAATATTGCCACAAGAATTGGGAAATTCATGATAAGATTACAAAATGTAGAGAAAACCCAGTAGAAATAACCTCGTAATAATTTTTTTGGCAAAAAGTCTTCTACTCTATTATAAATTCCAAAAAGTTTAAAATTATAAACTAAAGTTTTGCTTCATTTGTTTGTAAATAAAAGAAAATTACAATCCTTAAATTCTAATAAAAAATAATATAGTTCAGTGGTCATATTGACACATTTTAAAATGATTTTGGGTTCAAGTAATGACTATAACTATAATGTTGATATTTTTATTTTAATAATCCAATCATGTAATACATATAATTAACTTGGCTTCTTCAAAATGTGAAATCTTCAATTGGGTTCCAAAAGATGATTAATCTTGTATTACAATGTCTTTTGGACTTTTTTAAGTCTTTCTTTTGACATGGGTCTACATAAACCTCTTGAATTGACATTCTAGTCATGGTCTCAATGATGCTCATCATGTGTCTTGGGCTTTGATGTATGCATCAAATGATATGTGTGATGAGTTATATACGTTGAATTGAAATTATGGTCATAAATTGCATAATTTGACCTATGGGAATAATATAAATATGCATTTTTGTGTTATGGTTGTTTGGTGAGACTAAGATTAGAGAGCCATTGGTTTTGATGTCGTTAGGCGAGGATATTCTTGTTAAGCGACTCCAGAGCAAGAGAGTTCACTAATTTGGTTATCGTTAGACGTGAAATTTCTTCATTAGACGAATTACGGGTGATTTAATCAACTAATACTAGTGTTGTTGGGCGAAAAGTCTAGTCACTAGGTGAGTAGATTTTCAGGTACTACTCGTTGAGTGAGTGGATACCTTGTTGAGCTATTATAGTAGAATTTCAACCATGTTTATGTTCACTTTGTTTGAATGTTTTATCAGATCTTATAAGTTGTTGCAAAAACTATCTGTGTGTATGTGATTTATATGATGATGATCGATCCCAATTCAAGGAGGATAATAAAATATTAAATTACACATAAAAAACATTTTCTACCAAAAAAAAATTATAACACCTTGAAAAGTTGACATAAAAAAAATTACATTACATTACATAAATAAACTTTCTCTAACAAAAAATTATTTATTATTTATTATTTAATTAATGACATTATTTAATAAGAAAAAAAATCGGAATCTTAAAAAAGCAAATTATAATGGTGAATAAATCCATTTATTCAACTTTTTTTTCAAAACAGTTCACCATACCAGAATTTCAGTCACAACAGAAAAAAGTTTTAAATGTGTCCCGACAACACAATTATGGTGGCATTAGCTACATTTGTTTGCAATTCCTTAGAATGTTGAAGAATATGAGAAAGCAGAGAGTGAGAGTGAGAATGAGCAGGATTTAGAATCTTGTCGAAAAGCAATATTAAGAGTTTGCGTTAGGGTTTGGTAAATGTATCTGAATTTCCTTTGTTGTGAGTGTGAGTGCACATAAAATACAAGTGTGATAATTGGCGTAAAAAAGGAGCTACTTTGGGCTACTTTCACTCTAACATGTTTGCTCTTCTTCCTCATAAAGGAAGATTCCAAGTTTTAAGTACGTTATGTTAAGCTTCTTTGAATCCAATCCCATTCTTATTCTCTTCTCACAAAAATAAATATCATCCTCTTTTTAGCTTCCATCCATTGCACGGAGAGAACCATTCATTTCGTGTTTTTCCTCTTTCACAACTTCTGAGTATATTCCTGAAAAATAATTTGGAAGGTAGATAAATTATCATAATAAAATATATTTAGATATTACATATGCTAGGTTAAAATATATACTTCAAACATCATTTAATTTCACAAAATTAAATTATAAAATAAAATTTACATCTACTTATAAATTACTAAATCATACTATTTTTATCAATTTGATATTTTTTATACACATTTATTACATTAAGATATTTTTTTTTTATGAAAGACTAAAATTTAATGAATGATTTAACACAAGTCAAATAATAGATCAAATAAATATAAATTTTACTAAAATAGACTCTAACATAATTATAATACCATGTTAATAAAAAGAATTTAAATTTAATTCAATTTTATAAAATTATTTATAAAATTGCATATATTTTTAATTTACATCAAACTTTATGTAATAAATTATTTTGTGAGCTATATGTTCATTTAATGAATCAATTTATTTTTCTCAGTTAATATTTTTGTAATATTTTAATGCATGCAGGTAGGTACTGAAAAGTCAAATTGAATGAAACTACTTCACACTAGTTCATACAACTCTGTTTCTAATCTTAGCTTTTCCAATCGTGATAATGTCTTCAATTTTATTTTCAACATTAAGTTCCGTTATCAATAATAAGAGTTCAAATGGAAGTTTAGTTCATTTTTTTTTTTCATTATCTGTAATATTATAATAATAATTATTATTATTATTATTATTATTATCATTATTATTATTATTGAATTATTGCAATGATTGCCAATCTGTCAAAATGAGTAACACGTTGCTTCAAACGAATATCTAATAATATGGCACACTTGTACATTAATAATAGCAGGAATGTTTATGGGGTTTGATAATCGGAGGAACTAATTTGATTTGATTTAATTTTAATTATTTGAATTAAGTTATTTTTATCATTAGATAGAATATAACTTTTAACCCAATTTTTAATACTTGGAGTGAGATTTTATTAGTATATTAATTAAATATATAATTATGAGATATTAAATTATTCAATTATTTAAATATTTAGTATTATAGTTTATTTTAAAAAATTAAAAAAGAATCTTTTCATAGTACAAATTTTAGAAAAAAGTATACATCAACCTAATCCGACTTAGATTGCGTGTAATAAAAAATTATAGAAACTCAACATAATTCAATTTATGGTTTTTTTTATTGAGTAGTAGGATTAATTCGGGCAAAAACCCTTATTGAAAACATATATATGGTTCTAAAATTGAAGTGTCTCATATTGATGTTAGACGATTTGGATTGTCTAATGTTATTTTTTAAATCATATGAAATGATGTGTTTAAAATTGAATCTCTTAATATATAAAAGTTGTATTGGCCAACACAATAAAAGAAAAAAGAATGAAGTAAGATCTTCTTAAAGGATCAACCAAACATATCGATGTCATATATTTTTCTTGCATAGAAGAACAAGTTATATATGTGTATCCATTTTATACATATCGGTATACACTATGTACTGTGGAATTTTTATTATTAGAAATTTAATAGAATAAATTTTAAATATATATTATAATTAAACATAATAATTAAAAAATAATTTAGAAACTCGTATAAAAAATCAGAATAATAAAGCTATAAAGTATCTTGCTTTCTCTCCAATCATAATTCTATTAATCTTTTTGATGGTGGAAAGCAACTCTTAATTATTAATCTTCAAAATTTTCCCAAATATGAAGTAAAGAATGGTGAATGAGAGTTTGTTATTGCTCCATGCGAGACGATCGAGGATGCATGAACGGACATAATCATGTGACATAGCTTCGTGTTCAAGGTTCTTATTAATTACTTTATTTTAACGCTTTTCAAAACAATTTTTCCAACTCATTGTAGAAAAATCAAAGATCAGATTATGCTATGAATAATTTATATAATAAAAACATTAAAATAAACATATACCTTATTATTCCTCTACATGCATAATGCTAATTAATTAAAATTATTGAATACCTTGCGAATATAGTATACAGATAGAACAATCTCAAACGTCACATGTGAGGACCACAAACAATAAGCCATTAGCAAGTTGTAATATCCTATTTATTGAAATTAAATGCAACTGCCAATTTAAATGGAAATGGCAATGGCTATCATATGCCTTTGTTTAATCCTAATCAATGTGATTTCCAGCAAGTCTTATGTATCTGTACACATATGAATAGACTTTTCTAAATTCAACAATAAATAACTAATTTCACTTCGACCCCAGTTTACCCAAAATCCTAAATAAATATATACGTAAAGCTATGCTTTTTTTTTTATAAAATTTCTCATAAAATATAACCATATCGACTCCCATCGTCATAAATTCTATTCATTCCAAATCTAAGAACCTATACATTGAAAATGACATGAGAGTGGAATTGTTATGTATCAAGTATAAAAAATGTGATTTTAATCTTCAATTTATTTTTATAAACTTTAAATTTATCTTGGTTATAGTTAATGTGAGATATTTAATATATATATTTACATCAAAAGTATTTACATTTCAAGTATAATACTGTGATAATGAATGAAATGATAGAACTAATAAATACCAAAATTTCTTTAGAACAAACTTTTAAATAGTTATAATATTGATTTAAGAACTAAATTTTAAATTTAACTTAATTTAATAAAAGCTTGTAAAATAAGATTTATATATAAAAATTATTCTCTTATGTCTAAAATTAATATAAATAATATTGATCTAGCGAATTTAAATATAAGTCTAACTTTAAAAATAACTTTTTCCATTTACTTAAGTTAGCTTAGTGAATAAAAATCTGATGGGTTTCAATTGTTGAAAATCTAATGTAAATCTAAATATCATAAATAAAATAAATAGAATATTATATAAAAATAAAGATTCATTAATTTATTATTTTAAAGTTTTGAGTAAAAAGTGGTGTTATAAATATTTGGTTACATCAACATGAATTGTACTTTATTTATTTATTTAATTTTTTTTGGGACTTTAGCATGGAGGATACTGATATGATTTAAAACGAAAGTCAGCAGAAGCTAAAGAAAAGTGTAGTTGTCAAAGAGTGGGTGGATGAGATTTTCTGTTACGATTTGATGGGTCTGATTCATTAATAAAATAATGATAATCCAACCCGCAAACCACTGGAATTGTGAAAATTATAAACTAACTAAGCTGTCAATAATGGATAATGGATAATGGAATATCTCATCATAGACCTAAACTTTAGAAATTATTCTCTTCAACAATAAATAATCTAGTTATTATTATACAATGTAGATTAATTTGAGTTATTAATATACTAAATTTGAATCAGATAAGCTTAGCAAAAGGTCAAAGAAGACGGGCCTAGTAGAATTTATAGTTATTGGGCCTTCTTTTGATTTTGGGCTTGAGAAGGTTTAGAAAAGGGCTGGTGCGTACTTGGGTAGAAAAGGGGAGTTTCTTCTTATACTTCAAAAGGTGTGTTGTGGACATGAGCATCCCAAACCAATCTACATCACTGTCATGTTTGTGGTCGCGGCGGAAGGTGGCGGGGCACAACAGCCAAATGTTGATGCTACAACTAATCAGCTCCTTTCATCAATATTGTTCACGGAATCAAGTTACTCTTATTCTCCACCATAACATTTTTTTCCCACCCATTTCACTTCTTCAATCTACGTCTCAACCATTAACCCAAACAAAAATCTTTCAAATACTCTCAAGAACTATCCTTAAGGACAATAATTTATTATTTAAGAAAATTTAAAATTTATTATAATAAAACATGCTATTTAGATCAAATCTTATAAAGATATTCAAATTTTTTAAGTTTGTGAAAGTAATTTAATTACTTTACATTAAATAGTTTTACTTCAAATATAAACGTTTAGAAATTTTTAAATTTCTTTTTACCGTGAAATCTATATTTTTTTTTTCTTCTAAACTATTTTATTGATTTGACCATAATTTGGGTTTTTTTGACTCAATTTTGATTGGATATGACGTGGATTTAGTTAAGGTTGGAACAATGTTGAGATGACATTGTTTTTGTATAATGTTGATGAGGTTCCTCTAAAAAATGATTATTTTTATTATTGTTGTTAACAATTTTCTTTTTATATTAAATATTTTATGTTAACATCAATAATATTTTTTAGATGTTGTTAAATAGAATATTTTTAGTTAATTTCAATTATAATTATTTGGAGTTTATATAAGTAGAAATTATTTTTTAATCAACATCAATTACGACGTTGGACAAGGTTATCTGTCAATCAACATTAATCAAAATTACTTTGACCGATATTAACATAATTATTTTGTTGTCTATGTTAGACAAACTTTTTCTTTTATCTATATAAATGAAACTATATTTAGTTTCTGCAAGTCGTGAATATTTCAGTGATAGAAGTTACATTTCTTGATATTGTTGTAGTGAGAATTAGGATTACTAGTTGATGTTTGCAAGAATTTTTTTATTCATGGATAAGACTATTTTTCGGTCTATATGAATCCATATATTTTTTTTATTAAAATTTGTAATGGTTATTTTTTATTTATGTATAAGTAAATTACTTTTTATAGTATTCTAACAAAAAAAATTGAGTATCTGAAAAAAAAATGAAAAACTTTCTCAATCAAAAGTAAATCACGTTTAAACCAAAATAGTTTTTTTTTTCTTTGACTATAGCAGTTAATATTTTATTTATAAGTAAAATAATTATAAATCGTTTTTATTTCTCCAAATTAAGAAAACGTTTCAATTAAAAAATAAAAACAAAAAATACAGAGAAAAAAATTAAAAAATTAAAAAGTATAAAAAAAATACAAAAATAATAACATTATAAGATCTTTTTAGTTAATAAAATTTAAATAAATATAAAACTAATTTAATATTCATATATTCAAGTATTAGATGGTGATTCGTAATTATTTATAAATAACAAAAATATTCCATTCCAAAAATTAAAACTCAATCCTTTCCGATCCAATTCAAATATTTTAAAAATTAAAGAATTTAAAATCTAATATATTTAAATTTTCCAGAAGTTATAAAATTGAATTTTGTGAAGTACAAACATTGATGATGGGTGATTAGTTTAGTAGAGTAGCCATTGCAGGCAGAGTGTATGAGCACAGAAGAACCTAAAAGGCTATCTCAATCTATAACGAGCCATCAGGAACTGAAAAGCCAACGTGCAACTATGCAAGGACGATCTAGTTTATACAGTTAACCATTACCAAACTGAAGTGAAGACGAGTGTGAGTTGGAATTTACAGGACAACCGTACATCCGCATCAGAAAACCATCAACTAATCCTTCAACCGCTCTCAAGAAACTTTCTGTTACAAATCACTCCCGTCAAACCTTCCTTTTCAATTCTTACTTTCAAATAATCAAGAATGCACCTGTAAACAAAACATTTATATTTAATTTAATCAACCAATTCTATTTTTTCTTTTAGTGTATTTAAGATAGGTATTTTTTAGGCTTAATACTACGGTCGTCCCAATTTTTTTCAGTTTGTTTGAAATAGTTCTATTTTTTTTAAATGTTCAATGTAATCTTAAAAATCGTAATTTGTGTTTAGTCTTTTTTTTTTTTGCAAACTATGTTTAAATAGTTAATGACATATCACCAATAATTGGATTACATGACAGTTATTATCTGACGTGACTAGGATCATAGTTGACTAAGGATGATCGTGTTAATGAGGGCTTGACATGTGACAACCCTTTTCGTCACCCAAAAATTAGGGTTTTAGATTTGCATCTGCAAATTGGGAAAAAACTTGCTCTAGTGCTGTCAAGTGAGAATCTTCACCGCGGATATGGTGAACTTCGTGATAGTTGATTTGCTTCTAGGTTTTTCTCCTGCAGGTGAATGAAGAAGGCGTAGTGGAGAAACTTACGGAGAGGTGTTGGTGCGACGGTTGAAGATGATTGCGTGATTCGGCTTTGCATTTACGCGATTTGGGTTTTGCTCGCGAGAGGTTGGTGATGATGTTGGTGGCTCTTCACCGTTGCGGCGCGAATCACGCTTCTGATTTGAAGGAGATTTTTGGTTCAGTGGGTTTTGATCTTCTGTGTTTCAGGTTGATGGTGGCGGGTGGAGAATGTAGAAGTTTCACGACGACGTTTCTCAAAGACATAAGGAACTCGCGATTCGGTTTTGTGATGCTTGTGGCGGAGTGTTTGGAACAACGACGCGACCATTTTGTTAGGGTTTCGAAATGTTTGATAATGGAGGTATGAAGATGGTGGTTGGCCATGAGCTAGCGGAGGCGGTTAGGGTTAGGTGATGACTAGGGTTTTTTTATGTAGAGAAAATTAGGGTTTTTGGAAATAGGAAATAATGATGACGTGGTGATGTGTCACTTATTGCATAGCTGAACATTTGACACGATTTAAACAGATTATAAAAATGACTAAATTAAACATTAATTACTATCAATTACATTGAATATTTAAAAAAAAATTAGAACTATTTTAAACAAAAACTAACAGGACCAACAGTTTTTAAAATATTATTTCTTTTAAGTATATTTGAATTTTAAGATGAGTCACTATTAGAAGGATTATATATAATTAATTTTAATTTTAAAGTTTGAAAATCAATCTATATTCATGTTTGAAACAAAAATAAATTTTAATTTTAGGTTTAAATTTAAAAATTAAAAATATATTTAATCATATTTAATATAATAAATTAATTCTAATTTTTCGTTGTTCAATGTATTTAATATATTATATGTTTTTGAATCTAAAATTTCTGTGGCGGATATAAACTATTGAGTGTCTTAGAATAAATCCCTCGTTAAGGGTTAATAAAGTTTTAGTTTTTATTGATAACATTATTAAAGCTAATGATTACTAGAAAAGTATTATCCCGTTTTAAAATATGAAACTTCTTTATGAATTTTCTTTTTTAAAAAAAGAATTTTTAAAATCTAAAGAAAGAAGATATTAATTTCCATTCCTAAATTATATAAAACTATCTTAAATTACGTAAAACTATTATGTATAAGGAAATAAATGAAATGAATTATTTTTGTCTTGTAGCTATAGATGATCAGAATGGTAACCATTGAATTAGGTTATAGAAAATTATAGTAATGAATGTTTAGTTTCTCCTTAGCCTTACCCGTGCCATAGATGGTGGAGTTGAAAAGTGATGGCCCCCTTTGGAATTTTGAAAAGTACTATAAGTTTGGACTTACTTCGTATAACAGACAGGAAATAGATGATAATTTGTAAGGAAGTCTCTGTCAGAGACAGCATTGCCACCACCATCAAACGTTTACAGGAGTGATTTACAACCCCCATACGTAGCCTACTTCCTCATCGTACATATTACAATCTTATTATTATTCACACTCAAATTATTCTTCATTTTACACAAAACTCTTGTGTTCAACCTTCATTATGCATGCAGGCCTCAATTTCCATCTCTTTCTCTCTCTCTCCGATATTTTTCTCCTTCCTTTTAGTACTTCTTCAATACAACCCTCGATTAGGGTTTTACTTCAAATGTTTTAAGAGCAATCATGAAAAAATAATTCACTTAAGGTCTCTAGTTTTTTTTTTTTCAATCTCACATGATATATATGACAACAATATTTACATTAGCATCAATTAGGGAAAAATGTTTTTTTTTTAAACCACAAATACTTGTCACAACGAGAATCGTGGTTAAGTTAGATAGATTATTGTAACTTGCAAAAAATTCTAACTCAATGTTTAACGAAGTGGCTTACTCAAAATTTTAAACTCAAAGTTTAGTATAAATATTAACTCATGAAAAAAAAAGACTATTTATTTGTAGGAACTATAAGATTGATCTAATCATAAAAGTTGGAAAAAAGTGTTTGAAAGGTTGTCAGTTTAAATTCCTAATAACATTTGGAAGATAAGTTGATTTAAAGGAATTTGAAAAAAAAAGAGAGAGGTTGTGTGTTTAACTCTTTCATTAAAAAACTAACAACTAACATTTGTTTATAAAAAAAAAAAAAACTATTTATTTGTGTAATAAATATTTAAGAAATCAGTTTAAAAATATTTTAATTTCTATATGACTACGTCTTTGTTAGACATTGTTAGATTGTATTTACAGTTTTAAATCGGACAATTTTAACCGTTCTTTTTTAATACATACCATAACGCTAAAGATTAAAAATATTGTTTTCTATATTTTGAAACTCTAATTTATTAATTGTTTTAATTTTTTTATATTATGATATATTGTATTTAAGTGAGTAACCTTAAATTATTAAATCTCAACTTTGCTACAAATTTTTCTTCTTACACTAGTATTTTTTTTTTTTAACTCAAATATTACTTACTTTAAAGGTATTCTCTAAAAAAAATAGTTTGTTGACCTACATTAAAGGACTGATAAATGAACCTTTTCAGTTAGAAAAGAATGTAAGTTGATTTGTTAAAGAGATTTCGCCTGAATGAAAACTAGCCTAGATAAAAGTCTTCAAGTGTGTTTTCCTACTAGGTCAGCTCGTGATATTTTAAAGAATCCTAAGTGCGTCACTGTGTGAATGATTTTTCACCATTTACTTAGATTGGTTAAAACTTTGACTTGTGATCTGTATGAAGAGAAGGAAGCATTTATACTTTGCACAGTGATAAGCATGGTCTGATGCCACAGTTGATGATTTGTGTTGTCTATAGGAAAGAAAAGGGAGACGGCGCTAGACAGAGTGAGGAGTGGTGCCTCCCAAAAAATATTCTCATTGTGTGTTGGGTTCTGTCCATTTGCCTGCACCAGCATTCAATGCTTTTTGGCAATGCACATGCAAAGAGGTGTCTCACTTCTCATGCATCGTCTTTCTTTCTTTCACCTTGTTCCAGCTCCAATCAAGAAAAAAAAAATAGAGGCTGAAGGTTAGTATATTCTGATCCAACTATCTAAACCAAGGGCTCCTTTCTTATTGGTAAAAACTTTCTGCAGATAAGGTTCTGTCATACCTATGGGGTCACCTTATGTAGCATTTCACACACTCCATTTTTTTTGTCTCTTTAACTTTGTCTCTTTAGGTGTCATGAAGTCACGTGAACTTCTTATAGCGATGGCTTTAATTTCTTACCTTTCCTTTTACCTGATAGTTTCCTTATACCCTATATTCAAGTTTTGCAATTATAAAAAAAGTTACTTTTAGCTATGTATCATTACAAATTAACAAATCTTGTAATTTAGAATTATCTACTAATGTCTCCTAATGAAATGTATATCGGAAAACCTAGGCAGGAGTAAAACTTTCATATATTATGTGTTTTTAATATTCTTATTATTTTGATTGTGTAATCTCAATTCATTCATTAACTCGACAAACTGTAGTAATAATTGTGTCATGGAATCCAATGAGTGTGTGTCAATTTGCAACACCCATAAATTTGTGAGAAGGAGTGGTTAAATTTTCAATAAAGAGTATTCACATGTTAAACTCAAAGGCTTGAAGCTTATAAAAATATCTCATTCTCACTCGAAAATCAAGTCTAGATATAATGGATGAATTAAGCAAAATTATATTATTAAAACAGTATAAGTATATATTTGGAAAATTAGGTTAAATTTGCGGAACAAAAACGAGAAAATATGTTTTTTTTCTTCTACTGATTGTGACAACTTAAAAATGAGTCAACCATAAGTATACCAAGATTAGTTTATGAATCAGTGGACTTAAAATAATTATATAAAATAAGATGCAAATACCTTAATTGAATTGTATCCATTTAATTTAGTATTACAAAAGAAAACAAAAAATGTGGTGAACAATAAAAGATCATATGGTATACATTCAAGTAGTATATGATGATGTAAACTTATCCCTGTGGTTTCCGTTCTTTATAAGAGTAGCGCTAGGAACTGTTCGCCATTTCCTTTCTCTCTATCTTCTCTCTCTCTCTCTCTCTCTCTCTCTCTCTCTCTAAATCCTCTTCCACCTTTGTATTGGACAAAAGGAAAACCGTTTCAGTTTGCAGATTGCGCTGATCTCTTTCTCTTTCTCTCTCTCTCCCTTGGATTTCTTTGTGGCTTGGTTTGTCGTGTGTACCTGTTTTTATGTGAGCTTCCAGCATGATTCCAGCCTATCGCCACTCTTCTGTGATTCCTTTGGATCTTAATGAAGATCAAAACCATGAGCTCTTCACTCCCACTCATCATGTTTACCATTCTTTTTCTTATCTATCTTCACCATATCCCGTCCTCTTCAACCCTCCAGATCAAGAAGATGGATCACACTCCTGGGAACCAACAAAGCACTTATCAGGTCATGAAGAGGTGAGACATACTTGTACTAATTGAGATTCATATATATATATATATATATATATATATATTTATAATCTTTATGATCACTATGATATTTTATTATATCTTGTTAATTTTGATCACGCCATCTTTATCTAGGCTGAGAAGATTAACCCTACCATGGGATCATGGGATCACTCGGTGGCACAAAGTGAGCTCAAGGTGACAGTTTGTAAGCAGAAAGAGAGGAGTGAAGATCACGAAGTAGCTGCGGAGGGTGGTTCGGTGGAGTTGATGTCTTCAAAGATGAGAATGATGCAAAAGATGATGGGGCCCGATCAAACTGGTGCATATATAGAAGACAGCACTGTGCATAAGTTTGAAGATGAGAAGCAACCATTATCACCGCTTGGAACTGATAACAGCAGCAGCAACAACTGTTCAAACCACAGTAACAACACTGTTAGGGTTTGTGCTGATTGCCACACCACTAAGACCCCCCTTTGGAGGAGTGGACCAAGAGGCCCCAAGGTACACCTTATCTTAAAAAACACAAATCCCAATATTGGTCCGTACTTAACTATTTTCTAACTAAATATCACTACCCTTTTTATCAATTTTTAGTTTAATCACACCAGTACCCAACTAATCTTCCAGCTCTTTACTTTTAAGCATTTTCTACTCAATAAGTAGAATTAACTAGAATATTGCTATATATTATGTTGAAATTAAATTAAATTTTTTGTGACAGTCACTATGCAACGCCTGTGGAATTCGACAGAGGAAGGCGAGACGAGCCATGGCAGCTGCAGCATCGGGAAATGGAACAATGATTTTGGAAACTGAGAAGTCTGTGAAGGGAAACAAGTTGCAGAAGAAAGAGAAGAAGGCAAGAACTCAGGGTGCACCACAGATGAAAAAGAAGCGCAAGCATGGAGTTGGAGCAAAGCCATCTCAAAGCAGAAACAAGTTTGGTTTTGAGGATTTGACATTACGCCTAAGAAAGAGCTTGGCTATGCATCAAGTTTTCCCTCAGGACGAGAAGGAGGCTGCGATCCTTCTCATGGCTTTATCTTATGGCCTTGTTCACGGATGAATTTCAACGGTTAATTTTCATCGCTTCATTTCAGAACGTTAATTAGGTTTCTTGTAGCTGTTTATGACTGGCTAGTTTTTTTATTATTGTGTGAGATCAATGGTCTGAGTTATATGTGCGAGAAAAGGGATGTAATGTAATGCAGTAAGTTAGTTAGGAAATGGGAGGGATAATAAAGTTACATGGTTGTGGGCGATCTTATGTACTTTGTCATATAATGTTTGGTTTGAGCAAGTTGACGAGACCAAAAAGTGTGGGTCTCTTCTTGATGCATGTCTCATTTTATCTCAACAAATATTCAATAAAATTTACAAGGGTTTTTATATATTGTGATGAACAGTGTGAGATCAGTTTATTTAATGAATTGGAATAGTTCAATAAGTGTTTAGAGAGAAATTAAGAAGAATGTATGGATGTAGGCACTTGGATATATACGTGGTTCGAGATGAGAAAGCAACCGAACTACTTTATTTCTTTTCTTCCCACGTTGGTTAGGGTCCTTTATAGAGGCTTTTCCCGCGGTTCACTTAAAAAGCTATTAATTATTCCACATTGACCTGACGAGGTTCTCAATCATGATAGTGATAATTCATGTCTGGGATGCAGCTTTTTGTGTCCTAGAGACCTGTGGGTTGTGCCCTTGATTTGGACTTTGTCTACAAAAAGTATGAGGAGCCTGCCTTCACTCTTCATACCATGCAAGGAAGAGTGGTGTAAGTGGTCGATAGAATGCATATAAAAGATCTTTTTATTATTATTGAAGAGAAAAAGATTTCACAGTTCAAAGAGAATAACCAAGATGGTTATATACAAGTTGTTGTGAGGAAAAGAGAACTCAATTGACCTAACTAATAAAAGGGTAAAAAAAAATTAAAAAACAAGGAAGAATATATATATATATATATATATATATATATATATATATATATATATATATATATATATATATAAGCATGAATATTAGTTCTAATAGCATAATGATGAAGAGATTTTATAAAAATGCTAGCAATTTGATTGGTGGAAGGAACATGAAGAAGCTTGATGAGACTATCGATAATCTTTTTTTCTTGTAGCGTGGTAATAAATTTTTATGTGTTTTATTTTCATATGGAATGAAAGGTTCTTTGCAATGTGGATCATAAAGTTATTGTCACAAAAGACAAAATAAAAGGGTAGAAACAGGAAAATGCAGATCTTTGAAAAGATAATGAACTCATATATCTCACAAGTTAGAGATATGTATTTAGCTTCAAAGGATGATCTAGACACAATAGTTTGCTTCTTTGACTTCTAGGCAACAAGGGTTGTCCCAATAGAAACACAAAACTCGAAGATTGAATGTCCTATGGTGGCTCAAGTTGCCCAATTTGAGAGTAAGTATGAACTCCAAGGGAATTGTCAGCAGCATATAAAAGGTCAGTTGGCTAAGTTGTTGTACGACAAAGTAATATCGAGCCTTGTGTTAGTAAGGTATATAAATCTCCCAATTAAATGGTAATATGAAGAAGGATATAGGAGAATTAATGTATCTTGTATCAATACGTATTATTATTTTTATTTATATTTGGGTTTAACTCGTATCTTTTGTATAATAAATAAAGTATATATTCTATGTATATATTCAACACAAAAGAAAATCAATGTCATACATAGTTTTTTTACTATATTGAGCATGGTATCAGTCATTATTAAAACTTATCTTAGTGATTTTGTTGTTTGTTGGACATATTGTTTCACTCGGACATATTGCTCCACCCGCTATTAGATCATTATCAGACTATTCATTAATGTCTAATCTCAAGCTCAAGATGATTATACCTTAGTTTGAGGGGAGTGTGTTCAAAATCTCACATCGACTGATGATAAGGTCAATTTACATATAAGTGGGTGAAAACCTCATTTTATAAGTCAGTTTTGTAGGTTGAATTAAGCTTAAAGTTCACTTCTTAACATGATTGCAAACTTAAATATTTCTTGAGTATCACTAGTGTAGAATCGTTCTTTAACGTCACCCCATAGACGTCGGTTATGGTGTTGAGCGATGTATATGACTGACCGGTGGTATTTTAGTAAATAAGTTGGCGATATGGACGTCAGTTTCGATATAGACCAACGTCTATAATACTATATGCGTCAGTTTTACCATAAACTGACGTCTATACTGCTGCAACTAATGCGATTCACTTACCACGCAAGCAAATAAACGTCCCGTCTTGCAGCACCGACGTCTAAATGGCCTGAAAAAGGCATGTGAAAAGTCTATTGGACGTTAGTTTATACAGGAGGCCGACGTCTATATGGCTGCATTTAATGCGATTCAATCACCGACAGGCAAAATAGACGTCCATTTGTTCAGGACCGACGTCTATAAGCTTATATAGACGTCGGCGCCCCAAGGTCCCCGTCGTCTACTGGACTGACCGGATACTGAAACGTCACTTCGTTCAGCGCTTGAGACGTCACTACCCTTGCATCCGACGTCTAAATGACTGAAAAAGGGCAAGTGAAAAGTCTATTGGACGTCGGTTTATACAGGGGGCGACGTCTATATGGCTGCAATTAATGCGATTTACCTACCCGCAGGCAAAATAGACGTTCATTTGTTCAGGACCGACATCTATAAGATTATAGACGTCAGCTCCCCCAGGTCCCCGTCGTCTACTTGACTGACTGGATACTGAAACGTCACTTCGTTCAGGGCTTTAGACGTCATTACCCTTGTATCTGACGTCTAAATGGCTTGAAAAAGGCAGGTCAAAAGTCTCTTGGACGTCAGATTAGTGAGGTAACTGACGCATCATTTCATGTTTAAGTAACCGTGAACTCGCAGTTACGCGCATCGTCTTCTTCCTCCTCTCTGTTTCTCTCTGTCGCAGTTACACGCAGAATCTTCTTCCTCCTCTCTGTTTCTCTCTGTCACAGTTACACGCAGAATCTTCTTTCTCCTCTCCGTTTCTATCTGTCGCAGTTACACGTACAATCTTTTTTGAGACTTCTTAAACAACTTAATAACATAAAAAAAATAATTTATTTTCTTAACCTTTTCTTTCTCAGAGGGCTGGATTAGGAAATGAATGAGAAAATAAAAAAAATAAATTTTATTGTATATTAATATATTTAGAAATAGTTTATAAAATATTTTTAAAAAAAAAAATTAATGTAAAAATGAATTTTAAAAAATTTAAAGTTAAAATCAAATTTAAGTTAAAATACAAAATTATTATAAAATTTTAATTAATAAAATAACTATTTTTTATAATAAAAATATATTGAAATAAATTATCAAAATTTAAATAATTTTATTTTATTTATTATTTTAATATATTTGTTTTAATTATTTACTTCTTTTAATATATATGTATATTAGTATATAAATTTTTTTGAATTTCTCAAAACTGTCTTTCCATGATTGATTATTGAATATGATTATAATTGATTATGGGCAGTTTTAAAAACTTTCTTCACATATTATAGAAAGTTACAGAAAAGAAAAACTTTTACCTTGTTTTTCTTTTATTTGACCTTTTTTAGCTAAATAAAGCACTTCTATGCTCATAAATTAATGCATTAAATTAAGATTAATCATTTCATATTCAATCATTACAAATTTGTTGATGTCCTAATTTTCAATAAAAGTAAAATCACTAACACAAGCAAAAGCGAAACAATTTACCTTTATCTCTAAATTTAGCAAATAGAGTGTGTTCTCCAAGGAATAGTTTATGAATATAGTTTTAATAGGAAAGAGTTTTCTTTAATTTTGTGCATTTTATGATCACTTTCATCTTGATATTGTTGAATGGAGACTTGTCTTTTCAAGTATGTCTGTTGACTTAATTAATTTGGAAAGGAACATGAATTTTGAGTTGCTACAATGTCTAAAATGTCTAAGAATTTTGTATAGTCAATCCTATTTTTGGGAGTAGTTTAGTAAAGTCAATGTTTATATTGCTTATTAAATAAAAAACTTTATTTTAACATCTTAATAAAAAAAATTAACATATAATTATATTAAAAAATGGTTTGTATTAATTTTATATTACTGGAACAGTGATAATAACGTGTTTTTCCTCTGTCTTCCCATAGAAAAGGGTAAGAAATGATAGATTGGGAATGGGAAGGGTTTACGATCGGGCCGTATGATGATGACCCATTTTGTGTAAGAGAATGGGCCCTAAATAAAGTGTGAAAATCCAACATGACTTAATGTTGGGAAAAGTTGACAAGAGAAGAGACAAAGGAAAATGGCGTTGCAATGACTCGTGATGTGTGAAGATGGAGAACGTGAACATCTGAGGTTTGTTGTGTAGCAGATCAGAGTGCAGAGTGATCATCATTCTGTTTGAAGAAATGACAATGGGTGAGACTCCCCCACCTGCACCTCCAACTGGGTTGCTCATGAAGCGCTGCAAGTTCATTTGGCGCCTTTTGCTGCTCTCTAACCTTGCTCTTGGAGGTCTCTTTATGTCCCTTTCTGCATCCATTATTATGCTTCATTCCTTCATTTATTTATTACCAATACTCGCTTCTTGCTTCTTATTCTTATCGTCGGTTACATTGTCCTCTTCAGTGTTTGCCTTTCAGATGTTCGACACATTGCTTAACAAGATTGACTTTTTTTTTTTTTTTTTCTTTTGAACAAGATTCCTTCATGCCTTCTGCACTTGAACTTCCACGTGCACGTGCTTCACTTCCTTGAATTCTATGCTTTTTTTATACTCGAAAGGGAAAGTTTTTTTCACCCGTAATAGTCTTACCTGATCAAGCAGAACTATCTACAGTGGAGGATTTTGTGTTCTTTAGCAACAAAAAAAAGTCCATAGGAAGGTTTAGGGTAATAAATAACATTGAAACATTAAGAAAGACATCTTTGATTGAGGTGTTTTTGTCGACTGGCTTGATTGCTATAGATGTCAATTTAAGTATGTTGTTCATGTGGAGGTGACGACATTCATGATAAACTACTTTACTATGCTGAAAAATTTATGTATTTTTACTTTTGTTTATCATAATTTTGTTCTTATTGGTTATAATGGATGTCTTTACTGGGAAATGCTACTGATTGTCTTTGGTGTTATCACTGCTATGCGGGGATTTTTTTCTTTTTGTATTTGAATGGCATTTAAGAAAGGAGCTCCTTAAATCCAAAATTAGAGTCTATTTGGGTGTTTTGGGCAGCATTGGAGGGAGGGTTTAAGGGCAATAATTGGCGCATCTTAATGGTTATCATTGCTGGTGGGTTTTGGATTTTAATAACTTTTTTTGGTAAATGAACGCTTTTATTACGTAACTGCATGTTGTGACGGGAGAACTGGTACTTTTTGGATTTGTGTAACATTATTTTTCTGTTAGTACAGTACAACTTGCTCAGAAAGCATGTAAAATTAGGATCACGGTGGTTCAGGTTGTAAGACGTATGTCTAAAAATGAGTGGTACCGATCTCTTTTTCTCTTTTCGTTTCATGGTTACATTGATGGAAATGTGAGAAAATGACAGTTTAGTGATTGATACCTTTTATTTTTTAAATAGCACCTTCGTATTTTGCAGTTTGATGAAATTTCTATGGTCAATAATTCTTCCATACTAAGCCATTGGCCACTTGAGTTATGTCAATTACAAAGTTAAGGCATACATGTCATTACTAATTATTTATTCCCTTGATGAAATATTTAATGTATTTAGGACATTCTTTTCAATAAGATTGTATTTTATAATTTAAAAGGTATGATACGTAAATAATCAGTTAGAGATATAGTGTTCATGGCTATTCTTATATTTGTCACTTGATGTTGCATTATCGGTAAAAAAAATCGCTTGTGTTTGATATTAAGAAGAAAAAAAATCAGATGTATACCTTAGCATTAGGAATTTAACTCCTTTAAAGGATAAAGTGTTATAATTTAATTTTAGTTTTCATTAAATATATTTTTATTTTACCAAAAGTTTAAACTGTTGGTTTTCTAATCAACAATTGTAATTGGGCTTTATCCTCTAAAGTGCATTCTCCCAATTTAGTAGAGTCGAATCCTAGCATGCGCCTGTTGGCTTTCAGTTAGAGGATCATTTAAAATATACTGATCAGTATTTGTTTCTTTTCTATGACATTTGATTGCAGCTTTTCTATTTGCAAGTGCAAAACGAAGAGATTCAGTCGAGATTACTAGAAGAACAGCACAAAAATCTCACAAGGGAAAGGCTAGTGTTGAAGTTCCTCCTGAACCCGTCACAAGTTCATTTGATTTAAATTACGATGATTTCATTTTGCCTGTCACGACACCTGAGCAAATGCGGGCTCCTATCCCTGAAGAACTACAACGTGAAATTTTCCAGTGGATGCTGGAAGAGAAAAGAAAACTGAAACCTAAGAACCCTGTAGAGAAAGAACAAATTGATAAAGAAAAGGCCATTCTTAAGCAGTTCCTGCGAGCAAAGTCAATACCAAAGTTTTAACTTTCTCCCTCGTGCTCAAACATCACATAACTGACTGATTAAATAGTTTCAATGCAACTGATAGGCGTGTGAATTTGACAGACTCTTCTCTTCCCAATTCCATTTTTTTGGTGGATAGAAATGAGCTAAGAGCATTACATTAGTTTTAGAAAAACAGGTATCCTATCAAACTGAACCTAAGGGAAGTCATGTATGCATGGCAGCTGGGCAGTTGATATGGGATAACTGTATCCTTCGTCTCGCTTACATCAAACAAAGGATATTATGCAAGAATATTATTGAGTTGATACATCAACGAATATCATTGAAAAATGGGAACCGTTATACCCTACTTACCGGATATCTACTTGTCAATTGTATTCGTTCTCTTAAATGTGATATCTCTAATGGTTATGATATTGACCTGTATGAAAGGGCTAAATGCCAGTTATTACTCTAATGAATAAATTCTACGAAATGTGGGAGACGAAAATAGTATATGCAAAAGAGGACAGAAGAGATGATAGTGATTTTAGCAGCAGATTGTGACTATACATATGGCCTTGTTCTCCATTTAAGTTGCTTGTGCGACAAACTCGTCACATAAAAATGGTAAATCACTGATATCCTTCAAGTGGGACTGTGTGCATAATCAATTGAGTGTGTGTCGTTTTGGGATCTACTTGTTCAGGTGGCCATAATAGTCTCCAAATGCATTGCTGCCACTTCGGTTTATAGCCAGCCGTTGATGATGCATGTTCTCAGTGCTGAATCAGTGATCATTTTTTTATATAACAAATAATTTTATGGTCGACACTTGCAGTTGTTAACTGAGCATGAAATGCTTTTAGAGATATCGTATTGAAAATAAATACGCATGCTTATGGCAGCATGACACCTTCATGGAAGCTGACGATGGTAGAATTAATTGGTGCATCTTGACCTGGCCATTGGCTTCATGAATGTTGGATTTGGCCAAAAGTAAGTGAAAGACTTTATCCTTCTCTATTTAGCAATTTGGCTGAAAATCCGAACTGTTAAGCCACTGTTTAACCAATAGTATACAGGACTTTGCATTATGCTAGTTTTTGCTTGAGCCCTCATCCAAAACGGAAAGCTAGAGAAGAGGGTTTGTCTCATTTTGCTCAGTTTTGGCCACCATATGCAGTTCTTGTCTCATTGAATTTTCTCTTTACAGTGCCTGGACCATATTGATCTTACGTACTAATTGTCATGTAGCAGTAATTCAAATATCAAAGCCTGTCAGTCACCACATGGTTTTTCTTCTGTTCACACATTATTCCAATAATACGTGGATCTTTTGAATTTACCCCTACTTTCCCTACTGCATGACCATAAAATGTTAATTGTAACACAATTAATGTGCTACATTCATGCGAGATTTCCAAAGGAAAAAGAAAATAAAATCAATGACAAAAGAAACATTCTTTGTAAGTTTAACTTGGAATTGTACCAGAATTCACTAGGATTGGTCTAGTAATGGAAGATTAGAATGGTATGTATCAAGTAATAGGTTCTAACTTTGGGCGATTAAACTATTGCACACAAAAAACTTGATTATTCCTTTTTTTTTAGACGTCTGATTATCACAATCTGAATAGAATGAAGAAAAATGTGAATGACAAGTAGCTTAAAATTAAAATTATGTAATTTATTTTATAAAAGCAAAATCCCTACAGTTTTATGATAATGAAATTTTCTATACTGAAATTCTAATTAAAAAGGCACATATCTCAACAGCTAGTTAAATCTTGTAGTAAAAACCGGAAAAAAATGTTACGAAAATTTATAAAATTGTTTTTGTTCTTTTTACCTTTTTATGATAATAGTATCTAGGAATGGTTTAATTAAGAGATGTTGATTTATTTATCTTTTATTCATGTTCAAACTGTGGTATGAGGTCTTTTAAGATGTGTGGAAAAAAGTGCTTATGTTAAAAAATTTAATTATGATACATTAAAAAATAAAAAGTGTTGGGAACTTATTTAAGAACACGAAATAAATATTAGACCTGAAAAAATGTGTATAATAATTTATATTTGAAGTTAACTAATTATCCTAAAGAGTAAATCTAATCCAATATTATTAGTAGAATGGGTTATATTTATATATTATAATTTAATTATATTTTTATTCAATATAAAGTTCAAAAAAATATTTTATTAAAATAAATAATTTTTTTACTGTTCTAGAACTTTTTAAGATGCATTTTGGAATGAACATTCCAAACGATAAATCCAGATCTGGATATACTCTCTGAAATATATCTTAAAAAAAGTAATTTTGAAATGGTGTACTTAGAAAAAAAACATCATTTCGGGTTGAATATTTCAAAATATACTTTTAAATCTAAAACATGCTTTTTATATTTCTAGAGATATTTCTAAATTCAAAAATAATTTTCAAAACATTTAATCTCGAATATATAGATAGAGTATTCTAAAAGATATTTTTGAGATTTAAAAATATTTTTCAAACTCTTAATTCGAAAAATTCAAGAGAGAAAGTCTCAGAATTGCAGGTTTAATACAAGATAAATGTTGTCAAAATATAATGTGGGATGGTTTTATGGGGTGGAGGAAGAAATACCCTGTAACTTGATAGTCTGGACTGCTCAAATTCTTTTCAATATTTGAATAGATAGAATTTTTCCCAAAGCTAGGTAAATACAGGTTATTCTATCCCAACCAAATATCAAATAAGCCTAATCGGAACGGATGAGCTCACATTGCTAGCCCTAATACAAAAACAGCCAGAAAAAATATTATCGTAATATCTTCGATCAATTGCAACAAGATCATAGCATGCTTTTATCAGTGGATCACACGAATCATGCGTGACTTCAATGTCTGATAAATATATCTCTGGGATCTTCGATACACCTAGTTTTTTGTTACAGCAGACAAAAGAATTCGAGTATCATCCAACACACGCAGCTGCAAAACTTCGAAAATATCTCAACGTTTTCAGAAAACAGAGAAGATATTGGGAGATTAAGACAAAGAAAAAATAACCAGCTGCAGCTTTAACTTTAGAATTTATCAGTGGTGATTAGGTAGAGTAGAAAGCAAACACACGTGAAAGATCACAATTTTGTATGTCCAGCATCGACAAAGATCCATAACCCCAGGACAAGAGGTTAGGTTATTGCAACTAGGTCAGCATCTTCAACAGTTTATTTCCACCTAGCATCTTTGCAGCATACAAGTGGAAGCTAAACTACAATTCAATGTGTGGGAGTTAACATCGTCTAAACAAAATAATGATGAATTTGCTTTGAAAGTGAAGCAGCGCTGTGATATTTTGATACCCAAATGTTTGGGAGAATTCTCAAGCAGTCAATACAATAACTTACGGTTGAAAAAACTGTCACAAAGTCACCCAGTCATTAGCATGCTTCCTCACCCCCTCTGAATTTCAGTCATGAATTAATGACATTGTCCCTAAGAATTGACAGGTTTTCCATTTAATTTAGGGAAAGGATCTTGCTTGCTCAATACAACCACTTTGCTTTTGTGGGCAAAGTAACCTTTCATAAGATTCTTAAATATCAGAATGGCCATTATACACTCTACCTGCAAAAGCATCACATACCATAAAACAAAATATTACTAAAAACATATCTTCCTTCATTTATTTTTGAAAGAACAAATTGTAAGTAATATAAAACAAGGAGGAACTTTTAAAAAGTTACCTCATCCACGTCCATATCAATTTCAAGCCATTTCAACGCTTTAACAATAACATCTAACTTCACCTGGTGAGCTCTGTTTGGGTCCTTCTGCTTTTGAATGATGTAACTGCCATATAACAACCCAGTAATAATAAAATGAAAATAGCGATTTCAGTAAATAGCCAAGTCATTTATCAATCCTAATATACTTTGGAATAAGAGGGCGCAAAGGTGATACTGGATTCTTACATCTTCTTTACTAATCTCTGGTAAACTTGAAGTTCTAACTTCTCCAGGACAAGATATACGCCTGATCTCAAGAACCTACAAGTGAATTCTATTATGCCCTCTTGATTAAACATAAAAACAACGAATCACAGTAATGAAAGAATGATGGGCAATTATACCGGTCTTCATGATCTTGGAGTGCACGTCGAAGAAGCCGAAGGTCACCCCTTCTTAGAGCTTGTACAATATTAATATACTGTCCAAAGTAAAAACGAATACTAAAATTAACATTTCAAGGCACATAAAGATGTAAATACTGTAAATGTCAACTACCAAATGCAATAACGCGGATGCATGTCTTCTCAGGAAAATTATTCTGCAACATAAACAGGCACTACACATTTTTCCTAGAGCTTGATGAAAACGAAATGTTTTTCAAAAATTTTCCTTTGAATGAAATGACCAAATTTCCTAGAAAAGTAACCATTCTGAAAATAGGTGTCATGATTCATGAAATTCTAACAAACGGGTATATACCATATCACATTACTAATTGTAGCAGAAGCATAAACATAATAACCATCATCAGTAACAGGATGATCATATTTTGAACATAAATTATTCTATTACGAAGTATGTTTATTAAAAAAAATCTTGTAAAAAGATGAGTTCCAATCAGGAACTTGAAGGGGTATATGGCCAGCAAACTTACACTTGAATCATAATCAGTTTCATTTATTTCATTCTGACTTGTCTGAGCAAGGTAGCCTAGTCACTAATTCATAAATTTATCGAGAAGCAAAAATAAAAGAAGAAAATAAGGAAAATGAAAAAAAAAATTCTCTGAGCTCAAATTTGGTTGTGGATAAGTTAAAAATCAACTTTTGGAAAAGTTAATATAAGAAAGTTTTTGCAAATTAATTTATGTAGAAACTAATTTTAACTTATTTTTCTTTCTTATTTTCTTCTACTACAAGTGTTAATGAAAGAGTTGTATTGAAACAAGCCCTAAGGGTTATGGCTTATAAGGAAAATAACAGATTTGACACCTATCGCATCTAAAAGGTTTACAATCAATAAAAATAAGACAAAAGCATTTATAGTAACACAGAGAAAGATGAAAAGTAAAAATTCTCAAGAAAGCACCTGACATACCTCAAGTAGATTGTACTTCTCCAAGAGACTGCTTTTAGGTAATATACCTATCGAAAGCTTCACTGGAATTAGATGTTTAAGTATCATCCTATGCCCAAAAAAACATTAAGTCATACACCTTATACTCGAAAAGATAGTTTATATGGTTTTCTTTTATTACATTCCTTTAACTATGAGATGAATTTTTTTATCGACCAAAGCTATTCAACCTCTAACAGGTACCTATTCATTTAACTTACTCAGATATTTCTTTTATTGGCTTAGTACAAACAACAGTATTTAACAGATAAATATATGAAAAAGTTTGAGTTAAAGCTTGGTCATAGATGTGTCCCCAAAAATAGACATATTTATAGTGTATGTATAACTATAATTGCAAGTAAAATATATACATACAACCAACTCATTAATCATTTCATGCAAATGCAATGTACACAGTTGGCACACCTGAACCAAACCTTATATTGGCTGTACTTTGAGGATTGCAATACTTCAGGGCATACGATAATTTATAATCAGCCTGTCAAATTAGAAATATAAACTGTATAAATGATTTAATAAAATTTCAAAGGTTATATTTTCATTGTTATTTGCTGTTGCTGGATAAATACAATTCAGATAAAATTGGAGATGAAACACCTGTGAGAGAATAACAACAACAATCAACATACAAGCAAGAAGCATTCACTTTTAACTTTTTTTATGAAAGAAAATGTGTTTATTATAGTGCTTAGCTCTTCTAATCTTTTATTAAATTTACCTAAAGTGTTATTTTCAATCATCCAAAGGTTAATAATTTGAAAATAGTGACAATGTGGTTATTTTACTATTTTGTCCCCTTTTTTTCTTTAAAAGGCTGATACAAGACTGGGGTAATATCCTTCAAAAAATTAGTAATGATAATATACTTAAAACAAGAAGTAATATTTCAATTCAGTTTTACTTGCAACCATATAGGAAACAGTTCTCTATTGAAAGTAGATCAACTAAAAAGGAATTTGAACAGGGTACTGTTACCCAAAATTACAGAGCACACGTTACAGAATGTGCCCAAACATAGTACACAAGCAGGTCATAAGTTCAATTGAGAGATAATAATTACTTACAGCAGAAAAATTTTCATTGAATACTTCGAGACGACCTGTATAGTACATGTAAGTAACCTGAAATACATCACAAAGATAGATAATCCAGAAAATATGTGTATAATAAATTGAATTTAATCAAAATACAATAAGTGTATAAAATTTTACAAGGTCATCCAATCATAGGTTGTCAGTGCATGGTAGAGTTATTGACTTGAGTTTTACACAATTATTTTGAATTACGTACCTAAAATAATTTTTAATTGGTTGGTAGTACAAAAATCTTCAAATTAACACAGCATAAAAATTAAACTCATACAAATTAATTCATTTCTTACCTTGTCTCTTTTGGGAAATTCCTCAAAATCAAATATACGTGCAGTTTCAATGCTTCTTATCACGCTACGACAAAGGTGAACTGTGCCAAGCTGCAAGACATTCACATAATAAAAATCAAACTCTAATTTCAATTTTCAACCACAAATGTCATGCCATCCCTGTCTGAGCCAACCTTCCCTGATCCCACTGGACATGTCACACATACAATTACTCCAATATACAAGTTCATATTAGTGCAATTGCATATCAACAAATGAGATCATAAACTATGAAAGTATGAACCGTTAAAAAGGGAAGAAAAAGCAGCAACAAATACCTTAAAGTAAATCTTGAATAATTGACAAGTTACATATAACGCTCCAACACGCTTAGAGCCTTTTCCCTGGAATGGAATTGAGTTATGATTTAGTATAATACCTCTGAAAGCAAAATTCTACACAGTCACTTGAAGCAGTCAGCAATCAATCAGCATAGAAGTATAAGTTGCACAAAGAAAACACAAAGCAAGCACAATTTGTTTTCCTTGGAAGGAAAGTAGAAATTTGGCTATCTCCCAAAGTAAGTAGAACAGTAGAAGAATACGCAGATACAGCAGAAACAATTCGTTTAGTGAGTGGTACACGAACAATTAGGTTCTAAGATGGCCAAATATAATACTATAATAAAGTGGAAATTTATAATAAACATTTTTTATGGTTAATTTAAATGTTATCAACGGCCAAATTTCACGTGTTTGATGAGTGTTAATCCCATTATCTCCTCTACCACCTAGTTCTAATAGACAAGAATTGAATTATGACATATCATCAGCAACAAGCATACTAATTTTTTACGAAAACACGTATATTGGTAATGGCTAGTATTTATCTTCTATATATAAGTTTCCCGGAAGATATAAAATCAACAGCACTATTTATGGGCTTCACAGCAAGAAAAATAAATAAAGTAAGCGAGAGAGAGAGAGCAAAATACTAAACCTAGCTACAATAATCGTTTGCGAGAGTTTAATAAAGGCGTCAATGACACAAACTTGGATTTCAAATTATCGGTACCAAACTAAATTTGAAAATATAACTGGATTTTAAATGAAAACGAGTTGACGAAAACAATCACATACCGCAAGAGTGCCAAAAACTTTCATAAGGACAGAACCAGCGCCTTTCAGCTTCTCAGGAGACTTCCCATTGGAAGCCAATTCTTTATCAGCCTGAAATTGAAAAAAAATAAAAATAAAAAATCACACAACCCAACCAAAGTTCCAGAAAAAGAGAAAATATCATAACGAAATATAAAAATTACCTTCTCCGCAAGAACCCTAATATCGTAAACAATGACGTACAAAGCTTCCAGAGCCCACGCGGATTCCCAATTGCGAAACTCCTGGATAAACGCACTGAACTCCGAGGTTCCAATTTAAACACAGGAAAGAATTAAACTCAATTGAAACAATCCAAATAACAATAAGAAGAAGAAGTAGAAAAAAAAAAGGGTGGGGGGGGGGGGGGGGGGGGGGGAAGTAAAGTTACTTGGCGGTTTTTTCGAAAGCGTTATAGGCTTCGAGCAAGTTGTTCTGGCGGTAGTTTTGGAGGGATCGGAAGAGGGGAACGAGGATGTCGGCGAACTGAGAATAGTTTTCCGATTGTTTGATGAGTCTGTTGGCGTCTTGGAAGAGGTTGAGAGCGTCGGCGAGAGAGAGAAGGTAAGGGGAATTGGAGGAGATAGCAAAGAGAGATTTGAACGAACTTCCATCTTGCAACGAAACGGCGTCGGAAAAGCGATTCAGATACTCTGTTATCCTTCTGTGAGCTTCTCCCATGCTCATGTACGCCATCGCTAATTGCTACTACTTCCTTCCCAACTCTCTTCCTCCACCTCCGTAATGCCAACACTCGTTCCCAGGTGCTACTGAAAAAATGCTTTGGTGGGAGACCAATTTTGGGCTTTTTCCTCACTCCTTAGGCCCATTTCCGGACAGGCCCACTATCCCAAAAACCAAACTTAAACGTAGATTGAATAATGATTTTAAGAAACTCTTGTTGTGCTTGTTATTGTTTATGATCTTAACTTGACTTCTGTAATAAATAAATAGATCAAACCAGACCAAAGACTCCTTACATGCCACACAACCTATAGGTAGTTTATTACATTGATTTATTCAAATATGTTTAAGAAGAAACCCTAAAATTATAAATTTTTCGCATCATCAGTTAAACTTAATTAAATAAAAGTAATTAATAATTACAATCTAATTTAAATATGAACAATTTGTTCTTTGGTATTGAATATGCTACAAAAATTGCTATAATCTTGATGAGTGTTTGAAAATTTTAAATAATGACATAAATATCTTTATTAGTTTACCTTTTATAATTAACTTTATCTATTTAATTATTGGCTTTTTGTTGTTAAAAGTAATCATATAATTGATATTTTGTTAATAGGCATATTATATGTTTTTGCTCATGTAAAAGGTGATAACGATGAAAATTGACACTGCCACACGTAAATACCAGCGCTCTTGAATTCTGAGTAATTGATATATTTGTACCATAAGGATACTTACACAATTATTTTTTTACACAATATTTTATTTATAGATTATTTATATATTATTTTATGATTGGTCAATAAAATATTTATAATTATTATTATTGATTTTTAGACAAATCACGTAATGACACGTAAAATTTTTAGACAAATCAGATAATGACACTTAAATAATTTAAAAAAAGTTATCTAATTATCATTATTCATATTTGTATTTGTTTTCATTTTCATCTATAAGTTCGAAATAATCAGAAAGTTGTGTTGGATATATTAGTGTAAATATTTTACTTTACCAACTCATTAAAAATAACAGTAGATATCACTTTTAAAACTATACTAATCGAGAATTGTATTTTATACCCTAAGATTCAATCATTCTTTGTGGCCCTACAGATTTGCAACCACACTAACAATAATTTCTTCCGTACATGTAGACAAAGGAAACCGATTGCTTTTAGCTAGATCCGCAATGCGTGCAACTATGCTAAGATGTGATTGAAGAATTATTATGCCAAGTCCTAAAGAAAAAGCCGCAAAATAGATCTTCAAAATTCAACTCTTCAATCTCTATATATTCGCTCTGTTCGGCTAATAACTACTACTCAAAACACTTCAACCAATACACGTCACAAAAATCAGCGAAAACAACCATCAAATACTTCAAATGCATGTATTGTGACACCGATTGATGCAACCTCACCATTCGTTCCATTCAAACCTGTCACTATACTCAATGCAGAACTTCAGTTGCAAATTTTAAGCCGTGTTTATCTTTGTTACCTGTGAAGAAAAGTTGAAACAAAATACTACATCTTCCATATAGCGGTTCCTAGTTGGCAACAAACACAGGGATTTTCCTAGCCTTTCCCCTTATCTGAGCAGAGAGGGACAATAAAAACATACCAGAACTGAAACTTCTTCTATTATTCACATAATTATGAAATAAGGTTTCATTCATTGGCATGTACAATACGTTCACATTAATTATTTTCAAAAACTTGATCATTCGTTCAATTCACTGAATGGCTAGTCCAAAACAAAACCCTGGAAATAGATCTTTGCTTGCACCCACGCTTGCGAAATTCTGAGTTGTTGGAGCTTCTCGCCGCTTCCATTTGGTCATGCTGAAGACTTATGTTCAACATGTTCCACATCACCTCAACATCTCTGTACCCACACATTTGCACATCATCACGAAGCTTCAATAACCCCCCACTGATTCCCCCACAATCACTGGTGTATTCACCGCTTCCACCAACTCGGCCACCGGAAATCCCTGGTATAAGGTAAAGCCGATTGTATATATTGTTGTAGATACAGATAATTACAAGTATAAAGAATGAATATTTAAAACAGAAATTTAGAAGGGTGGAAAGGACCTACTTGATTTTCGAAGCTTGATACGAGCAGAGAGTGCAGTCCAAGTTTTTGTGATCTTATGCCACCAACCCATGTGTGAAGTGAACAGAGAAATGAGGCATAGAATAAGATTAATGGTAGTTTATTTGAAAGAATAGGTAGAAGAAGAAGAAGAAGAAGAAGAGAAGGATATATATGAAGAAAAGGGGTTTATTTAATTGGAAAAGAGAGAGGCACCGAAATCCATAACACGTTGGTTTATGCAAGTGCCAAGCGTCTCGTGTTGCTACATTCCACAAGGCCCCCCTGCTATCGTATCGCTGCTAATACTTCAAGTACTCTGTTCGTATGTATGATATGTTTTGTTTCCTTCTCTGTGTTTTCTTTTCGATTTGCCTCTCTTTCTCTTCTTTCTTTTCTTTCCACTTAGGCTCCTCTTGTCACTTTCCCTCATTCACCACTCACCACCACCCTCTTTTCTATTTACTATTCCCCTTCTCCTTAATAATAATAATCTTCTTATTTAATGCTTTATTTACTCATTTTAAATAAATTCAAATACACATTCTGTGCTGTCTAATTGGAGTTACTCTGTTTATTTAATTCTTTTCTAATTTTATTTAAACTTAATAAGACTATTTTATAAATTGCATTAATAAAATTTTCCCCTATTCAATTCAAATCACACAGTTAAATTCGAATAATCTCTTAGTCAACATTCTTTACGATTCTTTAATTACTTTCATATTGCTCGGTAATCAACGCATGCATGTTTTTAACAATTATATTAATTAGGCCACCTTAGAAAAATAAATGAATTGCACGAACGTTACGTAATAAAATTAAAGCAACTTTTCGAAATTAACATACGACCATAAATAATAAACTTAATACTATTAAAAGTGATTTAAGCATACTGAGTGTTCATACCAAGATATATTCATTTGATACGTTTTTGACAAAGTTAAAAAAAGTTAAGTGGTTATTCTTTTTTACGTTATGGTGAAATTATTCTCATCTCAGAATAAAAAAGTTGATATCATCATATCTGTTGTGATGTGGATAATAGTTTATTCACTCATTTCAAATATGAGGCTAGGCTCAACGGAGCTGATCCCAACCCCATTCTTTTCATGCCGCCGCCACTTCCCAACACTTCAACTTCACATACCAGCCGGACCAGTGCCGCCGCGCCTCCGCCGCAATTGGGCCGTCAGTTCAAGCCGTCAGAAATCTCCGATTGCAATTTATGGCAGCGTCAACGAGAGGTGTGTGTGTCTGCGTTTACGTTTTACGGTGCCGGCTAATGATCCGTGTTGTCATGGTTGTGATATGCGAAGCTAAGAACTATTTTCTTTTCTTCAGGACATGTTTTGATATGTTGTGGAAATGGCTTTCTAGACTCGTTTCCTTTTACTTGCTATCTCTCAATCTTGCTGCTGCAGCCTCTGATTATCCAACTCCCTCTACTTATCCCTGTGAGGACATTAGCAATTACTATACTCCCGTAAAGAATTTAGGATTAACTGGTGAAGCACTCAAGAGACAATTGAATAGCATCATTACCCCACACCATTCCTTGTCCTACCGAGAGGTCACTGGGGGTTTAAATATACACGCTTTGTCCATTTTTATTTGCATCTTGTGCAACTTGTATTCTTCCCTGAACTGTTGTTGTGGTATCTAGAATCTTTAAGCTTAACTGAAATGTTTGTGTAGAAACAGGTGTGGGATGCCCTTAAGGTTCTTGATGCTGCTGATGTTAATAACCCAGAAGCTTCGTCTGAAATGTATAGACTTGCCATGGCTTTTAATTGCCTTAGCTTGTTTTTATGTAACTAATGATCACGATGTGCAGAGTTGAAATTTACTCCTTGAGAGTTGTCCCAAAACGGTTATCAGGAAAACCAGAGGGATGGAACAGTGAGTCAACTAATCAATTTGTTAGACTTACCGTGATTTGGATGTTAGTTTCTCGCTATCCTTTACTATCATAAACTTTTTTACATTTGCTATTTTGCTAGTTTTCTAACATGGTTATTCTGTGCTCATAAATTTGTATATAAAGGGTGAATACGGAAAGATACATGTATTTTTTGTCTATTAACCAAGTAGCAAAGTGCTCAACTTCTCAAGTGTTGGACTAGTGTAGAAATATAAGAAACTTAGTTAAGTAATTTTGTTTCACAGGGGAACATCTATGGCCTCGTTCTTATGGGCTGCGCAAAGGTCCATCTTTGACTGACTTACATAACATTCGCCCTGCTGATGTAAATGGTAAGGAAAGCCATTGCTCCCTCATTTACAAGTCAAGATTGCAATTTCATTTGCTGATGCACCAAGTATCTCTCAGTCAATTCATCAAGGGGGAACAAGTACTATGGTGAATGCGTTACTAAATCAACCAAATGTTTGAGGCCAGCTAACAAAGAAGCTGCTTTCGACACTGAAACAGACAAGCAGAGCTGGGCACCACCTATTCAGGTCATACTTTCTGTCCTCTTTTCAAAATTATCAGTTTCAGACCTTCTTCATATTTGATATTTGGTCTTGCTTGAAATTTGATGAATATTGACAATGCCATGATTGACTTTTAAAATAAAAGAAACTTTGGTTTTATGTTTCTTGATTTAGACAATTGTCAGTATAAAATTTATTGAAGTTAAACTAATCTCAGGTTAGAGGAGATATAGCAAGGGCATTAATGTACATGGCAGTTTGTTATGGTTTCCGGCAACCAGGGGAAAGTCCAGGTCTTCAACTCTCGGATACCCCTAACATTGGTATGTTGAACTTCAACACTTTAGCTATGGAAGTTCTCATTCACAATGTATTTGGAATTTTAGCACAAACCCTTAGGGAGAACATGCCTTGCATAATAATCCTCAAATTATTGAGTTATCTTACTTTTTATTCAATTGTTTATCGGACAATTCATTTTATCTCCCGATGATATATTTTTTAGTAGTAATTTTATCATCCCACAATTTGATGAGAAGTTTAATTTCTTACATTTCTAGTTCCTCTTGTATATTTTTTTAGTCTTTTCTTTGATAATGTTTAAGGGGAAAATGATGACAAGTTAATGAAAATAATATTGTATGCAGAAAACAGAGAGATGGGACTCCTTACCACTTTATTAAAATGGAATGAGGTCGATCCACCTTCAAGGGAAGAAAAACTGAGAAATGAGAGGATCTGTAAATTTTATCAGCATAATCGGAATCCTTTTGTTGATCATCCGGAGTATGCCAATCTTATATGGAAACAAGCTTATTGAAGACATGCAAAACAGGGTAAATGAGACAACTAGAGATGGACAGAAAGGAGAGAAATATCATCTTGCCAATAAACAAAAGTTATTTTATCTTCAAAATCATCTTGCCATTGAAGGAAATGGAGGTGGAGGTGTGTTGTGTAGAGAACACACGGTGAAGAAGCGAAAGATGGGTGATTTATTTTATAATAAATTTTTCATTAAGAGTAATGAGGTAATTTCAATGAGGCGATGGGTTGTAAGAAGAAAACAATGGGGTGCAGGAAGAAATAGCCTAAATTGAGTATTTGTTGCAATGTCATTGTTCAAATCCTCGCCACCTTAATTTGATTTATATGTTTAGTCAAGTATGTTGTAGAAACAAAAATCACTCAGAATAGCTTACCTATTACTCAGATTATAAAATCAATCAATTTACATCACTCCTTCATTAGGAAGGGGTTTAACACTCACACATACACATAAGTCTTCACGATAAGATATTGTCCGTTTTGGGTCAAGTCTTCACGGATTTGGTTTTTGTATCACTCCAAAATGTCTCTTTTCAATGAAGATATCTTATGTGTATATAAATTTATGTTCATCTCTTATTTTTTCTGATGTTGAATTTTGTTTGTACCCAACACTTCAGTCATCAAATCACACTCTCAATCCAAATTATATAAAAACTACGAATATAAAAAACGGCTCATACAAATGCAGCTTCTCCAAAAAACAATAAAAAAAACTATTGTGTTACATCTGTGATGAAAAGTTCCCATCAACACGTATGTGCCTAAACAAATAATACATAATTTTGCATATGAAAAAAAATGACTCAAAGAATAAGAAGTTAATCCTTATGATAATTATCATGTTGTTCCTCAATATTCATTAGTTACCATTTGTCTAATAATACTTTTGAAAAATCTTTTGGGTTTGAAACCATGAAATTCAAAAGCTCTTTAAAAGGAAATGCAAGTTTAAATCTTACTAGATAATGACAATTCAAACAATTTATTTCAATCAAAATTGGTATATTATTTAAAATTACCTACGAATTCACTTCCAGTTCCATGATTAAAATCTACACTACATTTAGAATATCCGATGAAAAAACTATAATATATCTAAATCAACTTACACCAAGTTCTTCCACAAATTTCAATCCATTACTTCTATCAAATCAATAGTTTGCTTTAGTAAACTTATCCATGGAACAATCATCATAAAATGTCCAAATAATTATATCTTATATACATATTTTGTAACCTCAAAAAAGTGGTGGACTCCATCAATCTTTAGATTAGTCTTTGGACAAGTCAATACATATTATTAGATTACAAAGACAATAAACAAATTATGAAATTTTTTTGAAATTTTGAAAATATTAGAGATATAAAATACATGAGATATATAAGAGATATGTTGTATGGAGAAAATTTATATTTTATTTTATTCATGTACTATATATATATATATATATATATATATAATAATTAATTTCTAAAATTGAGAGATATTTTAAATTTGGAATATTTCCTAAAAACTAATTTAAATTAAAAAATATATTAAGTAAATATTTTTAACATTCTTCCGTGCTTAATAACGGTTTATTTGAATTTCAAATCTTCAAATTTGACTCTCATTCTTTTGGTGTTTGATTTTGTCTCATTCTTTTGGTGTTTGATTTTGTCTTTTTTTTTTCTTGTAATATTTGTTTTTCTCTTTCTTTTACGGGATCATATCTTCATTCAATTTAACATTTTTCATTTTATCTCTTTTTCTATCAACAACATCTTTTCATGATAGTGACATACATTGAACCTCTGATGGATATTAGAATGTAAGTTTCATCTACTTCCTTCACTTTTACATCAAACTCCTCCAAGAGATATTATTTTTTTTTATATTTTCTTCATTTGTAGTCCATTCCTCTTTGAAAATGTTTGATTTGTTGAGTTTGTTAAAAAGTTATCGATCATTGTGTAATTTGTATAATCACTATCTATAATTTAACTTTTTGTAAATTTGTTTATTGTAACATAGGATGATATAAGAAGTATTTTATCCTTTAATTTGTGCTCTATAATGTTGACATTTTTTTTAGGATCTTGAAATTTGCTTGTCTTTTTCACATGTAATTGATCGTATTTGGGACATTTTACATTTGGCATCCACCAAATGTAAAATATAGAAATATTTGTGTATTGTTGTATTTGTTTCTTTTGTTGCTCTTGACTATGAGAGCATTTTCTCGTAATGAAGTAAAGCACATTTGCATGATCTTCTCTCATTAATTTTCGTTGTCCTTATGCTTGCAAGACATGTATCAATTTTGTCAAAGTAATTGTAAATAGATATTTTGTGTTTTCTAATGAAACAATAAATGTTGAGTGTTCCTCCCTGCACCTCACCTCTTTCATCCTACACCTCCTAATTGACATTTATATCCTTTATTTAATAAAATTTGAAAAATGTAATAATGATTTAATAATTTTTTAAAATTATTTATGAGATTTAAATAATCATCATGTGATGCTAATGGCTGAAATCCTTCATTAGGATCACCAATTTCTTTTCTCAAAGGTATGTGGTAATCCCCATGCAAAGATTCGTTTCTCCACTCCACCTACTTTTCACGTTCCTATTTTCTTCTTCAAGGATCAAGTTTCCACTCTCTCATCTGTTACTTCATTTCTTTCCTTCCGCTACTTCCACGAACAACTCACCTAACTTGCTTCAACACCCATCCTCTTTTGGTTTCTCTCTCTTTCTCTTCTCTTGTTTTTCCTTACTCGTATCACTACCAAGACATCTTCACCTCCCTTATGTTCCCATCTTCTTAATTTTTTTCACCAGTACTACTCCTTTAATCCATCTAACGAAAACCCCACTCACAATATTTTCCACTATTCTTTCCTTTCCCCCAAATAACCAAGACCCTGGAAGACTACCCCATTTCCCTCTACTACTCAAACACCACAACCGCAAAATCGCACTTCCAAGTGCGACACACACTAAACCGCACTTCCAACTGCGGCGAGATCACAACCGCACTTCCAACTACGGTTTAGGTCTCCAACTTCGTTCCTGCGATAGATCTTCGTCCCTGCCACATATCATCCTTATTCACAAATACAATCCCACAAATGTATCTTAATCACACAACACTGGAAAGACGAGAGTTATATAAGAATGTATAAGAGAGAGAGGAGGAGAGACAACACAGGAAAAAGAAAGGAGGTGTAGGGTTTAGTATGAAATACGGAAGAGAAAATATTTTTTTTAATTAATCATAAAAAAATAAAGCGGTTAAAGGTTCTACTCTTTTCTCTGTAATTCAAATTACCATATCAAGTTTAAAACTTTAATACATTAAATATTCTCATTTCCTTCGTATTCTCCTTTTAAATAATCCTAATTGTTTTTGGTTAACTTTAAAGCAATGATGATATTGGTGAGATGATTTATGAGACATTAACAAACAAACATCACTTTGTGTTTGCCTTCTTCATCTTTCTTTCTTTTTGCATTTTGATTTGTGTCATATGATGAGATTTCTCGATAATGGATCATCATTTTCTTCCATGATTTTTCATAAATTTAGTTCTTTTAGATAAACTTGCATTTTTACTATTAATAAATCATAGCTATCACAGTCAAATAGTAAAATAATGACTATTGAAAAGAATTCTTTCATTCTGTAAAATCTATGGAAATAATGTTATCTTGATATGTTGATTACTTTTAGAAGTTTTAGAAATATGAAAAACATAAAATAAATAAGAAATAAAAAAAATATGTTATATGAAAAAATTCATTTTATTTTATTCATATATAATATATAGAGAAAAAGATAACAAAATGTAACACAATATCAAATATCAAATATCTATAATATATCTATCTTAATTTATTAAATTTAAATAATAATTAATTTCAAAAATTGTAAAATATTTCTTACAAACTAATTTAAATTAAAAAATATATATTAAATACATATTCTCACCACATCATTATATTACAAATGCAATAAACAAATTATGTAAATTAATTAGTGTCATTTTATTTGAGTTATAAATGTCCACAATTTGAAAAAATAAAATATGATGTTTACATGATACAAACAAACGAATAATCACTAAAAAAAACTCTACCATGTAATGAAAATAATCATATAATAAAGTTGGATTGTTTATCCAAATCATAACATCTAATGAAACCATACGTGACTTACAACATAAACAGTGATTATATTGACAACCACGTTAAAGAATTTTACAAAAACACATCTCAAGAATATTTTTTAGCTTTTTTCATGTCATTAAATATTATTTAACATGTTTTAAAATTAATTTTTTGATATAATGACTTGAATCTATTATACTTTAACAAATATAAATATAAATATATACTAATCGTTTATGTCAAATAACTATTTTATCTCAATTAAATTTATATTAATTATAAATCTATATTTTTTAATATTTAAAGCAAAAATTTTCCAACTAATTTTTTAATTTATACCAATAAGAATAAATTTTAAATTTTTATTAACATACTTTATATTTTAATATTTAGTAAATAATTAAATTATATTTAATACAATTTGAAACCATTACTTTATATTTTTTTAAATTGTGCTTTCTAATGATTTTTTAAATATTTTAATTTTTTACGAAGAATAATTAAAATGTAATGTAATTAGTTTCCTTTTTTTATATCAATCTTTACAATAATAATAATTTATATTAAAAAATAAATTAAATAACGTCAATGAATATCCATTTACATTAAATCCATTATTTTATTAATTAAGTTTTTTTAATTTTATTCATTATTTTAAAATATTTAATTATCTATTTTTATTCATTAAATTCTTATTTTGCAGATTTGAAAAAAAAGAAAAATCAAATCGAAATTCCGATTTGAGATAACTGAATTTCGACCATGAAATGGAATTCTAAACCCGTCAACTTTGATAAATAAAATAGAATTGATTTTAGGCTTAATACCTCAATTGGTCCTCTTATTTGTTTGTTAATCTTATTTTGGTCCTCAAGTTTTAAATTGTCTCAATTGGGTCATAATTTTTGTAAAAATACACAAATTTTACCCTTGTCTCAAACGGCGTTAATTGATGCTAATCTCAGTTCGGTCCTCAAGTTTTTCCTCAAGTCCTTATGAAATGCAAACATTTTATAACATTTTACCCAACTGTTAAGTGTATTGAGACGGCGTTAATTTTGAACTGAGATGTAATTTTTTTTTTATGTTTTAAAATCATTAAATCCACGTGGCTATAGTCTTTCTTTTTCCTTCCAATCACACCGATCACAGTTCACTCATTCCTCTACCCTCAAACCCCCTGACTCACACATTTTCTCCCTCTCAAACTAAAAAATGTCGTTGTTGTCGACAGTTCAAAAATTATGACCCAATTGAGACAGTTCAAAACTTGAGGACCAAACTGAAACATAAGGACCAAAAGAGGAATTAAGCCTAAAATAAAAAATTCATCCCAACATCAATTAACGCCGTTTGAGACAACTTAACGGTTAGGATAAAATGTGTGAATTTTTACAAAAATAATGACCCAATTGAGACTATTTAAAACTTGAGGACCAAAATGATATTAGCAGATAAATAAGAGGACCAATAGAGGTATTAAGCCTTGATTTTAATTAGGTCAGTTATTTTAAAAAAATATTATTACAGAAAAAAAAATCTAAAAATCAGATTGTTAAAACCCGAGCGGGCTGCTACCGCCGTACCTGTTAGGGTTTTGTTAAAAGAACTCCAAAGGCGTTGCGACGGTGAACGCAGCTGCAACTAGGGTTTGTGTTTGGGAATGGAGGAGGAGCAGGCGTCCCAGGAGGGTCGGTCTCTGATCAAGCAGCTGGCGTGCTGTAAGAAAAGCACCAGAGAGAAAGCCCTTCGTCTCCTCCTCAAATCGTGGCTTCCTTCGCAGTCACAACCCCTCTCAAACGACGACGCCAAGAAGCTCTGGAAGGGTCTTTTCTACTGCATGTGGCACTCCGACAAGCCCCTCGTCCAAGCCGACCTTGTCGATCGCTTGTCATCTCTTCTCCTATCCCTCCACCTCCCTCTCTCCGTCCAGTACTTTTCGATCTTCCTTCTCACCATGCGCCGCGAGTGGTCCGGAATTGATGCCCTTCGACTCGACAAGTTCTACCTTCTCATACGCAGGTTCGTCTTCAAGTTCTTCTCTCTACTGAAAACCAATTCCTGGGATCTCCAACTTGTGGAGAGCTTAATGGGTGTTTTCGACGAGGGGACTTTCTCCGCTCAGGAGAATAAGGCCCATGGGAACGGTGTTAATTACCACATTGCCACTGTTTTCCTTGAGGAGCTTCGCTCTTTTCTACCACTTAAGCAACAGGTTCTGGAAGTGTTGTTGAAGCCGTTTATTTCCGCTTTGGGGAGGGTCCACGATAAGGTGTTGGTGGGGAAGATTAGGTCTGGCGTGTTTGATTTGTTGCTTAAGAATGGGAAGGCGTTGTTGGGGATTAAGAAGAGTGGGGACGAGATTGCTGATTCTAGTGACGAGGTTGTCGTTCTTGGAACTCTTGCCTTGACTATGGGGTTTTCCGGGAGGTTATATGAAATGGGTTCTTCTGCTGAGTGCTGGCAGGGAAATAGGAAGGTGCTGTTTGCGCTGCATTCTGAGTTTTTGAAGTTGGAGAAGGAGGCTGTGAATTCGGGGGTTCAGATCCTGATTCCTGATGTTGTTGATGAAGAGGAAGTGCCGGAATTGGTTCCACTAGGGCCCGCAGAGGTTGTTGGTAATGGTGAAGTGTTGAAAAAGTGTGAGAAGGATAAGGAGGTGAATGTTAATGGTGGCGAGAGTACGGAGAGGAGGAGGAAGAAGAAGAAGAAGGGTGATTCGTCTGATCTCGCTGGTGCTGTGCAGAGTGGCAAGGAGAATGTGGCTAGTGAGAATGGTGATAATGCTAATGATGTAAACGCGATGGTGTTCAGTGAGAGTGTGATTGCTAACCTGCAAAAACAGTTCGAGAAAGTGGCTGAGGAGACGAGTTTGGATGAAGAAGCTGCAAGTGTGTCTGATTCGCCTGAGGTTGTGTCTGCTACCTCCAAAACTGTGTCTAAGAAGAGGAAGAGGACAAAGAGTTTGAAAGGGAAGGCCTCCCAGGATTCAGCTGATTTGAATGGCGTTGTTGGTAAAGAGAGTGCCGTGGCAAAGAGTGGAGAAAAGAGTGCAAAGAAGGTAAGATTTTCAATGAAAAATAACTTGGTGTGGAAACCACACAGCCCTTTACCTCCTCAGAGTTTGAGGTTGCCTCCCTCTGCGACACCCAGAGGAAGTGCACTCAAAAAGGGTGTGCCTCCGGGTCCCATCAGGGAGATGCCACCTCCTATCAAAAAGCAAAAAATGAAGAAGGCCAGGAAGGCAATTAAAGGTGTTTCTCCATCTGTCAAACGCCTGAAGAAATTAAAACTGCGTGCTGCATGAATGATTTGATTTCCTGAACCTTGTTAGGGTGTTGTGTTTCCATGTCTTGTTTTTGTCATACAGTTTTAGTTATTTTTATGAAATTTTTGGAAGTTTATTGTGATAATTCATTTCTGCTGCACCAATTGAAAAGCAATTTGTCTTGTAGTTTTGGGTGACTGTATTTATCCACAGCTCCTTGCTATGATGTGATGAAAAAACTTTTAAATGCTTGATGATTGCCTTTTGTGTGGCTGAAAACGATAATACTGAGGATATGATTTCTTAAACATTTCCTCTAATTCCTCGCCCTTGAACTGTGGGACTGTCTTCATAGTAGTTTCAACTAATGCTGAGACATCAGTGTGCTATATTTGAGAAGTGTGATAGGATTATTCATTTCAAACCATCACAATGAATCTCTATGGCTTCTTCTTTTCGAAGTCATGCTTTTCTGGTGCCAATTTGTAAGATACGGGTAGCAAGTAGAGGATTTGCCTTTCTTTTGATAATGAAAAGAAGGCTTGTGAGTTTTGTATCAGCAGTAGGTGTACCTGCTGATATTTTAAGGCGGATAAGAAGTTGAGAACAATGGTTCATTGTTTTGCACTGTGTTGGAGTCATTAGAGTGATACCTCACTTCTGGTTATTAACAGGCAAGTCTATAGGTTCTTTGACATTGGCGGTGCACTGGTAACATGACGACAATCAACCCGTTCACACCTCGCGTGATGTGTTAAGAAAACAAGGGAGGAATACTAGGGCGTTATGGATCTGCGGTACTCAAGCCTCCTGGTGAATTTTTGAGACATTTTGTGAGTTAATTTTGCTATTCTTTTATATGCTTTTCTAATTCTGTTTGTGTACATAATACAGATAGGCCATCGTAGGAAAAAGTATATACTTTTTGGGTTTTCGGTGCAATAGAACATTAAGTTTTTGACGCAAGAAAAGCTTATAGCAATTACTTTCGATTCTCTATCGTTGTTCTATATAAAATTCTCAATGTTGAGCTCAATGACCCCCATATTACCTGTTTAGTTCTTTGTGTTGGTTTTATGGTCGGTGAAGATAGGATGACGTTTATATGAAACTTGTAATTTTTCTTTTCCTTAAAATAAAACTAGTAATTTTTGTCATGTATGGCCTTTGAAGAGTTGCATTTTGTTCAAGCATGATATTGATTTCATCGTCAAAGTTGGAGTACTTTCTCTGGGAAAGTCTTCTTTTACATTCCCGTGAAAATTGTTGATTTTCTTTGGGAACGTTGTAACGAATGCAGAGTTAACCTTCGAATCATATGATTTGATAAGGTTTCGATTTCGTTTTCAAGAGCTATTGTTTTTCGTTTTTCGTTTTTCTCTTTTCTGTTTAAGGGGTGGGTTGATGAACTTCCTAAGGTTTTTAGGTTGGACTTGTGATTGTGATGACAGCTCATTACCCAAAGTGGTTTCATGGTACTTTATTTTGTTACGGTGCTGAAAATTAATGGTCTTGACGCAAGCAAATTGACATCAAAGTGGAGTCACTTTTCAAACATTTAATATAATTCAATTACAGTACCTAATATAAGGTTGTCAATGGTGTATTTTTTTTATTGTCCTTCAATAATAAGTTAGTATTTATTTTTAATAATCATTTACCACTCATTTATAATTTTTCTCTTAATAATTGACACTATAAACATTTACATTAATAATTTTACTTACAACATATCTCTTTTTTCTCTTCATTAGAATATGGTTGAATTTATATGTAATGCATTTTAGAGAATTGATTTAAATTAGTATACGATGTATTTTGATCAAATTAAGTTAAATTCTATTTTAACCCGAGCTATTGAGACGGTAAAAAAAATTAGTTAAATTTGAATTCATCTTTTCCTAAAATTTGCGTAATATATATATATATATATATATATATATATATATATATATTATGTGGGTCTTTTTATCCTAGATCTTATTTGAATTTCGTATTAGATATATGTCTAATACTCGAATCTTAAATTTATAACTTTGACTCAGTAGAATAAATGATATACTAGTTTTAAATGTTAATTTAGTTAATTATAATAAGTAATTATAATTTAATTTATAGATATTCATGTTTTGGGTGCAATATTATTAGATTCGATCAAATAAGACGTTGAAGAATCTATCAGAACCAAAATGAAAATGATGTATCAAAGTAGTCTATAGACATTAATATAGACAATTATTTTGAAATAAATAATTAATTTAGTCCTATATGATAAAAAAAATAAATTATAAATTTATGACAATTTTTTTTTTTAATTTTAGTTGAACTCATCATATGATTGAGATAATTAAGTATATGTTAATTTTATAAATTGTTATGTCTGCTTGTTAAGGAAAAAAATTAATGAAGAAGTTTAAATAAAGCTAATATAATTATTAATATTTATACTAAATATGTAAATATTGTTCTTATATGAAATATTTTTGTAATTATTGTATTAACTTATTTATCCCTTAATTTATTAACGTTTTTTAATATATTTGCACGGTTAGGTTATGTAGCACCTTTATTATTTATCTCATATTATTTTAAATATTTTATGGTATAAAAACTATGTCTATTATAATTGCATGATTTCAAAAGCATTTTCATTCAAATATAATTTTATGAAATAAAAATCTTCAATGGTCTATGTTTACAACGTTTACTGAATTGGTAATATGTATACTTAAAAAACTAAACAAAGACGACAGAGAAAAGAAAATCCCACCAGCTAAGCCTTTTACTAAATCAACCTCAATCTAGATTTTTATTGACCTAGAAAAAACATAAAAATTATATTTGAATTCATCATAAATTTATTATTCTTTTATATTATGATCTGGAACATACTGGTTTTTTCTTAGATTTTTATTTGACCTCTGACAATTGGAGGAAGAAGATAATGAAAATCAACCTTAATTTATTCTTTTAATCTATAACTCTCCAACAAATTTATTATAACCAAAATTACAACGAATTTCATTTGCACACTATTTCACAGACAATAGAATGCAGATTGAAGTATAAACCAGAGGACCCAACAGTATTTTTACTAATTTACATAAGACATAAAAAAAAATTGAACTCGAGGTGTGAGAGGGTTATGATATGAAATAGCTTTGTTCTCATGCGATTGTGCATTCAGGAGGAAGGCCTTGTGGGAAACGCTTGGTATCGGTACAGTAGTTGTATATCATGTAGTTCTTTTGCACCCACTGAATTCTGGCTTGCCCTGTTGCATCCATTGATTGCTTCATCCATGATTGGTTTGATGATGGATTGTTAGATGAACAAGATGAGCCTGTAGAAGAAGTCCAAACACATGCTTCAGCATTGAAGTTCCTGTAAGAGGCTGTGAATGGGGCTTGACTCCAATCAGTTTTCACTAAGCCTCCTCTTGTGGCCCAGTCATCAGCATTCCACAGGCTTGAATATATCCTCATGGCTTGGTTTTTGGGAAAAGAAACCCCTCTTGATTCAAGATTCTTGAATTCCCTTATAGGTGTCCCATCCACAGAGAATCTAACATGAGAATAACAAGAAAAGGTTAATCATAAAGTTATTACAGCAGCTTCTGGTTTTTGTTTATTTACCTTCTCAAACAGATATATAGTGTAAGAAAGGTATACTTTCATTCAAAGATGAATATTTTTGTTTAGTAAGTTTTTTAATTTTATAGTACTTATTTTAAAATCTGTATCTAACAACAGGTTTATGTTTGATTCTTAAATTAAAAATAAGGGTATAGTTTGCATGTTTTTTTGTGAAGTAGGACATAAAGAGAGAAAAGAGATATGCATGTATTTACATGATGCTCTGAGGATTCCAAAGAATAGAATATGTGTGGAAGTCTTTGGTGGGGTCGAACCACAGATAGAACTGTTGTTCCCTGTTACCTTTCCCTTGTGTGAATACATTTGTATGAAGAATATAAGGATCACCACTCAAGTTGCCCAGAAATTCAAAATCTATTTCATCATGAACATTTCCAAGAGAAGATAGCTGCAGCAAACAAGTATATAGTTAATATCTTTCTTTATATGTATAATACCAAGTTTGCACTGATCTCATGCAAAATATTCACCACATGTAGCTGATGTGGTAAAACCTAATAAAGAGTTATATTAATTAATGAAGAACAGGATGAAAGTTAAGACACTTACATAATAAGCTGTGACTGTGCCTGCAGAGTTACCGGGCACGAGCTTTAGTTGCATGTCAATTTTTCCAAACAAGTATTCATTTCTGGAACGAAATCCAGAGCCAGAGGCCTTGTCTAGGGACAGAGTGAGAAGTTCTCCATTGTTGAGGATTTTGGCACGACCATCACCCCAAGTTATCTCAAAGTCTTGGTTGAAGTTACCAGCAGAGACCGCAACCACATAGCCTAGGAAAAAAAGGGCAAGAAATATCTTATTTGTCATTCCAAGAAGTGGTGCCTAAGTTTGGTTTTAATTAATTTGGTTGGAAAATGTTGAGCAAGAGAAAGAGGGGCACAAAAGGCCAAGAGAAGTATCTGGTGAGGGTGGTAGTGCATGCAAAGTTTTGAAACTATATATAGGGAGTGCTTTTAAGAGGAGGCAATTATGGTCATTGGGTTTTTGGAGGTGGTGGAAGTGGTTGGGAAAAAATTACAAACGTGTAGAGTGCAATAGGGTTGACTTGTCTTAGATGAGGGCTAGCTTCGTGTGGGACCATGACAGCTAATGAGGGCTGATATGTATATCCAAATGTTCTCCAATTGTATGGGTCCTAAACCCAAAGTAGTTTTTATTACTACTATAAATTGAATGTGCACATAATTGCACTTGAAAACTTTGTTTTTCAAACCTCAAATCAAATGGCAGCTGTCTAGGTTATGGTGCTGGTATTGTTTTAGTTAATAGTTCCACAGAATCTACTAATTACTAGGTACTAATATTAAATAATGGTTCCTTTTCTGCCAGTTGGAAGAAGTGGTACTGCCTCAATTAACACCTTTTTATCGAACATCAAATTTGTTTGGATTTGGTGAGACTATAACTTTATCCCAAAATCAGAACATACATGATTTGAGATACACAGCTTTTGGGAGATCATTTCCCTGTTATTGTCAGAGCAAATTAACTAAGAAAAATAATGAGTTTTGAAAAGTGATGATATGGGGAAATTTGAAATAATGGTAAGTGTGAAGAGGGTTATTTTTTTGGACTGAAACAGTTGTTGAATGGTGGATATTGATTAGGGTATAAAAGGAATCACTGGTGCATTATAGACTTTGGAGTTAATATATTTAAGAGGCTGGAGAAGGTAGAGAAATGAGTTGTTACTTGTTTAATCATCCAAGCTTTCTGCCAAAAATGGGTCTTTCGTGGGTCAAATGTTGCTTTTGTGCAGAGCTGGTTATGAAGGTAGTAAAATGTATTTATGAGAAGTGGAATATGGCATCCCCTTCCTTACCCAAACACCATTTACTTTTTTTTTAATGTTCTTCTCAAATTCTGATTTAATCAACTTGTCTTTTCTATTTTATTTTACCATCTCAATCAAGGCACTAATTTCAAATACTTATTTTTAAATAGATATATTAGACACAAATAGAAAACAGAAGTTTACTTAGTTTATTGAAAAAACAGCACAAACAAACCTTCTAAAAGAGTTATATTGTAATTTAAATATTTGTCTTGTGATATACCTTGAGATTTATCAAATATACTCTTTTATACTAAATAGGCTTGTTTTTTTGTTCTTTAAATAAAAGAATTATTATATACAATATGACTGTTAATTTTGATGTCATATAGACTCATTACAAATTGAGGAATTAGAAAAGATATTTTATTCTTATAATTTATTTTATATATTTATTATATTACAATCAAAATGAATTTATTCAATTCATTTTTTACAATAATATAATTAAAATATTTTTTTTATTTCATACAATAGATACATTAGTTAAAAATTGTAGTGTCAACTTAAATAATTTAATAAACAAACAAATTATTCGATTTGAATCTATTTAATTTATGAATTAAATACATCAAATTCAATTTAATCTATATTAGAAAAAAAAAATTTCTTCAAATCAATCCGACTAAAATTCATAACAAAAAAGATTGGTTCACAAATTTAAACTTATTTTAACATCTTTAAATAACTATTAAATAAATTCTACATATTTAAATTTAAAATCGCTTTTATGCTTTTTATTCTTTTAAATAAGATCACATATAAGTTATTTTATTAATTTTTTATTATTTAACTTTAATAAAATTGGACATAAATATTATGATAATATAAAACTATAATTCAACCATTCAATCAACAAACTTTTCCTTTTTATAAAAAAATAATAATAATTTTACACTGATAAAAGTTATACTTAATATATATATATTGTTTTCAGCCGATAAAAAAAAATAGGAACATACTTGGATCCCTCCAAAATAAAAAGAAAATCCTTAAAGGAAATTTGAGTCACGTTTGAAATGACAATAAAAAGATTGCTTAGTCATTTCAAATGCATGGAATATGTACAGAGAAAATGGGCAATATTAGGTTCTGTGACACTAATGGCATGCATGGACTATAAAGAACAGAGGACCACAAGGAAAAGCTGCTTCCATTTTAATTTTGTGAATCACATTCTTTATACTTCTCAAATTGTTTTTTAGTATTTTCATTTACTCCTTCTTTCTCCCACATCATGATTTGCTTCTCCATACTGTGCTTTTCCCTTTCTTCAGAGGAAATGGTCATCTTTGGGGTTCCCACATGTCATAATCTCTTCTAACCATCTTTCTAATAAATAATCACCGATCAACTAATCATTTAAATTTAACATTACAATTTTCAAAATTAATATTTGAGATGTTTGAAAAAAAAATCCAGTAATCGAAAATTAAGAAGAGATTAAGATAAAAAAATATTCAATTCTTAATATTGTATGCGACTGAATAACTATAGTTTTTAAATAAATCATCTAAGACGCTAACAAGATGATCAGTAGATATTTTGTTAAGAATAGATTATTTAGTAGATAACAAGGATTTTACTACTGAAGAAATAAGTTTAATATTTATTAGTGGTGTCGAATACCGAATATAGAATATTATGTTTTGGAAACAAAGGTTACAATCATCATTTGATAAGCACATTTTTTGTTAGGTCAAAATGTTGCTTACTAATATCAACATTCTTACGTTAGATAACTTTATCATATAGTTTTTATAAGGTGATCAGACCAATGGATTCATATATACTCATTTTTTTTTTATTTTCCCTTTTACATATATAATAATAAGTTCATTGTTATAAGGGATGACAATGGATACTAGTTTACTTCACTTTAGTTCACTCACGTTTAACGGGTAAAAAGTATGTCAGATGAGTTAGTTCTGTATAAAAATTGTATGTTAGTTTTGTTAATTCATCTTATAATGATTAAATAAGAGTCTAAATTCATCTTTAAGTACTTATTATTATTAACTTAATTATGTTTTGATTTTTTAATAAATTTCAAAATTTTCAATTTAGTATCTATTAAATATTTGTAATTTATCTAGTACTCAAAATTTTAAAACTTTTCAATTAATTTCATGTAGTTAGAAACTTTTGTTAAATATGTGATATAACAATTATCTTCTACACTCATACATGTATGTCATATAATATTTTGGTAAAAGAGACCACAATAATAAGATCTTTATAGAGGATGTACTATATTTAACGAAAATTGTTTTTAAATTTAACTAAAACTATAAAATTAAAAAAATTAAAAATTGTAAAATAAAAAATTATAATATTATAATATTATAAAATTATATATACACAACTTCATATATTGATTTTTTTTATTGTATAATAAATAATTGCATACATGACAAGATCAAATGAAGAGCATCTTTTGTTTGTTAATTAGGTTAACATTATCTGTAAAAGAATAGTTGGAGTTTGGAGTTTTGTTCTGATGATCAAGTTGGGTAGTCTATTCCATCATAACCTTATAAAAAAGATAACTCTCCCACTTCAACTTTCTAAATAGAAAAACATCATGGATTCGATTCAGTCACATCGTCATTGGTTGCTATCACAATATTGCTGTCTTCCATTTAAAACACACATGTTTTTATTCATTAATTTCCCCTCAGAAAAAACAAACATGACAAATGTTCTAATTCTTCCATAAAAGTAAAATCATAAAATTATATATATATATATATATATATATATATATATATATATATATATATATATATTACGTTTGTTAACTTGTGTACGCTGTTTTTCAGTTGATACATTTTAACAATGTGTACCAGATTTTAGTAGACAAAAATATCCTAATATATATGGATTCTAAGTTTTAAGATTAAGTGTATTTTAATAATTTTTATTTTCAAAACTAAAAAAAAAAAAACTTCCAAACCCTTACTTACCTCCCTCATTCCTCTCAACTCTTTCTCTTTCATCTCTCTCACTCCAACATTTTCTCTATCATCGCTACTGTAGTCCTAACTGAAACATTCGTTGTTAAACAATTTCTTACAAAAAAAAAATGATTTTATAATGAGTTTTCATTTCATAATTTTTGTCTTATCTAATTTTATCTAATTTTCACAAGCATAATGACATCCGAAGGAATTCATAATTGGCCTGGAAAAAAAATCAGAAACACTCACTGTTAAACAATTTCTTACAAAAAAATGATTTTATAAATTTTGTCTTATGTAATTTTATCTAATTTTCACAAACATAATGACATTTGAAGGAATTGATAATTGGCCTGAAATTTTTTTAAGAGATGATGATTCAACATCCGCAAATGATGAAATTAGAGAAGTTAGTGAAGATGATGAAATTGAAGAGATCTTGAATGAACATTTTTCTGAAATTGAAGATGATGAAATTGTTTAATAGGGAGTGTTTTTTCAGTTGGGACTAAGGTAAGAATGACAGAAAAATGTTAAAGTGAGAGAGATGGAAGAGAAATGGTTGAGAGGAATGAGGAAGGTCAGCAAGGGTTTTGGATTATTTTTTTTTTTTTTAGTTTTGAAAATGAAAATTATTAAAATACCCTTAACTTAAAAACTTAAAATCTATGATGTATTAAGGTATTTTTGTCTATAAAACTCTATACACATTGCTAAAATGTACCAACTGAAAAACAGACCTACACAAATTAGCAAACCTATATATATATATAATGTGAGATGTATTAAAAATCTTACTTCAACTAAAAATAAAACAATTTTATAATATAAAAGTGAATGTAAAATTTATTTTACACACTTATTTAATAGGATTGAGTTTTCTTAAGAATCTCTAAGGTGGATATTATTCAACAAATATGAAGTTAAAAAGAACAAATAATTTATCATGTAAGTTGAATATTGAGACTTGAACTCATGATTTTACGTGTTTTAATATTTCTAGGATAAAATGTTCACTCTATAAGAAATCTCACAAGTTTTACTTTAAAAAAAATGTTTCCATATTAAGAAAAGTGTATTTATGATTTTTAGAAGTTGTCGTGTGAAATTATTATAGTGTAACGTAAGATGACTGAATGCAAAGTTGGGTTGGGTTTTTCATATGAATCTGCTTCTTAAAAAGAATAGAATAGAATCATTGGTTTGGCTGAAGTGATAAGAGAGAAAGCAAACCCAAACAGTAAAAACATATACAATTGGGTTAGAATTCCTACGTGGCAAAGATGAAAGACAATGATTTCAACATTGTTTTAATTGAAGTATATTTAGAAGTTTTTTTATTAGGCCACGTGATTTTGTTATAACCCCTATCTCTTTTCTATTTCTTTCTATTATTTATATTTAAGTTGGATTATTTTCATGTTTATCGTTTAGGAAGCTTTGTATTCTTTTAATAGGTCTATGTGAATGGTTGAGATACTTTAATTTTAATACACGATGATGAGAAAATATGTTTTAAGGAGTTTAAAACACTTTTACACACTCGAAACAAAATTCGGTAATATAATTAATGTTTTTGAAATATTAATCAGTTTATTTATTTTAATTATAATAATAATTTACTGATAAGTAATCGGTACAGATATTTGATTTTTAGTATAATGAAAGAAAAAAAATTACATGTATAAATTTTAATTTCATCGACTATGTTTAATGTGACATCCCAATTATATAGAGAACATCATATAATATAGAAGTCCACACTCATAATATAAAAGAACAGTTAAAGTAAATTTGCAGTTAAGTTGTTAAGGTTACAGTCATCCCAAAATAATTCCAGAATTTAAACCTTAACACATAAGGTAAAGTATTTCAAAATACACCACAATCCTGAAATCCTAACTAAGCTAAACAACGGTATCATCTCCTTCCAAGACCAACTCCAAGGACGCCTCTTCAACCTCTGCTCACATCCAAGTGGATGATCATTGTAACAGGAAGCACCAAACATACAAGCACACAAGCAAACAAAGGGTGAGCTAGATAAACAAACAATAATCATATAGCACAATTAATCAATATCATTATGTCATTTATTAAGAATCAAAGACATACAATCCTAACCATGCATCAAGTACTCGACACGACTCATCCGGATTTGTATAAGTGTCGAACTATTGGTCGTTTTTGCACTTGTATAGTTCAGCTGACACTCCCCAACACTATACAAGGTTAGTTCTTATACCATTCTATGGCTAAACTCTAAGCCTATAAACAAGAACCTCCCGCTACTCTCACCAGGTATCATTCTTCTCTATTTGAGCATGAATGATCCTTAGAGTGTCGGAATAGACTTACCATTTCAAAGCTTCATACAATTATACAAGACAACAATCTTACCTTCTACAATCACTTCCAATCATCTCACCATGAGATTTCTAAATCATACTCAATTATATCATTTTGATTCATAGGTATATTCTTACAAACCACACAAGTCTAATAGGTAAACATACATGACACTCTGTCAAGCAACAACTATCAATCAATCCAAACAGAAGAAGAAAAAGAGTGAAACCCCCTTGGACTGGTCGCATAGCACAAACAGTCGCATAGCGAAACCAGGGTGTCTTGCCTAGTGCACCCATCCTCTCGCCTTGAGAATTACTCTAGCAGAGGCTCCAGGCCAGCACCAGTCGCAAGGCGACCCTGATTCGCTTTGTGAATTATCAAGCAGAGGGCATCACTGTTCAGCCACTCGCACAACGCACCACTTTCGCATAGCGAGTGGCTCAAAACAGAGAGCACCCGCTAGGGAGGACTCGCCATGCGAGAAAATCTGCATAGTGAGTCTGCATAATCTACAGAACGCAGGTTCTGCAAAATTATGCACTCCCACCCTTTCTTACCAATTCTACATATTTTCTCCAATTTCTAATACCCTTAATTTGTGTTTTGCTCTTAGTTAGACCTATCTAAGTGAGTCTAATCCTTCCTAATACTAATCTTAAGTAATTGAGACCAACTTCCTACTCTAAAACCCCAAAATCATTAACCTAGAGACCCAAACTCAATTCTGCCATTTAGTACCTATTTTTGATCCACTTGGTGACTAAAATAAGTCACAATACACTTGCTAAAGCTGCCTGAACAGTCCAAAAGAGGTCTAGACCTCTACCTCTCAAATTCACCACTTCACTTCCCTTAAAATAACCCAAAACATTACAAGAACACTAAAATTTATATCTAAGCACCTTACAACAGATTCTTCTCCCCTAGCACCTCAAACAAAATCAATTAAAGCAATAGAACACATCCAACTTTAGTCAAAGCATCACAACAAAGTTTCACAGAACATGCATTCTAGTTCATATTACTCAACTTAATCAGCTCAGAATTTCCATAGTTTTAAACATCATACAATTAATTTAAAGCTAAAATATAGCTTCCCTTACCTTGGTAACAACAATACAACTCACTGGAATGCCCCAAAGCAGTACCCCTCGCACAGAAACGAGCTTAACAAGACCTACAGATCACCTTTTGGGTGATGAAGAACAGCTCTTAAAAACCCAGTTTGAGCTAGAGAGTGGAGAAAAGCTACCAGCTACATGTAAGACAAAATCATTGCATGAGCAAAACCCTAAGCACGGAGGATGGAGAAGAACCACTTACCCGCCGAAGAACGTAAAACCAATCGGGTGGTTTTGAAGCTCTCTACGCCGTGGTTGCCTGGGCACCACCTAAACAGACATGCAACGGCTCAGTGAGTGCGAATGTTAGAGAGAAGGCATAGGATCGGAAGAACTCAGTTGTAGAGAGAGAGAAGGGGCTGAACTAATGAACTCAACTGTTAAAAAAAAATTATTTTTAAGTTGAGTGTGTTTTAAGAGTCAGGTTCCATTAATCCAGAGTGCCTATCATCACTTGCACCTATTTACAGGTCCTCACATTTAAACTTTTTTTAATTTTTTTAAAAATTACTATAAAATTTAAATTTATAAAACTAATTATATATTAATGTTAATTTTTTAATAATTAAATATGTTTAATCATCTTAATGGTTTAAATAAAAATAATAAAATAAAATATAATAATAATTATTTTAATAAATTAATTTTTTATTTTATTTTCATATAATTTTTTATAAGAAAACCGTTATTTTACATTATTATATAAGTACAAGTGAACGAGGTTGTTTTTTTTAAATAAATATTGACTAAAAATAAATAAACACATAAAGGATGTAATCTTATTAAAATTTTAAGTGTGAATTTGTGGACAAGTGATAAGATTCAATGAAAAATGTTTATTGATTGAAATGAAATTCATTATTGTTCGGAGAGAGAAGATTTATTTATAAAAAGATTTTTTTTATGTTGAAGTCAGTATAAAAGTTTATATTATGAATATAATGAATATGAATATAAAGTAACTATTCATTCATAAATACTATTTGTATTTAAAAGATTAACATGAACGTGGACCTATATTTTTATTGAACAATAATTATCTTAAATATATAATAAAAATATAGTTAATATACTTCATTATAAATAATAACTATCATATCAAATTATCAAAACTAATTATGATAGACAATATATTTGTTTTAATCTAAAATGAAGAGACTTAATAAACTTTATTGAAGTATGCTCTTGAATATGCTTATTGGGAAGAGTAAAATTTAACAAAAAGGAACTCATTTCTTCTTTTATAAACAGGTGTACAAAAGAAATATTAACATAAAGTAAAAGAGGCTTTAGTTTATAATTTAAAGTTTGAAAGCATTAAAGACGTTTTAGTAAAAAATATCGTGGGAATCAAAATCAAACTTTAATTAATCAAAGTTGTCACAATTGTGTGGATTGATTAATAAACTAATAGTAGTTTTTATGCTTTGTAACTCATATGCATAATATAATTTGAATGGAAATGGTTGTTCTTAACTAAAGGATTAGTCGGTGAGGGGTCAGTTTATGCTTATCTTTGGCAACAGTTGCATAGGGTGAAAGTCAAAGCATATGGCCCAATTATTATTGGAGTCAAAACATGCATACTTGAAGGAGTTAGGCATGCATATTGCCAAAATTCTCTCTTCAATTGTTCTCTTAATACAACTTAAAGCAATCCACTTCACTCTCAAGTTGGAATCCATTCATCTTCCACTATCAAGGATAAATCCAAAGAATGATATAAGTGATTTTAGAGTTCTCAGTAAAATAATCAATTATAATCTTCCTTAATATATTAAATGTGTTTTCAATATTAATGAAAAAGTAGATTTAATCAATTAGTACCATAATAGATTTAAACAAAAGATATGGTAACTGTTCTACAAAATTTAATTATAACAATTGATAATGAAATTGAAATAATCAATTAAAAGTATTAATATTAGTTTTAAATTAGAGTTTTCAAACCGCTATAAATATAGATTTAATTTCAATTTTTAAAATAACTTTTGTAATCATTAGAGTGCAAAGAATTAATATATCTTGAGATGTTTTTATTTTTTTTAAAGAGTACTTTCAAGATTTTATATCTAAGGCTGTGTTGCGATTAATTGCTTCTATTGTATTGAATTTTTGGTAAATTCTTTCGGATTTTTTTTTCCTGAAGTGTTTTAGTATTGTTTTGTGGTTGTTGAATTAAGAGTTGATAAGACATATTTTCTTGTGAGATCAAGAGTAGATAGAGTTGACATTCGTGTTCAAGAGTTAATGGAAGTTTTTAATTACATGATGTTTTGTACAAATTTGTTTTTGTTAGTGAAACTGATTATTCTAAGGTTGCATAAATGAGATTAGATATATGATCAATTTTATTCGAAATAGTATAAACTCTATGTAGGACTGGACAAAAAATACTGAACTATACTGTATTATAGTTAATTGTACTATATTATACTAAAAAGAACTGAACCATTTTTACTATAATTTAAATATACTGTTTTATGGTTCAGTTTTTAAAAACTGAACTTAATAAATTTTCGGTTCAGTTAACTGCAGTTAACTCTACTGTCTTATGTTAAAAAATCATTTCGTCCTAAAATAACTATAGTTTTTTTTTTCTCTTATGTAATTATTTACAAGTAAATTTATTAAAAAAAATGGTCTACTTTGTTACAAAAGTGAAAAACGTTGAGTTAATTTATCTTTAAATTTAATTTGTTATATGTTAATTCAAATAAATTAAATTTAACTATTTGATTGTTAACATTCTCTTTTTACGCATTTTGTATTAGATGAAGTTCATATAAATTGTACTAAATATATTACTTTTATTTTTCATTCTATTCATATACTTTTTAAACTAGTAGAGTCGCATTAACTTTATCCAGAAATATTTATAAAAGAAAAATAAAAAAAAGTTTCTTTTTTTTTAAAAAAACTACATGTAATTTATACCTAAAAAATTAATGAGATGAAATTTTAGAAACAAATTTATATATAAACTAATTAATTTATATACTCAGGTGAGTTTTTTTTTCCTTTCTAATAAAAGTATTTTTCCTCTAAAAATAGTATAGTAGTTAAAATTAGTGCAATTTACAATTCAGTTAGTAGTTTAGTTTATATTGTAGTTTAGTACAATTTACAATTTAGTTAGTAGTTAAGTTCAATTTATATTGTAATTTAGTACAATTTAGCAATATTTGTCTTTGCTTTATCTTCTTTAATTGTGTCAATCTTAATTTACAAATTTGAGTGCGTCATGGTTTTAACATAAAATTGTTTTAAAAAGATTTTGATGAAAGAAAAATCATTTTGAAAATTTTTCAAATTGGTCCTGTTGCTTTAGTTAAATCATTCATTCTTTTGTGACACTTATATATCCAAACAAAATATTTTAAAAAATAAAATAAATTAAATTAAGAATAATTTAAATTTAATATTTGAATTTCTTAAAAATTATGAAATTATTTATCTAAACACAAGATTATTTTCTGTTAACACACTAACTCTATTTTGATAAAGAATTTCATAATTTTAACAAGTTTTATAAAAAAAATAAAAATAATAAAGTCAAGTTGACAGTGGAAAAAATTGTGATCAAATAATCTTAACAAAAACAACAAAAATAGTTTAAATTAAAAAATATCATGACAAAGTAAAAAATAATTCTAACCAATATCAACCAAAAATAATTTTTCTCAAACATATTTAAAAATAGATTTATCAATATTGAAAAAAAAAGTACGGCTTTGATAAATAAACCTAACATTTGATAAAAATGTAATTGAAACATGGTGACTAAGGTGTGTTCACTTGGGGTGAACTACTGTTCACGCAGATGAGGAGGCGATGAATTGCGGGATTAATCTTGTTCACTTGCGGGATACAAACTTTTTCCATCACTTGCACTTCTGCGAAGATTTGTAAGGAATTATAATGAAATTGCTTTTTAGTCCTTACTACAAAATTGAGAAAAAGTAAAAAGCATGCAGAGATCTCGTATTTGAATCCAACCTGGGTAGTCAATTCCATCACGAGTACACGGCGAGAGCATTTCCCTCTTGCCCGCGCAGGGGTGAGCAGGGGAGGAGCTGGACGCCGTGGTCAGCAATGGTCGCCGGTGATGCCTTGGGCTGAGTGGGAGGTCCGTTGCGGTGGCTGGTCCGGTTGGGTGGAGGTTGTGGCGAAGTAAGTGCGTGAGTGGCAGAGGTGGCGCGTGTGCAGCGGAGGCAAACCCCTGATTGCCATTTTCGAAGGAGACCCAAGGTCTTTGGAAAGCTGAAAGGAAAGCTGAAAGTGTAGAATCTGGAAAGCTGAGTGTAGAATGAGGGGAAGTTGGCAGAACACCCACTGGGTTTCTAGGTTAAAAGACACTCTGGGCTTCTAGGCCAGTTTTTCTAAAAAAAAAACGAAATCTCTTTACTTTGCACTTTTTTTTTTCAAAAATACCAAAAGGAATTATAATTTAATTAATTTTAGAAATTATTTTTAAAAATTATTTTTAATTTTTTACTCTTAATAAATATTTTTACAATTAAACATAACATTAACAAATATCATTTTATATTACTTTAATACCTAGAGATATTGGTAATCTTTAATTTCTACCAATTAAACAAATTTTTTAAAAGTGTTACATCAATCAAATCCTACATTAATTCTCACACCTCTAAATCCACTCTCAATTATCTCCAAATCCACTCAAATAAACACAAAAAAAATCACCCTCAAATCATCTCAAATCCACTCAATCACTCTCTCCTAAATCATCTCCCTCAAGTAAACACATCCTAACAGTTGATGTCGGCTAAAACCAAGTGGACAACATTTTAACCGAGTACGACACAACAACACTGTAATCAAAATCTAAACAATAAATTTTTTTAGAACTCGAGAAAAAGGGTTTAGAGAAATCATATTGTGAATGATTAATTATTAGTTGGATTGTCAACCCTTCAAATAGGTAAAGTTCTTTATATCAGATCGAACAATTAAAAGTACATTTATGTTATAATGATATAATGGTTAAGATAAAATAGATGAACTCAAAATCATTCTAAATAATGACTTATTAGTTATGTTTGGATAATAGTTAGATGGATACTAGTGAAAAATCTATTATAAAAAATATAAATAGATGTTTAAGATAAGGTGATAGATTATAACATTTTGACGCCTATTATAGAACAGAATGAGCATTTATAATAGTTCCATAATAACCACAAGGAACATAACGAGTAAAATCATTGTGGAAGAAGCGTTCGACAACCAGATAAACCTTAAGGAGGTGATGAGGAATCTGTAGAAACAAATGCATGAGATGCAGTGCAAGTATAAGAGAAAGAATTGAGAAGCCTCAGTGCTGAAAACGCGACTATGTTTTATCCACTCCTTGGAGCCGAACGTTGCGTTGGCAGCTTGCAAAACCAGTCTACCTTTTTGGGATTGTTGGAAGCCATGACGTCTGAAAAACAACAAAAATTTATTAAGTGAACACTGAGCGGATATTAAAGCAAGTAGGAAACCAACTCATCAAAAACGTCCTCACAAAGGGTCGAAGACCCATGACACTAAAGAAGTCTCCTAGACGCTAACGATTCTTCAGGTGTCAGTGAAGATGGGAGCCAGTAAGTCATTCATTTTGGATCCAGAGTTCAGTATAAAGGAAATTTCCGCTAATCGTCAATGTAAAAAAAGTACTACCAACCGGCTTCTTTTATTCTCCTTTCTTAATGTTCGGGTGGGTGCAAAAATGGTGCAGGAACAAGGCAGACATTGGAGTTAGATCTAGTGTTGAGCATAAGATCTTGAAAGCTTGAATGCATGCCAACTATTTAGGTTCAATTTGTGTAGCACGTCAATTTGAAACTCGTCGAACCACATCCTCACTAGTAGATGGTTAAACAGACAAGTATACATGTAAATGAAGTTCGAAAGAGAACTTTGAATAAATACTCGGAATTGACGAACAAGAAATGAACGTCGTGAAGATAAGAAATGAAAAATCACCCGTTGAAAAGAAGATGATCGATCCCATGTACCGAAACATTTTAGACATTTTGAGATAAAAGAAAACATAAATAATGCCAATTTTTTACTTTTTTTTTTTATGGAATTTGAAATTTCATAATTTTAATTAATTAACTTCCGTCCTTTACAAATGAATTATTATCTAAACAATTTGTAATGCAAAGATATTTTAAGAGTCTAAAGAAAGAAGGCTAGAAGGGATTGAGCAATGAGCTACAACCGAAAACTAAATCAAAAGTATTTTTTCTTTCAATTAAAGAAAGACATGGTGGGGCCTTTAAGTCCAGCGGTGGTAACTGGGAAGAAGAAACCACGGACACAAAGTGACAAGTGGAAACGCAAGACGGCATTAGAAGTGAACAAAGAACGACTGAGAATGTTACACATAAAAATATAATTGAGATGCTTTCAAAGTGAACTGTGAAGTCTGTTACATACATACAATGAGTAGAGCTACCACAACCTGTCATTGTGATGGAGAAAATTAGAGAAAATCCCTCTCATTCTTATTATTTATTCATTACTTAGCAATCACACAGTACACAGATTTTTTCATTCAATCTCTGCATTCGACCGCATCTATTTGTATATGCCTCCAATTCAAATTCCTGACAAAATTTTACTCTTACTGTTGCATTGTTTCCATCAATTCTATGGGACGCCCTTGCAAACTATACAATGCTTCTCCAACCTTCTCTTTTGTTTTTTAACATAACAATTGGGTACAATAACAACAACAAAAACAAAAAAAAAATTGGTAAATACAAAACCAGACTGGAAAAGTGAAAAACCATCGGAAAATGGTTGCTGTTGCCAGTTGTTAAACTTACCTCTCATATTTGGCCATGACATTATTGACCAAAACTGTTGAATCAGAATGCTTTCTTCTGCCCCAAAGAATGCCTCGGAGAGTACTTCAAGGTTTCGCTTTATGATCTCAAATATTATTTACCACCCTCGGCAAATTAGTTATTTCATTCTCCATACATTTTCAACTGCATGACATAATGTAAATTCATGAATTATGTGCATATACATTTCAATATAAGCTTGAGAATAGGTATTACAAATGGAGTTTAATATTGCATAAAAGGTTGTTAATATTGCATTTAGAATAGGATGCATAAAAGGGTTGCTTTAGCTTTCTTAAATTTTTCAAGTTCTTAGTTCTTTTTAACAACGATGAAATCCTTTGACACAGTGACTGCACAGGAACCTCCTTCATCCTCTGTGGCTTTGAAAGCCTCCACTTCACGCTACGACCCTGGAATGTTCTTCTTCCTTGGGGGGACTGTGTTGCTCATCATATTGCTCATTCTTCTTTTTATATTTTGGAGGCGTACTAAAGGGCCAGCAAAGGTGAACACAACTCTAACATGTCAGCAACATGGTAAGTTGAAGAAATCATAACATATACAAAGCAAAAGTTATCTACATACCTGCAACATATTTGGTTAATTTTGTTGACAGTGTGCTTATAATGATGATACTTCTGTTATTTGTGCTTGGCACTTACCAAAGGGAAAAATATTGAACCGAATGAGGTGATGAAGATGATGGTCCCAAATATTCAACCAGGTATTCAAAAGAAAACATAAAATGTGAAATATATTTATGTATAGAGTGCAGCACTGTAATGGTTCTATTGAAGTTCGTTTGTGTACACAGGACAGATGGAGTTCATCAGTGGAAACCTTCGGACAATTAGCTACTTTGACTTCCGGACATTGAGGAGAGCCACTAAGAATTTCCACCCTCGAAATCTGCTTGGAAGTGGTGGATTTGGGCCTGTCTATCAGGTATAGGTACTAAATCTTGTGTCATTTGCTTTGATACACAATTTCATTTGTTAGTTTTGGGAACCTGATCTCTTAATCATGATTCAACTATGTTAATATGTGAGTGCTGAAGGCTCGAATAACGAATAATAAATAAAGAAGTTTTAATAGAGATTGTGTAAGTAACACTTTCCTCAAGAGCTTTTCAGTTCTGAGTCATTTATGAAGGGCACTAAAAGCACTTGTTATTATTTTTCTCTCTGTTATGGATTCAAATTTTAATAAGGCAGTGGACAACTGTTGGAATTCATAATAATGGGGGTGTTAGAGAAATTGTGTTTGGTGGTTGAGGCTTGCATAAATGAGTGTACTCCTGCTCCTGTTGTGATTAGTATTCTGAAATTCAATTGTTTTGACAGGGCAAGTTGGCAGATGGAAGGCTTGTTGCAGTAAAGACATTGTCTCTTGACAAGTCTCAACAAGGAGAAAAAGAATTTCTGGCAGAAGTGAGAATGATCACAAGCATCCAACACAAGAATCTGGTTCGCCTTCTCGGATGCTGCACAGATGGGCCTCAAAAGATACTCGTGTACGAATATATGAAGAACAGAAGTTTGGACCTCATAATTTATGGTATCTCTGCTTTATTTTTTATCAAATATCAGCATGGTGTGTTTATTATGTAGAAAATGAAGTCCGTCACAGTTATTGGTGAAAGTACTTTCCTTGAACCTGTGCATGTAGTGTGTGTATACCATATCCAATGGGTCATGAGCATTTGAAACAAGTCTGAAGTTTTTAAAAAATAACTCGGACTTTGGATGTCTGTTTGATCAGGAGGGAGTGATCAATTTCTGAATTGGAACACTAGATTCCAAATTATTCTTGGTGTAGCACGGGGATTGCAATACCTCCATGAGGATTCGCATTTAAGAATTGTTCACCGAGACATCAAAGCAAGCAACATCCTTCTTGACGAGAAGTTTCAGCCTAGGATTGGAGACTTTGGGCTAGCTAGGTTCTTCCCTGAAGACCAAGCTTATCTTAGCACTCAGTTCGCAGGAACATTGTAAGTCCTCTATGTTTGAAGGTACCACATTGTCGGCCTAAATTCTTGGAACACAACTTACGTATGTGCATTAGGTAACTTCACCTAACATCAACTATAAGATAAAAACCAGCTTACTAAAAAGTCTCGTGACATTTTATAGCATTGATCATCACTTTAACGTATCATTTGTATTGAACATCTAAAACTCTTTGAGGTTTTTAATGAACATCATTCTTGACTTTGTCATTTTTTGTCAGAGGTTATACCGCTCCTGAGTATGCCATTAGAGGAGAGTTGTCCGAAAAGGCAGACATCTATAGTTTCGGAGTTCTTGTGCTTGAAATCATCTGTTCAAGGAAAAACACAGACCTTACTTTACCATCAGAAATGCAGTACCTCCCTGAATATGTAATCTCTCAGCTTGGTATAACTACCGTATTACTCTCGGAGATGCTTGTATAAATTAATGTTAATTACTTTCAGGCATGGAAACTTTACGAGAAGTCAATGTTGATGGAAATAGTGGATCCAAGACTGCGAGAACATGGGATGGTGGAAAAGGATGTTATGCAAGCATTTCACGTGGCCTTATCGTGCCTTCAGCCACATGCGGATTTGAGACCTGCGATGTCAGAAATCGTAGCATTGCTGACATTCAAAGTTGAAATGGTTGCGAAGCCGGTCAGGCCAACCTTCGTTCACAGGAGGCGCGTAATGGATGATGAGAACCACTCTTGGGGAGCCATATCCTCCTCCGAACCTTCCACAACTGCAGTGGCATCATTGTAAAACACACTTAAAAAGTAAAATAAGAAACCATTTCCTTAGAAGAAGGAAAAACATAACTCCCACAAACTATGTATGGATTTCCTTCACTTTAGTTGTATATATATTAGTTATCATTCTAAAATCAATCTACTCCTGTTCATTGCAAATTTTGTCGTTATCCCTTCCTATGCAGACACAAGTATTTACTTATAGTATGGACTGAAATATAGTTCTGATATATTTATTAGAAGTTGCTTTAAAATAAATAACTTTTCTTTAAAAATGATATTTATTTTCTTCCACATACCAAAGAAGTTTTATTTGTTTTCTTCTCCACTCCTAGGAATTGTAATAAACAAATATTTTTTTTATTGAATTGGAGGATGAAAAGTAAGAAACTTTGATAATAAAAATAAAAAAAGTGAAAATGTTTTTTTTTCTTTTTAATAAAACCTTCATGCAATAGAAGTTATGGCTAACTTTTTTTAGAAATTATTTAAAATAGATGAAAAAAATAGTGAAACACGAAACATATCTACTTATTATTATTATTATTAATTTTATTCTATTTATTTATTATGTTTTAGTGATTTATTATTATAATAGACAGATTAATAAATATTAAGAATATATGTTGGACAAAAACTAATTATATAATATAAATGTACAAAATACTAATAAAATACCATAATATGTTAATAAAGTATTATGTTATTTTTCTTTCTCCATTTTTTTCTTCCTTTATATGCTTTGTTCTACTTCAAGGAAACAGTACATATATCTGTTTATCTTACTCATTGATAAAAAAAAATTACGAAAAAATTGATCTTTCCCTTTAGGAACTATAAATCCAAGTTATGATTTTATTATTAAAGCACATCTAGGTCATTAAATTGGAATCCAGTGTAGTCTTGATTGGAAGATAAAATTCAGTTATTATAAATGTTGATTAAACAATTAATAACTTAGATACGGATAATAAATTCTGGAAATTATAAATCTTCAATATACCTTTTAATGTAGGGAAGATTGCTTTTTTTAAAAAAAACTAGTAACAAGTGTCTCAGTACAATTGATGATATTTGATTTCATTGCATTTATGTTAAAATCTAAAATACTTAATTTTACTAACTAAAATAATATAAACTCATATAATAGATTTTTTTTAAGAAAATAATATCATTTTTTTTCTTTTATATGTTTTCTAAGTACAAAAACAAGTATTTTAAAATTTCTACCATTCTTACCAACAAGCAAGCAAAAATATTCTCTTACTGCTTGAAGATAGTTTCTCGTGAAAGGTTAAAATGTGAAGACTTGAAACGTTTAAAAGATACCGTCTTTAATTTTTGAAAAATAAAAAACTCTTTCATGGAAATATTGCATTTTTTATGGAAAAATTTCTCTTTTATACATGAATGATAGATAAGAATGTAATGTTTCATTCTTCACTTGTCTATTAAATTAAATTTCTTATGTTTTTATAATTAATAATTTAAGATGTTAAAATATTGTTTGTTTTTTTAATACATGAGATTTTTTTAAGTTAACATGAATATGTTACGAAAAGTTCTCCAAAGAAAGAAAACTTAATGAAATCTCAAATTCATATTTTAATTTTTTTTTTTAATTTTTAGATGTTTAACACTTTATTGCTTTATAGTTAATATACTTACCTTTTTTTTCTTTGTTGTTTTCTCTGTTCATTTAAGCATTTTCTAGGTTTAATTATATTTTAATTTTTAACAATATTAAAATGAAGTAGAAATTACTAAAAAAATGTACAACAAAGTTAAAATTATTTTATCATTTAATTATTTTTTAACTTTTTTTGTGTACATTAAAAAAATTAACAACTATAATTATATAACATTTATACACATTTTTATTCTTTAATTAAAGTAAAACTGTATTAATAATTATTAAAATAATACTATATTAATGATTATAGATAAGAATTTATTTAATGTGATGAACTTTTTAACCATGCCATTGGTTAACAGGATAAAAGAAACTGACTTTTAATAATTGTGTGTTTTCCTTATAAAGGTTAGACTTTAGATCCATGAGTTAAACTTAATCATTATCATTTACTTTTATCTAATATTTTTGAATTAACTTTCATAAAAATTAAAAAATAGAATAACCTTTTTAACCTTAATTTATACAAATTAAAAAATAAAAATTCAAAAAAATTACTTGGGGAATTGTTATAAATTAATTTATATAAAATAATTTTAATTTCAAAAAATTTAAAACTTTGGATTCTTACGTTCAAAGTTAATGTCAGTGAAAGTCTCACATAGCTTAATTTAAATACAGGTTTTTCCACATTTTATTATATATAAGAAGGCTTGTTGGACTTTTTAAAATTATATTTTCCTATTATTTTTTCTTTGTTTAATAATTAAGCAGATAATTTAAGAAAAAAATTGTTTGTCTTTTAAAATTTTCAAATAATTAAATAATTTTAATAAAAATTGTTATTATTTTCTTTTGTATTTAGAGAACTATTACTAATTTCTTGGATTCGTGTAATTTTTTAATATTATACCTATAATTTATTATTTCAGTTAGTGAAAATATCCATACTACAATTTTTAAAACATATAACTCTTTTAGCTTTTAATTAACTAAAATAGACTATTTATCTTCTTCTTTTTCTGAAAAAATATAATAAATTAACTAATATTTTTATTACAAAATGAAACTAAAGATGAAAACAAATTTTTGTAAACAATGAACTAATTGAATTAAAATTTTCATACTATACAATGTTTAAAATCACAATTAGACTATGTTACAACACAATAATAAAATGTACAAATCATAGTTCAACATCATAATTTTTCTATATTGATATTATTTTTCTTTCAATTAATACATTTATTTTAAAAAGCACACATACACAATATGTGGTTGAATAAAGACAATGATAACCAAATCATTCTCTAATATTCCAAATGATATCTTTTTAAGTCTAGTCCTGTCTCTCCCTCTTCTAAAACTTTCACAAAACAACAATCAGGACATGTTGTGTCTCTGTGTGGCAAGAAATTCCGAGTAAGAGAGACAAAAAGAAAGAAAGAATACATAGAAGCACTTTTCCATCTTCTTTGACCAGCTATTCTTTCTCCACACTCATCGTTCAGTGTTTTGACTCTTTTGAATTGCCAAAAGGGATGAGATGATACATACATGCAGCTCTATGAACAAATATAAAATAACATATACTTAACCTCGAGATATACAATGAGAGAAAGAGACTATAAACAAGAGTGGAAAGACACCATGGTTTGTGTCAAAAAGTAGCTTTTGGTGTGAAAGAAACAGGGAGACAAAGACAAAAGAAAAACGACTTTTATATATGTATGTGTGTTATGTTTGCCATTCCAATTAATACTGCATGGCAGATAAGATAACCACAGTGTCACAGGCACCACATTCAATTCTTTCCCGACACCCATTCAATGTAGCCTCGGTACGCACCCTACGACATATCACTATTAAACGGATTCATTGATCCCTTTACCTGCAAAATCAACGGATCTGTCAAATTATATGTCTTTTTCTATCCATTTTGACTTATCTCTCTAATCAATTAAATATATCTCTTTAATCATCATTATGACTTTGGTGTATGTTAACCCATTAATCTATATAGACCCAACATATTTAAGGTTACAAAAGTTGTCTTAAAAGACAACCTATTTGCACGATTTGGCTTTAACTTAAAGCCTATTTTTGATTAGTAATGCAGGTCATGGGTCATATCACATGCCCTTGTCTCTGTTCAAAAAATATGAATCATACCAGGGTCCCATCCAAATTGTACTGGCTATCTCTTCTAAGTTCTGCTATGTCATTTTCTCATAATTCTATTTCCCTTCACACCAATTTTGCATTTCATAAATTGAAAGAAATAGAAAATGTTGTACTTCCTCGTTAAAGAAAAGAGATAAAAATATATATATATATAACATTTTTGGACAATATTGGACCTTGAACACTCAAAACATGAAAAATAGTTGTATCATTAACATGCAAGGGATCTTCTTTTCATGGGGCCATTGATAAAAAAGCAATAATTTAAGATAGCCATTGGAGATGCTAGAACAATATAAATCTTTCAATAATAATTCATTTACAAAACAAAATAGAAAGGAAACCAAAAGCAAAAAGGGAAATGAAATTCAACTGGGAATTGGGATAGAAAGTAAAATTTCATAAGAAATATAACAATATTAGAAATAATATGACTTGATGGAAAAGAGATGATGATTGATTGATGATGTCTTGGTGTTGATAGCAGATGGTTCTGGTTCTACTTCTACCCAGCTCTATCTGTTGTGCAATGGATTTGGACCAGTGGGAACGAGTCTTTTGTCTTCTACTGTGATGTTGTTACCATAACAAGACAAGTGGCGGTTGCCGTTGCATTTGTGAGCATTATCTGCATATGAGACAGTGTTAGTCTTCTTCTTTGCTCCATCAAAAAAGTTGCTAACAAAAACTGTCTTCCTTGCGACTGTGTTGGAGCCTATACAAGCCCACAACAAAACAAAACACACAAGTATGAACTCTCCTATTCTCATCTTACCAAACTAATTGAGCTTAATTCAAAAAGAGGTGTTTGAGTGAGAAGAGGAGAAAGAAAAAGTGAGGAGAGGGAAGGAGGGAATGAAGAGGAGGAGGTGTTGGTGATATTATTACTAGGGAATAAGGTAGGGAAAGAGGGGAAGGGAGGTGAGTATAATAGGAGAGGGTTTGTAGCAAGGAATGGGATATTAAGTATGGTACCTAGGATATGCAGTAAAAGACTTTGAATTTGATACATCACATCTATGTGGTCAGAAACTTCACCAAACCTCATTAATTGACTTCAATTCTGCTTGACAATGTGTAGGTTATTCAAACCAAATGGAATTTGAACATAAATGATGGTTAAAATATGGTGGCAAAAGCACAACATTCTGTTTTTTAGACAGTGGTAACCTAGACCCTAAGAATAACAAAAGACACACACCTCTAATCTAAACACACACTTGGGATTAGAGAAATTCTTCTGGGGGTGGCGCTTCACCACGTGCCGATAGGTTTGAGGACCATACTTGAAAAGCTGACACTCATTGATAAAAAGGAAGTTGCAGGGAAATTAAATGGTTGGTGGTTTAATTTTGACTGTAGCATGCATTGAATTGATCAATGCCATTTTCTTTGCTTTTGAAGCACGTCTTCTTCTATAGATCTCGGGTGAGCGTTTTGATTGAATGAATGATGGAGGTGATGTTGAGTTGCAAGTTGCAAAAAAGTGTTTATGCTGCTGCTGGTTGGTGTTGTGTTAGACTTTACATGGATGTGTATTAGTATAATATTTGAAGTTGTTGAGTGGTAACAGTAACATATGAACGGAGACAGAGACAACCTGGGAATAGGTTAATGGAAACTCCGGAGTAATGAAAGGACAGTTGGGCATTCATTAAAGGCAGCCATTTCTGTTAAAAGATAAAGGTTGGTTAGTTAGCTATATACTGTGTTATGTTGTCCAATGCTTATGGTTGATATCGCATGCATGCATGCATGGGACATGCCTTATGCAATGCATGTTCTCATATCACATTGAAAGGGTACATACACAGAAAAAAGTGCAGAGGTCAGCGGAGAAACAATGTGATGTGACCCATAATGGGTGAAGGTGATATCATAATATAAGATGGTAAGATAGTTTCTGTTCTGCTCCCTACTTTTCTACCGTTCCGTAGACAAATCTATACGGAAATCATGGACAATTAAAGAAAGAGGTACATTGCATGTCTACGAGTACTCACAGAATCGATACTTTGTTGTTATCAGAAAAATTAAACATATAAAAATTATCATTATTAAATATTATTATTAAAATATAAATATTTATTTTAATTTCTTTTAACCATTTTTTATATATAAATAAATTAGAAGAAGTCACTAGACCCAACCCACCCTACAAAGCAATTCTGTCTCTGAATCTCAAAGAATTAGAAAATGTATACTATGTACTTCTGTGCACATATTTGTGTGCTGTTATATTAAATCAAAATCTTATTCCATGATATATTTGTACACTTAATTGCATATACTTCTGCATGTATCCACTCATTAAATCAAAATTTTATCCAATGATACAAACAAGCAAAAAGAAAAAAAAAATCAAAAATTAAATGTTCAAGTACAAAATGAAATTATTTTAAAATATGGATTCATTAGACTTATTTGTGTATATTTCTTTATTTAATGTATGCAAAGTAAAGAAGATGAAGAAGAAAGTAATATGATGAGTTAATTATTTCTACAAATTATAATGTAAATTAAAAAATAAAAATATTTATATATATATATATATGTAAATAATTGTGATACAAATCTCATCTTATAAGTTGATTTTGTGTCTACGAGGTTGGAACACACATAAATCCATTATTTATTAAGATTACAAAAATTTTCTATTTAAATATATTATAAGATATTTTATTCGGATTAAATGAGATTTGGTATCCTTGTTGCTAGCTATTTTGTGTGGGTTGGATGAGATTTGATATTCTTGGTGAAGAAGAATAATTGAAACATTTGCTCTTTGCATTTGAATATGACATTCACATACTTTAGGGATAGGTGCTACTCATGGTTTAAGTTTTCAATCACAACTCCAAAGAAGCCTTTGGCACATTTTTTGCAGTATGCTTTCTGCTTCATGAACAACGAAGAGGTGAGGATTTGGTATATTATATGGTTGTTGTGTGGAATATAGAAACAAAACAAAATTGTTTTAGGTGTATGGAGTGAGTGTTCACTTATAGAGTCTTCACTCTTCTATTCTTTTCCTTGTTCATACTCTCCAATCAATCCAATCAATTGAGTATAGTGACCAAAGATATCTCATACTTAAGTTAATTAGATACAGAACGATTTAGTAATTAATGCTATAAATGTGTCCCTCAAGTCCAAACAATCATATTTTTAACTTCTACTTATAAATTTTTTTATGAACTTTTGATTAGGTTTAATCTGATCCAATTTTATTAAACATGATTATTAATATATTTAATTTATCTAGATTATTAGCAGAATTGATCGACATGAATAAGTTTTCTCTCAGTTTAGACAATCGATTTTTAATAATTTGATGAGTTCATGTACGGATAAGTATATATACAATATAAAACCATTATATGCTAATGTTGCATAATGGATCTTTTGTTCAACTAGAGAGAATGATTTCAAGTTGAAAATTTTCTGATTGCAGATGATAAGCTACAACAAAAAACGTATAACTTCAGATAATTGCATGACAGAGGCTATCCATGATCGAATAATCTAACTGTAGATAACAAAAAAAAGTTTTCCAGCTTAAACGACTCACTTTTAGGCAGCTTAAGGGAAGTATGTATAGAAAAGGAGCAAGTCTTTTTATAGGTACTTAAATAGTCTATATTTGGACAATTTAAGGGTTTCTATTTTTAAAACTCCAAATAGTCTATTTTTAGATATTTTAAGTGTTTCAATTTTTAAAAGTCCATTAAAGAAGACGGCAGTTCTCATACAAGGAAATTTTTTTGAAACATACCGGCATAAAGTTCTTTGACAATGTTTAGGCTTCTAAACTCTTTCTTACATTACGAGTAACCCTTCATATCCTAATGTTTGTATTTTTCTGATTGAAAGATTAGATCAATAATATGATTTTATAATTTCAGTATATTAGTGGAAAAATGCTGATTAACGTCACCCCTTAGACGTCCGTTAGAGGGTATTACAACATAAATTAATGACCGGTGGCAAGTTCGTAAATAAGTCAGGCCTATAGATGTCAGATAGTCGTATAGCCAACGTTTATAATATCATAGTCATCGGTGCCACTTCTGACTGACGTCTATAGGTCTACAAGGTAGGTGAATAGTCGTCATATAGACGTCGCACCCCTCCACATCGACGTGTATAGCCGCCATATGGACGTTAGTTACCTCCACAGAGACGTCTATAACCTGATAGGTAGGTGGATGTAATTAATGATACGCCGTATAGACGTCGGTGTCCCTCCTAACTAACGTCTATAGTTTGACAGATAGGTGATCTATAATTATATTGCCGCCTTATGAACGTCGGGGCCCATTTAACGGACGTCTATAGGACTGGCGGGTAGCTGAAGAGTTCAATTACTCGTCGGATCCACAAGTAACGGACATCTATAATCCGTGCCAATATTAATTTTTAAAGCATAAAGACGTCAAATTAGTGAGAGCACCAACGTCTATAATGTTATAGACGTCGGTCACCTTGTAAACCGACGTCTATAAGACCTTATACTGCAAAACACGAACCCGCGAGCAGTTAAACTATTCATCGTCTTTTTCGTGAAGGTTTTCTCCTTTGCGGTAATCATTTCGAGGTTAGTTTTCTATGTTTTGGACCGTTTAAATTTAGTTTTACTCCGATTAAATTAGCCTTTGATGAAAATTCGTTCATTTGAACCGATTAAAATTACATTCTGTACATTTTGTTGCAGTTTCTAGCGTTTTGTTCGTCTGTGTTTTTGAGCGTTTTTGGCCTGCGTTGTGGACTGTTTTTGGGTGTGCACTCCTTCATTTCCCTCCATTGTTAATTTAATCTGCTAAAAAAGTTAGCTTCTTTGTTGAAAACTAATTTTTTATGGACGTAATTGACTTTTGTGTATGCATGTTATTGACTTTTGTGTATGCATATTATTGGCTTTTGTGTATGCATGTTATTGGCTTTTGTGATTATGCATTTAATTGCCTTTTTTGTATGATTTCATATTTGCTTTTAGGTATGCATGTGTTATTGGCTTTTTAATATATGCATGTCATGAAGTTTAATTGTGTTATTATAATTGGATTGTTTGATTATTAATTACTATCAAATCACTCAGTGAAACTTAGTTCCCGTTTGAAATTTAACACAAACGATTAATCTTTTAATCATTTGTATTAAATTTTGAATTGTCCGATTGGACAGTTTGGGAAAATTATTTTTCATAAATTTGCTATAACATGTACGTTGGAGTTTATGCATAAGACTGATGAAATTTTGGATCATTATTTGTGTTGTTCTCTGGATGCTTTGATTGTGGTCATCCTTGACTACTCTCATTTCGTGTATTTCGGAGACCAATGCGAAATGCTACCAAAATTTTACCAAATTTATGATGTAGACTTTTTTCCACATGTCTTAGCAATTTATTAAAAATAATTTTTTTGAATGGGTAGGGCCTAACCTTGTGAGAGTTAAAAAATTGAAAGTGATGAAGTATGTTACGAACATAGTATGGATCGAAGCTGGATGAATGCACGTCGCATCTCTGAAGAATATGAGAAAGGTGTTTCGGTGTGTCTTGCAGTATGTTAAAGAAAATGCAAAGTCTGTGAACGGGACATATTTTTGTCCTTGTGTTCGTTGTGTTAATCAAATACGACAAGACTTAGACAATTTGCATGACCATCTATTGATGTTCGGCATAATGAGAACTTATACCGTTTGGACTATGTGATGTCTTGGATTAAGTTTATAATCATGCTTACTTTGAAAACATCACAAATTAATACTTTTCTTTGAACATATATCAAACCATAATGAATATTTCTTAATTGTGCAGCGCTTCAACAATTTATCTTCTTTACTCGAAGACACCATAAAGCAGCTAAGGCAGGAGTGGACAACTTATCTTCTGCAAAATTGGAACTAGAAAGGCTTATATTTGTTGTTGAACATTACTTAGGTTTAGTTTAAGTTTATAATTTCATATTTTTGATCTTTGATTGAATTATAGCTGAACCACAAACATTTATTATAAATAATTGTTCTGGGTCAATTTTTTGATTTTCAAGTGTGGTTTTATTGGAAAAATAAAATATTTTTAAAAAACACACACTCAGAACACGTCGGTTAATGCAAAACAGGCGTCAATAGACGTCTGTCAGTGCACAAATCGACGTCCAATGAGTTTCAGTGGACAAAATGTTCTAGGACCTATAGACGTCGCATCTGGTCAAGTTAGACGTCTATATAAACGTCTCTTGTAACAATGTCTAACGTCAGTGATGTATACATCCGACGTCTACATAGACGTCGGATATGTCCTGACCGATGTGTAATTAACGTCACTCAAATAGACGTCGGTCTCGTATGTGACGTAAAAAACCCAATATAATCGACGTTAATCGACGTTAAACAGTGTTTTTTCACTAGTGCTAAGAAGTTTCTTGAGTTATTAAGACAACTAATGATTTTTATGTCTATGAATATTAGGGCTGGACATAATAACTAAACTATACTAAACTATATTTAATTATAGTTAACTATATTTTTAATAAACTAAAAAAAACTGAACTACTTAAAACTATATATAAACTGTACTGTTTAAGAGTTCAGTTTTAAAAAACTGAACTTATAGTAATTAACTAGTAACTAAATTCTTTTGAAACTCTGAGTGTAAGTTTGTTTTACTAGACTCCTTACTTTTTAAGTTACACAGTCACGGCAAAAAAATTTATTTTGGGTTTTAAATATTGTTATTTGTATTTGTCTTTAAGATAAATTATATATTTTTATACTTTATACACATCATATAAAATATTATTTTTTATCATATGTTATGTGCATAATATAATTTTACATGTAATCTATTAAAATAATTTCATATTTAATAGAAATAATTTAATGTCTGTGAATAAAAGTTTAAGTCAGATAATTTGTTTGTGAATGCAAGCACATCCATCATTGTCTTTGGTCAGATAACTCGTGAATAATTGAATAAGAATGAGAGACATAATTTCATTATGCTTTATTGTCTATTTTGAATTAAACCTAAAAACAGCTAATTAACACAAAAATTAACAAAACATAAAATCCCCAATTAAGATATAAAATTAAATCAGAAATGGAAATTTATGAGTTTAATATGCGAAAATATTAAACTTAAAAGATGCAAAAATAGATCGACAACAGAAGATGCAAAAATATTAATTTAATTGATTATAGTTATTTATATTAATAGAATGAATAATTAAAAAGTGTATTAGAATAAGACAAAATTAATTTTATAACTAATATAAAAAATTTAATAAAGTGGGAAAATAAATAACACAAAAATTATTTTATTTCAATTGTTTTTAATTTTCCTTAAATTCTTATTAATATAAATCACTATAAATTATTAAATTAAAATCTTAAAAAATAAAAATTGTAATAAAGTCTGTGACCGTGATGGATCGGTGATTAAAAGAAAAAAGTGATGGCGAAAAGCTTTACCGCATAGCACCATGAAATCAACATAAAAGAAACAATTTATGCAATTAACTGTACTGTAAATATAAATGTTCAATTTTTTAAAACTGAAATACAAAATGGTACAAGATAGTTCTTAGTAAAAATAGTTTAGTTTTTATAGTTTAATATATACAAATAATCTATAGTTTAGTATATGAATATGATAAAGATTATGAGAAAAAAAATCTTATTACAAACAGATTAGTAATCTATATTTTAATTTAAAGTTTTGTAGTACGCATAAACTTTATCTAGAACACTGCAAGTGTGTTGCGGTCTTTTTATAGCACTTATGTTTGAAATATATGGGAAAACCAAGATATACCCTTTAGATATTTTAGGCTAATATTACTACTAAATTTTCTTTACATTTATACCATTTGTTAACAACATTGTAGTTAGAACCTGTTATTGACCTATCAATTATTATCACGACCAAAATAGTTGGTTATACATAGAATCTATGTTACCAAAAAGTGTTTTGTAATTAGAATAATGGAAAAAGGGATTGAACGAGGAAAGTGTTGGTCATGTATGTTGTCCGAAGGTGTTGGTATGTATGTTTGAGAGTGAAGGAAGATGGTTTCCCAGAAGAGGCCTTACACTGTACCCACTCTCTTCTTCCTCGCCTTGTTCCTCATTTCTGTCATCGTCTTCTTCTCCACCAGAACCACTCTTCACACCGCTTCCCCCATTCACCCAGATCTCTTCCTCCGCGTCCAACCTATTTCCCCTCCTCCTCCTCCTCCTCCACAACCACCACCACCTCCTCCTCCTCCACCTCCTCCTCCTCCACCACCTCCTCCCTCTCGTCCGCCCCCACTCTCCTCCCCTGCCACCACTCAAACCCTCACCGTCGGTTACACTGACAATGTCACCGACGCTGAATCTGATGCCCAACCGGTAACGGAAATAAATGAAACTGTTGGCGACGATGCGGCGTTGAATGTGAAGGAGTGCGATTTGTTCACGGGAACGTGGGTGAGGGATGATAACTACCCGATTTACCAACCGGGTTCGTGCCCTTACGTGGACGAGGCTTATGACTGCAAAGTTAACGGAAGGGCCGACACGCTCTACACCAAATGGCGCTGGAAACCGGATGCGTGTGATCTTCCCAGGTACTCTCTCTGTTGCATTTTCATTTTTTTCTACGCTTGTTGCTAAAAAGGTTTCAGGTATTTTTGCTTGATTTTGGGGTCGCATACAAACTCTAGCTGCTTCTTCTTCATCTGCCAATTTCTGATGCTTTTGTGTTTGGTTAATTTTCATAGCCACATATGCGGAATCAATCCTCTTGCAGCGTACCAAAATAAAAAATTATTTAATAGCGTGAACATTTTGTATCTATCTCTGTTTTCATAGATATTACTCAAGTGGAGTTTCATAAAAATGTGACTAATTATGGAAAGTGACGGATAAGGAATTCTCTTGTCATGTGGAATTTTAGTGCCAGTGGATATATTGCCTCTACCTTTCACTTGACAAAATTGCAGTTGCCTGTTGCATTTTATGCCTTTATTCCGATGAGGATCATAATAGATAGAGGTCTGTTTCAGAATGATTGTGTTAATGTGTTCAAGTATGAGGACTGTGTGTACTTTATGAAACTGTAGAGAGTGTGAGTAAACATGCTTCTCTTGCATAAACTTGATAGGGATGTTCCCAAAGAAGCAAGCACGCGCAATGCTTTCAGGTTATGGGATCTGTATTTTTAATGAAAATGGTCGTGGGAACATTTCTAAAAAGGTTCAAACAGTTGTTCACTTGGTGGTGTGTGGAAACTCAACTTGACATACAAAGAAGCAAGCACGCTCAATGCGCATCCTATTCTTTTTTTAATCTTATTATGTAAATTAGCCATTGCAAAATATATTTTTTTTCTCTTTTCCCAGTTTATTATATATACTTGAACTGTTAATATATCAGTCAACTTATAAACACAACATGCATACATATAGAATCTCAAATTCTGTTGAGGCTTAGCTGGTAGTGTTTGTTTTGTTATTAATCATGTTCCACATTTCTCTTTAAAAACAAGAGCTACGTTGTTTCTGTAGTTGAGAAGTAGAAATGCTGAATTCTGTGTCGTATGACATAATGTACTAGGAACTAAATTACTTTTAGCCTTTCTCTATATTCTCTCTATAGTTCAACACTATCGACCAACTGTTGTTATTGGGTGGCCTGTTAGAAACGGTTTGACCTTTGTTTCTCATCAGATGTTCAACTTTTGATTTTCTGTTGATAGATGAAAGCTTAATAAAACAAATTTATCTCTTCCAGTGTTCAACTTATGATTTTCTGTTGACAAAAGGCATCTCATATACAATATAGCGTGATGTAACAGTTAATTACATATACTAAAGTGTTTTTGAACAGCTACCCTTTGCTCTGCATCTTTTAGTAGTTTAAAAGTTAACTATTCATATATGCTTTATTAATTTCTTTCATATTCTACTTGAAGGTTTAATGCCACGGACTTCCTGTTAAGACTGAAAGGTAAAAGACTAATGCTGGTTGGAGATTCTATGAACCGAAACCAATTTGAGTCGATTCTATGCGTACTACGTGAGGGCCTGCAAAATAAGAGCAGAATGTATGAGATACACGGACACAAAATAACAAAAGGAAGGGGCTACTTTGTTTTTAAATTTGTGGTAAAAGTTTATCTTGCATATGTAGTTTCTTCTAACTTATATGCATTAATACTATGATCTGCTTTATATTATTGTTTTCTCTTAGATTTATTTTTTGTCTATTCAATTTCTTAGTAAATTTGTCTCTTCAAAGTCCAGTTGACTTCAATCAAAATTGCTGGCAAGTATAAATCCAGCTGATGCTGTAGATCTGTTTCCTCTTCCAGAAAATGAATTCAGCATTTTGAGTTAAAACTTCATAACTTCCTATTAAGTACAGTATTTGTATTATTATGTGAAATTTGCATATGAAATGATCAGGAAGCTGGACATTTTTATTTTGCTGTATCAAGAAGATGTGTATGGACAGACTGCAGTATGTTGTGCTAAGATTTTGGAATACTTGGACAGGACTATAACTGCTCGGTGATATTTGTGAGATCTCATTTCCTTGTGAAGGAAGGAATTCGTCTTAATGCACAAGGGAGCTCAAATCCTACATTGTCAATAGATCGGATTGACAAGACATCTGGTCGTTGGAAGAAGGCTGATATTCTTGTCTTCAATACTGGACACTGGTGGACTCATGGAAAAACTGCTCGAGGGTTAGGATGCAATTATTTTAATTTCATACTTTGATTAATATATGCATTGATTTTATACAATAAATTTTTGGAAACTGTGTTTTTCTTTCCCCATGTATATTGAACTCTAGCTTGCTTGAGTAATTAAATGATTCATCCTAGCATTTTCTGCACAAGAATGCTGCCCTATTGTTCTAAACTGCTCTTGGCAACATTGAAGATTGATGTGTACTATAGTATCAAAAGCTATGAATTAAGAAAATTTGAACTGTCACTTTTTTGTCCCTTTTTTCTTATTAGTTTTTATTCACTATTCACTGCTACCAGTTGCTAATTGGTTTGTCTTTCATTCCTTAAATTAGTCATCTATCAAAATGAAGAAAGAAAACAATCGAATTTTTTTTAAGACATCAAACAAAAAAAGGTGATAGTGTCTGATTTGTGCAGGATAAATTACTATAAAGAAGGTGATTATCTATATCCAAAATTTGATGCAGTGGAGGCTTACAAAAAGGCTATGGAGACCTGGGGAAAATGGATCGATAATAATATCAATCCACGTAAACAGATTGTCTACTATCGTGGATATTCTAATGCCCATTTCAGGTATTGAATTTTTTTTCACATAACACAAAATCCTTGGCCCCTTCTCTTTCCAGTCTACTAATACTGAGGATCATGTCTGCGTAAAAGAAATAGGAAACCTATTGCTTTAATCGACATCATAATAATTGACAAAAGAATAATAGAAGAAACCAATTCTACGCCTCCAAATAACATTGCTAATGAACATTTGGCAGGGGTGGGGACTGGGACTCAGGCGGATCATGCAACGGTGAAACTGAACCAGCTTTTAATGGTTCCATCCTGAACAACTATCCTTTGAAAATGAAGATAGTGGAGGAAGTGATCCAGGGAATGAAGGTTCCAGTGAAGTTACTAAATATCACAAAACTGACCAATTTCCGGAAGGATGGCCACCCATCTGTCTATGGCAAGAAAGTCCCTACAAGGAAGCAAGACTGCAGCCATTGGTGTCTTCCCGGAGTCCCTGATGCATGGAATGAGTTAATTTATGCCACCCTCGTTTTTCAACAAACAAAATCCAGGAATTGACTTACATCATTCTTCTTTCTAGGAGTTTGCTTTTTTATGCGGCAAAGAAGGGAGAACAAAAGAGAAAACAGAACTTCATTGGCCTGGGCTCACATTTAGGGGGTCATTGAAAGCTACGGAACTTGTTCCCCCCTGTGGTACGGTAGTGCCCTTTGGGAGTTATCGTGAGTTAGTTATTTGGGTAGCTTGGAAAACTGTACTTTATTGCACATAATTAAGTAAGAATTAGTATAAAAATTAGTGATGCTATTGTGGAGTTATTCTCCCAGGTGTATTGAACCGTATATAGTAAAAAGTTTGAAAATAACAAAAAAATCACATATGACATGACATGGATGAAGATAAAGTTAACGTTAATTTAATAAAAATGATTAAATTGAACATTTTTAAAATTGAGAAGACTTAATTAAACAAAATAAAAATTATGAATTTAATTGAATTTTTTTTAAAAAAAATATGAAAAAAGATATTTAGCTTAAAGAAATTCTTATTAAATGTATTAATATAATTAATAAATATTATCAGCAAAAGATCTGATTAATTCAATCTAGGGAAGTATTTCTTTTTTATAATTATATCTTTTTATTTACAAAATCAAACTTAAATTTTGTTGAAAAAGTTATTTTCGTATAGATCCAAAATAATTCACAGTAAAAAAATTATAATTAGAATATATAAATATTTTTTAAATATATTTGTATGGTAACCTTGTAATGAACTGAGAAAAATATTGCAGATAAGTTTGTTTCTTCACCTTTCTTTTCCTTTTTAAATTGTTAACCCTTTTATTAAAAAACTTTATTAATTTTTTATAAAATTTGAATCAGTTCAACATACAAGAATTTTATATGTCAATTATAAGATATAATAAAATATGTAAATGCCTTCAGCATTATTTATAATAAATTAATTAACCACTTTCCTATTTTATTTTCAAACCTAAGTATAGTGTATGTGTCAATTGGTATCATAACTAATAGGTTACAATCAGAATTAGTTAATTATTTAGTTAATTTAAACATATAAGTAATCATGAAATTGAATCGTAATTAAGTTAATTCTAATTAAAAGTTCATAGAAAAAATTACAAATAAAAATTCAAGATATAGTTGTTGAGACTTTTTATTACGCATTTATTATAGTATTAATTATTTAACAAATCAAATCCAAACTAACTTAAATATATACAGTATGGATTGCAGAATAGATTATCCGAATAGGAATAGGACAATTGAAGAGTAAGCAACAAGAAAATTGTTTTAAATGGATGTTTGATTCTACACACAACATTTTGGTGACAATCGTGGGGCTGAGTGAAAACTTCTAAAGCCCCCATGGTAACCATAAGAAACATGGTAAGCAAACTAGACCAAAGGAAACCGTTAACGACCAGATGGACCCAATAGAAATGATGAGGATAATGTAAAGGCAAATGGATACGATGCAGAGGAAATATGAGGAAGAAATAAAAACATTGAGGGTCAAAAACTAAATCATTCGACAAGAGAAGGGTAGTAAAGGTCATGTGTCATCCACCCCAACTCTTCAAGCACCAGTTAAGCAACCTTGAGATGAGCCAGACCGAACAGTCCAAGCGAGTAGTTTCTAAACAAGTAAACATCATCACTCCTTCGCAACTATTAACATGGCCGGTTTACTACAATTCGTCGTAGGTATCATGGAAACCCCTTTGGTCAATAACTAAAGGATGCTAGTGTTCAACAAGTATGACGGATCTACGGACCCGAACAAGAACATTTAGATCTTCATGAATTAGATGGCATTGTACGTTAAAAGTGACGCCATATGGTGTATAGTTTTCTTGACCTCTTTGTAAGGGGAAGCCCTGACCTGATTTTCTGTGTTGTTGGCTAACTCCATAAATTGTTTTGTGACCATCCGAGCAAGATTCAGAGCCCAGTTCGCAACAAGCTGACTACATCGCCTGACATTGACCACTTTGGTCAATGTTAGGCAAGAGAAAGAAGAGTCTATGCAGACCTTCATGGAGAGGTTCAGAAAGGTGTTTTTACAAATGTGGTCGCCATGCACCATCTGATCACGACGTTATGACCGAGATTGTTCGCCGACAACTTATGCATGAAGCCCGCTGAGAACATAGACTACCTAAGACAAAGAACGACATTGTACATGTAGATGGAAGATATGAGGGACATTTGCAAACTGGTGTGTAAAGAAACATCAAGAGGAGAAAAGATGTGGATGGAAAAGAAATTGTCTGTGGGTAAAGAAAGACTGAAGGGTCCTGCTTCAACAATTACACCCCGTTAAGTGTGCCTTGGGCCAAGGTATTGAAAGAGACACTCAATGTTGACTTATTGCCCACCTCCCGAAAGAAGCTGACCCACCCAATGTCAATGGGAATAAGGATTGCCTTTATCACAAAAAAGCTCAATCATACTATTGAAGAGTGTTTGACCTTGAGAGATAAAATTAAGGAGTTCATCAGAGTTAACCACTTAAGGTAATTCGTGAAGAAGGACTACTCAAACAGAAGTTCACCTCATCAATGGAGTTCAATGCGTAGTCCTAGAAAAACAAAATATGGGACGATGCAACCCTCCATCGCCAATGATCATATTTTCGAGGGCGAGCCGAACGGATGTAGCAGTTCGTGAAGTATTTGCACAGTTCACAAAGTTACACAACCTTCCATCACGGGTCATATTTTCAAGGATAACCCGAGCGATAATAAACCTTTTTTGCTTGTGGTATTAATTCAAGCTCAAGGCTTTGGTGGCTTGTTATTGTATGTATTGACCGGTACATACCGATATGAATGTCATAACTGATTGTCCAAACTTAAAAGAGACTGATCGATTACGATCAAAATCAGCTAATCATCTAGTTAATCTAAACAGGTAAATAATCAATTTTCAACGGAATTAGGTCGTGATTAGGTTGTGATTAGGTTGATCCTAATCAGAAGCCCATAGAAAAAACTATATAAATGTAGATTGAAGATATAGTTGTTGAGACTTTTTACTAAGCATTTATTATAATATTAATTACTTAACTGGCTAAACTCAAACTAAGTTAAACAGCAAAGTATCTTTAATCGATACACCCAATTAGTCAATTAGTCGAAAAACAAATTATCCAAATAAAAATAATAATTAAAGAATATACAATTAAAAATATTGTTTTAAGAAACACTCAACTCTATTATTTTTATATTACTGTATACCACTAACTGAAATCAATTTGCTTCCGTGCACATGAAGTATCACCCATTGATGAATTGAATTTGTTGCATTAATATTATGAACATTTGGGCATATGTGACGGCTTCTTTGAATTGCTTTTGTGGCGGTGCAAAAAGGAGTAGTAGGCAATTTTGGGTGGGCCATGGTGATGACCCAAATCTGAATTGTGTGGGCCAATTTTGATTCATGGTTTTGTTTTCACACAGTTGACCTTTCTTGGTGCAGTGGTCATTCTCTTTTATTTATTTATTATATATATATCGCATTTTCTTGAAATTTGTGCAACTGAAATGAACAAGGAAATTGGTGGTATCCTTCCTAGGGTTAAGTTTTATAAGCTGACGTATTCAAGAAGGACAACCTTCGAGATTACATTGTACAATTCATTATTTATTGGTTAGTTTAATGTCTATGAAGCCGTGGCTCTTTTCACACCACTACGCTAACCATGGTAGTCTAAGGATATGAAATGGAGTTGGTGGAGGTTGATCTAAGGAATGACCAAATGATTGGTGTGACCAAGATCATTGCTTATGCTTTCTTCCATTCTTTTTCTCTTAAAATCAAAAATACAATTTCATAAATAAATTTATAAATCATTAGCAGAAGTCAAATTTTATTTGTAAAGAAAACAACTGTTAATTAAAAACAGAGTTTGCTTAAGTGGCAAGAATCTTGCTCAGTGGGCAATTGGGACCCACGTATTTATGTTTGAAGAATCATTATTACAATAAATTGACTTATTAATTAGTATGATGTTGGACTCGTATATATAATCGTATTGTACGGCCATGTTTGTACTTCTACAGGAATTCTTGTTCAACGTTTTCGTCAAATAATTGTTTCCAAATTTCATGTAAATAATACTTAATCACTAGTTTCTTTTATATAAAATTGGATAACTTTTTGTATTCAATCATTGAGTATGTATTATTTTAATTTTGATCATGTACGGTAAATATAAAATCGCCAGCAGATTTAAATTGAACTCTAGTACATAATACCTAAAATGAAACAAATTTGCTAGAAGATAGTATACAGATTTTGGAATAGAAAGTAATTTACCCTAATATATTTTTCACTTTTCTTTTTTACTCTTTCGACCAATTATAGATTACCATACTCGTATATTATATTTATTGTATATTATAATTAGTTAACGGTGTAAAAAAAAAAAATCTTTACAGTATACAATTAAAGTCATAATGAAGTAAGTTGATAGAAAATACTAATTCATGTAAAATACGTTCTCAAGCAGACAAATCGTGGAAAAATTGTTGGCTCTAATTTTCCATGATTTTTTTAAAAACTAATTAATTACCTGTTTATATATAAATTAATTGATGGTGGCTTATTACTTTCTTTGGGTGATAGGTGTGACATAGTAATGTTTAGTGGTTGGAAGTTGAAACTAAGTATTCTTGTCAACTTGGTAATTATGAAACCTTTTCGCAGACAAATGCAATGTTTTCTTCCTTCAATTTTTTTTTTAAGATTATCTTGAGAGCATGGTTATATTAGTCTCTATTTTTTTTTTTCAAAATCATTGATATTTTAGAATTTTAAAATTTTTTTTTTCTACTATATATCTATCTTAAATATATCTTATATTCTCTACGATTACACTTATAAGAGGATAAGAAATAAAAGAGTTTTCCTTAAACATTGAGATAATAAACATTTATTTTAATTTTCAATATGAACTCCAATAAAATCTGTCTATTTTAAATTTATTATCAAACCAAAAAAAAAATCCTTAAAAAATATATTAATTGCTAATTTTATTTTTTATTCTTAATTTATTATAGTATTCTTATTCAGTGGGTATATATAGAGAGAAAAAAAGATCTGAACTCGTTACTACATCCATTTTAATTATAAAGAGACTATAAACTTTTAAATTATTTCTATGAAATAAAATACACACTTTATTAATCATTTATATAAAAATAAATAGTTAATTCATTTAGACTGCAAAAATTATAGTTCATCATTTTAATTAGTAGTATTATGTATAAACTTAATTTTTAATTCTAAAAATAATAATAGAATAAAGTGTTTAAACAATAACTCTCTTTCGTTGACGAGTGTGACTTATATTGAGTTTAATTTTGTACACAAGAAGTAATCCAAGAGATAGTTTTCGTCACGGGCGTGACTTCTGTTGAATTTAATTTGTATGCACATTTAGTTAGTGCGAAAAAAAAATCATTAATTAATAAAAATCATGTAGCTGACATGATTTTTTAAGACCGTTCTCATAAAAATCCATAAATTTATGTATTGGTTTCAATGAACTGACAATATTGTAAAATCTTTTCATATATATATAGAAACCATACTTTCTATAATTTTAACAAGTTAATAAATATATCTATATTGATGAAAAATGGGTGAGTATCTGGTGAATAAATTGTTTAGTAAATTAAAAGTGTAAAAAAAATGAACAAGTGATATATCTAAGTAGAAATTGACATTTTATAATTAAAAGAAACATACCCAAAAGTATAATGCAAACACTGGTAAGTTAGATATATAGAATATAGAATATAGAACTAGTATTTCTATGTTAAAAGATTTTATGAGAATACCGTTGGAGGTTTGCCTCTTACCTTGATTAGAAATATGATTAATTTAGGATAAGATTAATTTAAGATATATAAATAGATGAATAATTTTGTGAGATTGAGTTAAATTTAAAATTATTTTTAATAAATACTTGTGTTAAGAGGTTGCATTATATTATTTGATGGAAAAATACCTTACTCACTACAAATATTGTTTATGAACATTGATTGAAAGAAGCATGGGATTTGTGAAAACAGTGTGTTTGAATTCATTTGCGATCCCTTAAAAGACGGTATAAAGTTTGTCTAAAATCATGTTAGTGTGTATGGTGGCATCATAAGGGCAGCGCACTGTCTCTTGGTAATGATTTTCTTTAGATTTGAATGTTGGCACTTAGTTGGATAACGTTAGGATTATGACTTAGCAAATTCCATGCATTTTCTCTCAATGGAACTTTGCCCTATTGTGAAATGCAACCTACTTCTGTCTTGTCTTGTGGGTTCGTTCAAGAACCACCTCAACACTCAAGAGAAACACACACACACACAATTCTTCATTATTAAATATTCTGACATGTATATACATGCCTTCTCCACGCACATCACGCACTAAACCCTCATCCAGTTTTTTCTAAAATTGTACTGAAATTTCCCTACCATTTCCTTAGGACCACCCACCAATATATAATTAATATACAAATATATCAACACCTTCCTCTTGATATTACAATGATATCAACAAACGAAATCTCTCATTTATTTTATATATGGTTTTGGATTCTTGTGAAGCATGAAAATGCCAACGTTTCACGTCATGGATATATAGCAATAAAACAAAATCATATCTAGCTCAGATTTAATATTCCAACTTTAAGCCCTAATCTCTGATTAGTGGTCTCACTTAGGGAATTGTTTTATCTTTGAGTTTCAGCCATTCAAATCCTTATTCCTTATCCGTACAACATATACGTACATAAACACACAAATAATGCAGAAACAAAATGAGAAATAAATAATTTTGATTAATTAGTTTATAAATTGAATAAATATACAAGAGAAGAAACACCTGATTACTAACTACGTATCTATCTAAGCCGCCCCAGTTTCCTCTCTCTTCGATGTGGGGACCGAGGAATTATATAATATATAGGATATGTACTGTTTTTCATTCTAATCATAATTAGAAAGGTTTTGAGTTACGTATAGCAACAGGTGCTTGATGATATTCAAATGTATCAATCTGTACCCTTTAACTCTATATTGTTCTTTCCTTCATTCAGTTTTACTAGTTTCTCGCACGAAGAGCACATAGTCAGAGTTGCCGTTTTGGATAGTTGAATGCACAGAGGCGATGGTCCAACCTTAAGTGCACGTAGTTCCTGCAATTCCTTCTTCAATCTTTTGTTCTCATCGCTTAGATTTTGACACTGTTTTTTCAACCACTCACGGTCCACTTCTGTCTGCTTCAGTTTGGTCCTGAACAAAACTTCATTATTAATTATAATATTTAAACATATAAAATAACATCTCTCAAATTTAATGCACTCCATAGGTCGATATAGTCAACACAATTAACAATTTATTAAATAAACAAAATAAAACCGTGGAAATCTCAAAACTCTCCGTTTTCTTTTCTCACTTTTCATCTCTACTCCCCTAAACATCGACCTTTGAAAAAACCCACATATTTGATGCAAAGCAATTCATCAAGATCAAACAAAGCTATATCAATGAAACGGAAGCTATATATACACACACACACACGTTAATTATAACGTACCTTGCTCTTCTGTTCTGAAACCAAACTTCGACTTGTCTTGTCTTTAAATTCAATTGATCAGCCAGTGCTTGTTTTTGGACCTGCATGTGGAACCAAAACCAAAGAATAAACCTCTCACCTTGAGGTACAAAATACAAGAACACAATTAACTGATAAATACGTATGACACAACACAAATGATCATGGTATAGACAGCAAAATCATCGTCAGTAGCCTTAGGTGTATGTGCCATACATATTAACTACTTGCAGCATGCAATTTAATAACGAAACAATCATAGAATTAATTTTAAACCCGACACATATACAAGTTTTTAGATAAATATAAAAATCAGAAGGAGAAAAGGTGAATATACCGGATTAAGAGTGCTATGCAGTTTGAAGCTGTTCTCAAGCATGGATGATTGGTCCTTGGAAAGCCTGAGTTTTTTTCTGCATCCGTTGTTATTGTTGCTGTTATCAGAATCAGTGCTCTCTACCTTATCATGATTCAAGTTAATGGCTTCCCCTTTTGGACAAAGCTCAAACGCTAAGTCTACCACGGGTCTGTTCTCTTTCTGCTTACCTTTTTTTGGGACATACCCTCCCATTCCAAGTCCCAAACACAGCCCAGTGATGCATTCTTCAGCGTCTTCCATTTTCAGAGAGATAGAGAGAGAGAAGGGGTTGGAGAATTGTATGATGAAGTATAGTCAAAAGGGAAAGTTGGGTTTATGAAAGAGGTGGATTTAATACAGATTTTATTGTTGGGTTTGGTCTTCGTCATAGAAATTCAATTTCAATAAGTTATTATATATATATATATATATGACTACTTTCATTTTAGAAATATATAAAATTGTTAATATAGAATAATTATGATACTAATGACGACTCCATATTAAATGTAACACTACAAAATTGAAAAGGAGTAAAAGCATGCAATAGGATTGTGACCCCTCTTAGGAAACCAATTTTTTTTTTTCTTAATAATATACTATTATTTGACAATTTTCTCTTTTTTTCTTTGTGCGAATTCCAACCATGTTCGAGTCAGCTCATCGTATCTTTCTCAGCACTTTCCTATGATTTGCCTTGTCTTCACAGGTGGGTTCCAACATTCACATTCATCTTAAGATGAAAAACTTTTATACTCTGTTGCTACAAAAATTTTGTTTTTAAATTTTATATTCAAAATTCAACGTCAAGCAAATAATCATTATAAAATAAGTACCTTTTTTTTTTAAATTTCAGTTAATAATCAATACTGAAACAATTTTGGATTGCTATATATTTTTCTGCGTGGGTTTAGAAAAGTATAATCCTACCAACCAATGTAAAATAATATATGTTCCCATAGTTGTGTAATTGAAAACTCGTAACTAACAAAATTGAACCAAAATAAAGGAAGAAGGAACTGTGTAAATAATAAATCACGTAATGGGACTATTCATTCATTAATCTACGAGGGGCATTTTAGTAAAAGGATTGGCATTCATTTGGAGTTAATGGTGTGGCAACTGACAATTTGACATTAACTCAAACTAAAGAGATTATACTACACACATTTCTGAAACATAGTTAATGCATGCTTTAAAAACATCTTTACTATTCCTTTAAGTCTATGGCCTAAATTTTTGGTTTGAAATTAATATTTACTCCCCTATTCTCTTTAATATAATATATTTCAAACATAATTATGTATATAAAAAATAATTAATTTAATTGATTTCGTTAAAATTTTAATGATTTTCTAAAATTCATTATTTATTAATTGAAAGAAAATCATACATGTTCATAATATTTAATACGATTAAATTTTTTTTTTTAATATTTTATAGATACTATAAAATATTTTGAAAAAATAGTCATCCATTTGTTCTAACCTGTACCTCTTGAGATATTATAGTTAATATTCTTTCTATATTATCTCTTTTAAAACTATAGTTGTTTTTATAATTTAGTTTGATTTCAAAATTGTTGTAGATTTACGAATATAAGATAATATTAGTAACATTTTTTTCAACTATATCTTTATTTATAACTATAAAAGAAAACATTTTACAAGACTCTGACATTAAATATGAAAATATTACAAAGATTTTATATTAATTAATTTAGTTTTGAAATATAATTGCTAATACTTTTGATAGGTATACGTTAAAGTAAAACAACTATATATAGTTTTATAACCAAGAGAATATATATATATATATATATATATATATATATATATATATATATATATTCACATAAATTATTAAAAATAATTATTTGTTAAAAAGACTAATTTAGGGATTTTGGATAAAATTAATTGCAATTTACGATGGTACATTTTCACTTTCATTTCTCTACAAAAACATTCTTAATTTTATACATTTTATCACTATTTCATTTTATGAAACATGTTATATATATATATATATGAACTTTTATCAAATCAAATTTATATCATTTTTTTTGTATATTTTTATTACTAATAAATATTCTTTTACTTATTTTAATTTTTATATCTAACACGGGTTTACAATTTACTTATACCTCAATTCTCATCCTCTTTTACTCTTCTCTTTGTTTTTCGATAAAATCATTAAATATCAATGATATAAAAACTAATGAGTCACTGTATTAAACATCATTTTATAAATTAAAAGTTATTGATATCCAAAATAGTTTTTATTATCTATAAAAAGAAGAAGCTATAATTGGTTTATGAATTTGAGTGTATTGATCTTTAAGATTAGTTACTAATTATTATTAATTTTAAATTAGTTTCTATTTAACACTTAAATACTATTTGATTATCTGAAATTGATAATACATAATTTGAACATAATTATAAGTAATTAAAGTTGTAATAAGAGAAAAAATATCTTAAAAATGTACGTTAATTTTGTAAATATAAAACAAGTTAAAAAATTAAAAACGAGAAAAAAAGTGTCAAACAAAAAAAAATTACAAAATTAAAGAATAGAAAAATTATATATATATATATATATATATATATATATATATATATAGTTTTTCATATTACTTAATCAATTATAAATACTTTAGTAATGTAAATAGTGATGAAGATGATGACAATGATAGATATTGGGATAGATATGGAGATAAAAATGTATACTCATTCCTTTTCCCATGCCTATTTAAAAAAAATTAAGTATTATCTATACTTAAATATGTATTTAGTCAATACAAAATTTTTTCCTCAAAGATAATTAATTCATTTATTATGTATAATGTGAATTGCGAGTACTAATTAACTTGAATCACAAGTTTACTGAGATCTATGAATCCACTTTTTTGAATACACAATTTATATTTCTATTTTATCCTTTATAATATAATGACTGTTAACTTTTTTTTAAGACTAATTGTCATATTTTGAAATTTGTTGAATAATATTGTCATAAGTTCTCTTTCTTTTTTCCTTTTTATTTATTCATCATATTTGTAAAGATATATTTAATTTTGTTAACAAATAAAAATTTATTTTACTTATCAATTTAATCAATTTATAACAATAGTAGTAATGTATGTTATAATATAAATATTTAAAAAATACAGTGCAATAACACATGTATATTTCGACAAGCGGAAAATAATAAAGATAGATGTTAAATTTGAACTTAATAGAATAAGTATGGACAAATTCTAATTTTATAATAATAAAAATATATTTTAATTTTAGTATAATAAAAATAAATTACAGTATAGAAAAATTTTACTTTTATTAGTTTTATTTGAACTTAATAATTAGGGTAATTTAATACAAACACGAGTTGACTTTTAGTAATTGTTAATTGCTTTACTAATACTAAAGTTTCAAAGATTCTTTCAAAATTAACTCTATATTAATGTAGAATTAAAGTTACTAAATACAAACATATATTCATCTACCTTAACTAGAATTAAAGTTTCTATATTAAAATTATATTTTTTATACTAAAATTAAAATATGCCACTGAACCAACTGTTTATCAAAAATTAAATAATCTCGTTATTTATTGTGAAAGAATATTAGAGTTCGATTACTGTAAAAGCATTTCTAAGAAAAATATTATTTTTGTTCTACAGTTTTGTTTTTTTAGCACACAGAGATAAGATGAAAAGGTAGCCAAAATTTAAGTGAGATTAAGTTGTATATATATTGAGTCAAAATTAGATTCATATCTAACTCAACTTAAATGACCAAAAATTGCAAAAATGACGAATATTTTCTTGAGAAAGTCAAATGTCCTCTATGCAAGTGGTTAGAAAAAGATTAGATACTCAAATAATTGACAAATAATTCAATTGATTTACACCTGCCAGCATTAATTAGTGTGAATTATGATAGCTGATTAATTATATTGCATCTGCATTACATGATTTTTTTATCAATAAAAATATTAATTTAATATATTTTTCACAAATATAAGTTTTATAAGAGTTATTTATATTCTCTACATATATTTATATCAATGTATAAAGAGAATATTTTTATAAAAAAATTTGTTATATCTATCAAAGAATCAAAGATTAGAGATTTTATTAGATGGTATTAATTTGGTAATTATTATAAGGTTGGATAGAAATGTAGCGTAAAGTCAAATGCGGAAATATTAAAGATATATAGATATACGATGAAGATGATGTTGTTATTACCGAAAGCAAAGGCAAAGTGGTGTGGAAGGAAAACATTTATTTGTTTGTTCTGTCTGAGCCCACATGGGTTTCTAACTTTGCAACCACCATCTATCTAATCTAATCCATTTCTTAATTATTATTTCTACTATTTAGGAAATTTGTTGACATTAGTTTCATAATCAAATCATCAAATAATTCTTAGTTTTATATATTTTCTACCCCTTTTGAGACATTAAAAACAATATTTTAAAAATTTAGAAAAAAATATATATTATTTCTTCACAATCATAAATTAATAACTTATTTGAAATTTATAATAAAATTATAGTTTCTTATAAAATTATTAAAATATGTTTCAAAACTAATTATGTGATAAATATAATTTTTATATCAAATCATGATGATCACTCAGTTTAACACGATATACATATTAAAATTATTGATAAATAGATTTTTTATCGTAATTTTAAGTAGATTTTTTCAAATTTATTTTATTGTTTTGAATTTATTTATTTTTCAATGGATTAATATTTTCATTTTCATAAATTAACAATAATGACGTTACAATAATAACACATGAATTATATGTTATCAGTCAAAACTTATTTGTTGATAAAAGTAATAGGTGACCTGACAAATGTTACTCTAACATTAGAGTAATGTCGTTACCATAAATTTGACGAAATAATTATATTGATCAATCAAAAAGTATTGAAATTTTTTAAAATAATAGGACAAAATAAATAAAAAATCATAATTTTATGAGATAAAAAACTAAAAATAATATCAAACCTAATTTAGACACTAAAACGGTTTAAAATTTTGTTGAGACTAAAAGTATAAGAGATTAATACTTATAAAAAATAACTAAAGAAATAAAAATGTCTTATATGAAAATGTTATTAACGACTAATAGTTAGTATGATTGTATAATTATTAGATTAGATTATCTTTAATGATATTTTTCAACTAGTTATAACTCTTAGTTTAAAAACTTTTTAGCTCAATAACACAACCAGACTTCATGTGAGGTAACCGTGGAGAATTTTCTGCAATAGAAAAAAGCTTGATGGAGTAATGCCACATAAAGGTAAAAGGTTCGAAATAAGTATTGGTTAACTTGTGCCAACGATTACGGTAAGAAAGATGTAATCATTATCTAAAATTATTGGACTTGTAAATTTTTATAAGTGATTTTTAAGTTTAGGTTTAGTATTTATTTTGGTTTTTGTTTTTTTTAATTTTTATTTAAAATGGTTGTCGATTTTTTTTTATTTAAAAAGTAATTTTAATTTTTGTTTAATTTAGTTTTTTTTCTTATAGGATCTAAATCGTTAATTACATACGCAAGTTATAAGTGAATGATATGACTAATTTTTTTTGATGTATTTATGGTCTCTTTCCATTCCGTCATCTTCAATCTCTTGCTACTAGATCATCAACCACCACATAACAACATAGAATCACTACAAGTTATTATTGTTCGAAATTGCAACCTGCATCAGAAAGCCCCAAATCGAAAAAGAAATCAAAACCATAAAATTGCGAGCACCCAAAATCGCAAATTACATCCCAAACCCGCAAGCCTAAATTGTAATATTAGTTTACATCACCACAAATCTCCCCTTCCAAACCATAACGTAACCACACACAATGCTATTTGTCATCTTCTCCAGCACGAGCAACCTACAAATAAAAAAAAAAAACCACCAAAAAATCTCAAATTGTGAGTTCAATGCTTCGTCACTAGAAAAAATCACCACACAAAGTCGTGTCTCATCCACACACCTACAACACAGAACAAACATGAACCATTGCGAGTCAACAACAACTTATAAATTAAAAACCCAAACTAGAAAATCCTAATTGTTTTATTCTTTTAACTAATCACGTCAAACCTAATTGTTTTACTCTTATAAGTAATCACGTCAAACAAAATGACAGTCACGTCATTTATTAAGGCTTAAGTAGATACTAAATGTGGAAAAATAATTAAACTAAACAAAAATTATAAAAGGAGATCATTTTGAAAACTGAAAAAGTAAAAAATTACAATGAACAAAAATTACGAAAATAAAGACTAAAAATAAGTATAGAACCTTAAGTTTATTTGTCAAACACTCAATCCTGGACAGAGAGAGTTACATTTTCAAAATACTTTAATTTATAAATTTCTAATTATATATATATATATAGAGAGAGAGAGAGAGAGGTATAGATGTATGTATATTTTGTATATAGATAATAATTAATTTTTTATTAATTCTTATACTATGATATTTATAATAACCATTTGTAAAAAAACACATGCTGCCTACAGTATTTATTTATTTTATTATCATGACAAAAACATAATTTTCATAATAACTATTAAAAAAATATAAAATAAAATTATAATTTTATTATAAGTAATTAATTTAATTTTAAAATATTTACACTAAAAATAAATTATTATAAGATTATAGCAAAAACTAATCATTTTCACTAAAAGGTATATATTATACTATTTATAGTATTTTTTTACATTAAATTTTGAGATATTATATCATATTTTTAATATTACACTTTTGTTAATGATTATATTAATTCACATAATTGAAACATAATGTTCTTTATTTAGAAGTATGAAATTTTACTTTATTTTAAATTTAACTGAAAAGTATTTTTAAACATAGCACAAGATAAATAATAAAATACATAGTATAAAACATATAATAATTAAAATTAAAATATAATGTTACAAAAATCTAAAATTAACACATCTATGTTTTTCTATATCTGTGAGCTAACTTTTGAACTAATCTTATAAAAAATATCTTTAATGACAGTTTAGAATTTTAACAGAAAAAATTTCAAAGTTCAAGATTATCAAGTTTTTATTTCTGAACTGAAACTTTATTTTAAAAAGGTGTTTATATAGATTAAAAATGTATTAAACTCTTTTTTAATCATTATCTAATAATATCAAATAATAAAATAGAAAGAAAAAGAGTGTTACAGAGAATTTGTAGTGATGCATCTTGGCAAGGACAATTTCAAAATGCACATTAGTGTTGAAAATTTTATATTTGAAAATTTGTATGTAGTAGTGCTGCCTAACTGGCTGGTACCTACTTTCATCAAAACGTGATGTTTTCACTGTCAAAAATTCAAAATATGCATACAATGCTAATTAAATTTTATGCCAACCTTTTCAAATTTTGTAATTTGTGATTAGTCTACTTGGAAATTAAGTTAGAAATTAATTTTAAATGATACAAATTTATCGAAAACATAAACATATAATAATCCTAATTACTTAATCATCTTGTCCTAAATCTTGCTGGTGAAAGGATTAAGCATAATAACTTTTAAATCAATATATTAATTATTGCAATTCAACATTTATTTTTTCTATGAATAATGAACTGATTCAGTATCTTTAGCGGAGCTGTTACCAACTCAGAGTTTAAAAAAATATAGCCTTAGCTTCATTATTTCCTAAAATTTATTGTTAATCATATAATTTTATTTCAAAATTTTCATTCAAAGTATTCATAACATAAAACTGGATCATTCAAATATTAAAGATGAAGAAGTTAGAAACATAGATTCTCCTCAGCACCATAACAAAAATCACCGCCTGAATGAGTTTTTCATACTTAGTGTGTTGAGACATTAGATATTTATAGTTTAAAGATTAAAGAGACCATAAATTAAGTATTTCATGCTACAGTTAATTAGTGTGAAATTGATGTCCTATATCATTAGGCAAAAATTTAGAAAACCTAATTGACAAAGTCAGTGTGGTACATGCCATAGTCTAGTGAGTAAAAGCTGACAACATTTAAATGATTTTAACACCTTAAGTCCTTGCTAATAGTCCCAGCACAGGAATGTTGAAGACGCTGTAACTATAATATTTCTGCAAAATGATACAGTAATGATGTTATAAAAGTAGGTGATGTTTTGGTACTCAGCCCATGTTAGGTAACAGACTCTTAATCTGCTCCATGTGGTGTAGACCCAAATTGTACAACTCATGTCTCCAAGTTTCAATTTTCACTTATAACGTTGCCTTCCACTGGTTGCGGATTACATCCCTCTGGGGATGGATATACCTAGACATAAACTTTTGTGTCAATATTTGCATACATTATATACTTAAATTGATAATATGTCAACATTTTCTTAAGGACAAAGTACATTCATTTGCTTGAGGTCTTGGGTTAATTTGTTTCTTGGACTTACATTTGTTTTGATGAAACTAAACGAATGACCAAAGCAAAGTTTTCTTTCTATAATTAGTCAGAAAAGTTAGAATGGACATGTTGGTCAAAGGACACTCGATCCTCCTGAAAAAGAAATGAAGCACTCGATCCTCTTGAAAATGAAATGAAGCTAAGTTCAAACACAACCTTAGTAAAACAATCATTGTATGAATTTGCATGAATACACAGTGTACCTATTGTGGAGTTAGAAGGTAGCTCGGTGGAAAAGTTGGAAAGGGAAAGTGAGAGAGATTATGGGTTTAATTTCCTCTACTAGTATTTGAAAGTTATAAGATTGGTTTTGTGTATTTGAAAGAAATGTTTGAAGATGTTGTAAGTTCAACTCCCATTACTAACAATTAACATTTGTCTATAAAAAATATATACTGATTATTTGTAATTTAAAAGGAGAAAAAAGAAGTGATTGGTTTGAAGGAAAAGGAGGGAGAAGTTTGTACATGAGTTTGTTGCAAGGGATATGGGATTAAGTGGAAGTGAAAAATGTAGAGGTTAGTTGAAATGGTGGAGTATACACTGAAGCGATAAACCCAAAAAAACGAAGACAGTCATGTTGCAACAAAGAGGTTGGTCCAATGTACAACAAGAAGGAGACGAAATGATAGGAGATTGAGAGTTGATTGGGTAGGCCTTGACTAAATTAATGCAACCAACAAGTGCCTTAAGATGCCTACAAAATCTGCAAGATATTGAGAAAGGGTAAGATATCATAGAAAGATAGCAGCCAAAGGATGACATATCACAACCAGTCTTTATTGTTGAGGACAAAACATGAGTTGATGATGTTACAGTGTGGTTTCATTTGGCATGAGACATACACGTGAACTAAACATCTCTTCTTTCTTCACTAAGGAGGAGAACTTCCCTTTGTCAAAAAATTAAAATTGCAAAAGGAAGAGAATAGGCCTCTTTCACTATTTTAATGTCATGAGAGAGGGAGAGAGAGAGAGAGAGAATATGAGAGTAGTCCAACATAAGCACTAGAACCGTGGGCACGTAGGTTTAAACATGTTTCCTCATCTCCCAGATCAATAATTGCATACTCTTTCTCCTTCTCTCTCTCCCCATCACTTCCTTCTCCTGACAATACATGCACTTCCATGCTCTTCTATATAAAATGTTTCAAGTGACCAATCTTCCTTATTTTCAATTTTCGGATTGATTACATCATGAGTTCTTCAATCTTCCTTCTATGCTGCCTTCTCGTATTCTCTTTATATTCCCTCTCCCAACACACAGGCTACTCTCTAGATGCTACCGCAACACGCAAGTTGAGCATGCCAGCCCCACTCCACCATCACAAAACACAGGTACGTTATTCCTCTAACTAAATCTACAGGACACATTCCTAAATGGCATAAACCAAGCTTTCATCTACAAGTTTTATCCCTTTTCCTTCTACTACTACTCAAAAATATGCTCTTGCATTTGTTTTCTCATTGTTTCAACTCATTCCTGGTACTTTGCAGTATAAAATGCAGGGAGTTGATAAGGCAACGGAAAGTACCCCAGTAAACGAAGCTTCGACGATACCAGATTATACCGGCAACAGTTACGGTCCCCATGATCTTGTCTATCATATAGATTACCACGGAGTAACAACTCATCCAACTCCTAAACATCCCAAACCATAGTCTTGCAACTTTAGTTTTGCATCACAAGAGATTTTATTCATATATGTATTCTGGTTCTTATCATCAATATATAAATGAAATGCTTTGTGTGCGCGAGAAAAAAAAGTTTTGTTTGCATACATACTTAAGCTGATTACATGATGCATTATTATATTGCTTGTGTAGTTTGCCCAATACATTGCTCAAAACTTGTAAGCCACAGCCTACAGTAACTGCTAAGACACTACTGCATTTTGATATCAGATCAACCATTCCACCAAATGAAAATGATCTCATACATTCTACGCAGAAGAAGTAAACTTAAACACAAATAAAGCAGTAGTTTTATAATTTATCATGAAGTGAAATCATTCCATTAATATATTGCTTTCTGGTACTTCTATATTTCTGGAGCAGCATCCTGTGACTAGTTACAACTTCTTCAAATACCACCTCACTACGAAACCTTGACTTCACATTCAGAAAATGAGCTTCTAATTTATCCTTGTGTTGGGCACACAAAGAAAGTATATCTTCACTCACGAAAGATTTAATGGTGTTGTATTCACTGTTGGTTTCTTTTTCCATACAAAAAACCCAAAGCCATCGGATTTGCTGGAATGGATCTTCATTTTTTTGAACAGCAACCTCTATGCTACTTATGACTTCCATGAATCTAGATTCAGTACAGATTTTATCAATTAAGTAGAAAAAAGTGTTCCTCTGACTCTGAAAAAGACTGTCATAAACAACTGGCGGCAAGGAAACTGCAGCAGTCAAGCATGCTTTCCTAAAGCAAGGATCCAAATTGCTAATGATCCCAATGGCAACATGTAATAGATTCACAGACACTAGAAGAAGTTTTTGAGACAAAAAATTTGAGCCATCATAAAACAGTCTTTTCTGGTTTTCACTCCAGCGGTGAAGTGCAAAATGAGCTACTCCTCCCCACCTGTTTCATGACAAAAACACAATGAGTTAACCAAGATATATAGACCATCAAAGATAACAAGCTTCATGGCTACAATATTTTGAACCCTAAAGTAGCAAGAGAAATCTTTCATTTGTAATGTGATGCCGTTTGCATCATTAACAGAGTGCACAGTGCCATGGACAAAAATCTGCAAGATTTCTAATATGATTGATAGTGAGCTCTCCTTCAACTCAATATTTATTAAACCAAGTTTCTTATTCTTTTTAATCACAGAATTGAACGTTAAAATAAGGGTTTAGATCATTGCAGTTCTTTGAGAACTGCACCGGATTGTCATCCACAGTGCTTATAGTCTCTTCAATCATTTTCAAGTAATCAATATGGGGCACAAATATAACCTAAAATCCAGCAATCACACACAATCAAAGGAAAAGGAAATTTTAAATAAAATAGGAAAATAATCATGAATAAATAGGAAGACCTAATGATTAAATGATCTTCCCAAAGAAAAGAAATCAATTATAACATATCTCATATTAACCAAACATGGTAAATCCCACTTTCAATCTTCATGTGGTATAGAGGACAGACCAACCAGAAGATGAAAGGTTGAAAAATTTTATACTCATCCTTATCAATAGAGTAATAATTCACACAAGCATCATTATTACATAAAATACTAGAAAATATGGTCCATGAACCAGCTTTCCAAAGACATGTGTCTAAAAGCCTGCCCATATGTCCTGCAGACTTGTCTAATTTTAATAATTGATTTTAGTGTGGGTCATTCCACATGCATTGCTTCAGTCTTCTGCTTCAGCAACAACATCTATCACATAATTTTTAATCAGTCAATATAGAGCAATATACACCTTCAACTTGAAGGAACAAAAAATCACTAATAAAGAAAATAAATGCATTCATAATACTTAACATCAATGAAAATCATGAGAATTAATTGCTAAGGAACAAGAGGTGTTAGATGATGTTGCTGCAAGCAATATTTTGTGATGTTACAACAGACCAAACTCTGACAGTGTTAGTGGTTCAATCAATATTCAATAGGTTGTCCTGTGCTCCTGTAGAATTTGATAACCAACCGATGGAACTTAAGGTCAGGAGCAAAACAGCATCACATACTTAAAAACACAAATAGTATAAATATTTAATATCAGTAATCTCTTCATTGCATATTTAAATAAAACTAGAAAAATAATTAATTTATGGGAAATAGCTGGCCCCTCCCCATGGATGTAGGCCCATGCTTATCGCCATTGTTATCGGACAAATGGCCTACTGGTTCCATTTAGTCAAAGATGGACCAGATTTGACTGGACAGGAATGATAGCATCAAGATCTGACCACTATTATAACGGCTTATTGATTCGGAATTTTTTAAAACAAGCATGTTTGCCAACGAAAGTGGACCAGGACTGTTAAATGTATAGTTGATGATGTAGATAATGTTTTCTTTTTCAGAACGAAACTTCTAATTTCCCATTGAAGAAAGATAAAAAAGAATCGACAATGATATTATCAAGTATTACTGAAATCATATGTTGTATCATACAATTTGATCACTATAAGCATTAAAAACATCAATTAACTGCATTTGTATATCAACAGAACAGACACATTATATTTGACAGTACAAATATGATATTCATCCATGGGCATGGGAGATTGCATGTGAGCCATTTTCTTCCTAGCACCAAACCTACTGGACTAGAGAATGGTGATACAGGAGTTTGTTACAACATAATGCATTGAACTAAGCTCAATTCTAGAAGCAGCTTTCTGACAGTAAAACAATACAATGAGCTATTGAAGTGGCCAGAGAAAAAGAGAAATATAAAATCACACCATATGGAGACAATGATATTATCAAGTATTACTGAAATCATATGTTGTATCATATAATTTGATCACTATAAGCATTAAAAACATCAATTAACTGCATTTGTATATCAACAGAACAGACACATTATATTTGACAGTACAAATATGATATTCATCCATGGGCATGGGAGATTGCATGTGAGCCATTTTCTTCCTAGCACCAAACCTACTGGACTAGAGAATGGTGATACAGGAGTTTGTTACAACATAATACATTGAACTAAGCTCAATTCTAGAAGCAGCTTTCTGACAGTAAAACAATACAATGAGCTATTGAAGTGGCCAGAGAAAAAGAGAAATATAAAATCACACCATATGGAGGAAATTGCGGCAGGTATCAAAGAAATATCTAAGATGCAGCAATAACTTCGGAAGGATTACCTCTATGTTTCCCCTATCCTATTTTTGCAGTAATTCTTTTTCATGATTTTCTATTTTTAAAAGTAGTACTTTGAAAACAAATTCAAGCTATCAACCAGATTCATAATCCTTGGCAACATACATCATCCTCATTTTTACTGTCAGTCATTGACCATGTGTTTGTTTTCCATTCACTGCTAATGGGAGATACCCATTGGTCACAGGCCACTTGATCCAACCGCTAATTCCTGGCATAGTCCTCCTTCCTCTGGTGGGATGCACATAAATGCTTGAATATCTAGATGTAGACCATCTAATTTATTAGAAAAGGGCCCTATAAATATGTTCTACAGAAAATGTTTCAGCTAAACTATTCTCTTGGGTTTTATCCATAATTTTTGCATAAGGAATTCTTCTTTGATTCAAATTTCAGATTCTATGCTTATATTTGTGACTTGTGAGTTATTTGCCTTTTCTATTTGAAGCTCTCACATTTAAATGGATGCATCAGCCATCACGAAATAAAATGGAGTACACCTAATCAACGTTCTATACAGCCTGATTTTGCGTACTTGCACTCTACATCCTGAGAAGCTGGGATTTAACCAATAGATAAGTATAACTGTGTGTATACCTATAGCTTATCTGTTATTGGAAATATATGCTTTAAAGTTTTGTTTTACATACAACTAATGCACGTGACATCATGCAATTATGGCATAGTTCTGCAAAAGCTATGCTAGACGTGTAAAATGATATATCTTCCTTTTTTTACCCAAATATGTTTTTTCCTACCACAACTGCATTCCTTTAATGGAATACAAGAGAAAGGGGCAGGTATAGATTTAACATTATGATAGCAGAGCTCTGATTAAACAAGTGTATTTTAGGAGAAAGTAGTTGGGCCACAACTGGTTGGGTCCATTTAAGGGTAGTTTTTTGTTATAAACCGTAAATCTGTTACAATAAAAGGGTTCAACGGGATACTTCGGAGGATTCTTGAGAATTAGAAAGTTGTAAGGAGCAGAGCAAACCTCTCAAAATATCTAGAACTTGCGCCATTCTCTGAGAGAGATATTCCCCACTAATCAATAAAGAATTATCTTTCCTTCTCTCTTTGTCAAGAATTCTATCAATTGGTATATAAAACAGTTGATCTGGGAATTGGTGGACTCATCATGATGTGGCAGATTCTTGGAGCTATCTTGCTCAGAAATTGGTGGACTCATCATGATGTCAAACAAAGAACTTGAATAAAAAATGAAGATGCAACAACGTCAGGATGAGGAACAGCACCTGAACAAGCAGCGGTTTGAAGTGATGGAGAAGGGAATGGAATATTTAAAAAATGATGAAAAAATTGACATCATAGAAGAAACAATGGAGAAAAAAGTGGACATGTGCCACTGGCTGGACCTTCAAAATATGGCTGGCCTCACACCCAAAAAGGCTCTTAAATTATGAGGAAATCTTGGTAACCAACAAGTAACTGTCCTTGTAGACAGTGGTGCCACTCACTATTTTATCTCACAGAACCTAGTGAAAAACATGAGGGTCCCTATTTAAAAACCCGTAAATATTGGGTTAAGTTAGGAGATGGCTATAAGGAGAGGAGAAGGGGATGTGCTCTGAAATGAAGCTCCAATTACAAGGACTAGAGATTCAGCAAAACTTTTATTTGTTTGACTTACATGGAGTTGATAGTGCTCAGGTTGGAATGGTTAGAGGAATTGCCGGAGATCAAAGCCAACTTCAATGAGCTCATAAAGAAGTGGTGCTTAGAGGGGACCCATCTCTCTAGAGGCTTCTGTTTCAGTTCAAGCAATGGTAAAGATGATGAAGGAGTTACAGCACAGGTGTTTAATAAATTGTTTTTATGGCCGAATTAAAAAAGCAACCATAGGAGCCATGTCCAGAGACTGTGTAGCAGTTGTTGCATGAATTTGCAGAGGTTTTTGAGGAGCCTCAATGGCTGTCTCCTTCAAGACATAATCATGCCATTACCTTGAAGGAAGGAGCTTCAATTCTAAACCCGAGACCATACAGGTATCCACACTATCAGAAAACTGAAACTGAGAAACTAGTCTGTCAGATGTTGCATGCAGGAATCATTAGACTGAGCATTCTCAAGTCCTATCATTTTGTATTGATTGCAAATACTCTTAATACTATGATCATTCCTGATAAACCCCCTACACTGGTGATAGATTTGTTACATGATGAATTAGTAGGGGAAACCATTTTTTCCATGTTCGGCTTTAAATTAGGATACCACCAAATTTGGCCTTAAGAAGGCACCTACTTTTTAATCCCTTGCGCACGACATGTTGAGTCCATTTTTGAGGAAATTTTCATTCACTATGCCAAACATTGCCTTTTTTGTGAGTCTAGTAAGCCAATTCACGCACCAACAAAAGGAGACTCATTTACAAGCAACTCTTAGAATTATTCAGTATTTAGAAAAGACTCCAAGAAGAGGGGTTTTATTTAAATGAAACATCAGTGTAAGTCTTGAAGCATATATAGATGCAGATTATGTAGGGTCAGTTGGGGATACGAGATCAACTGCTAGATATTGCACCTTTCTTGGTGGAAACTCAGTGACTTAGAGGAGAAAAAAACAAAATGTAGTAGTGAGATCAAGTGCTGGAGTAGAATTTCAAGTTATGGCCCAAGGAATATGTGAACTTCTATGGCGGAAGATTATATTGGAATAAGTGGGATGAACCAATGAGGTCATATTGCAATAATAAATCTGCAAGTAGTATAGCTTATAACCCGGTGTAACATGATAGAATTAAACATATTGAGGTGGAGAAACATTTTATCAAGGAAAAGCTAGTCAGTGGCTTGATTAGCATCCTAAATGTTCACTAAAAATCATATTGCAATAATAAATTTGTGAGTAGTATAATTCACAAACCAGTGCAACATGATAGAATTAAACATATTGAGGTAGACAAACATTTTATCAAGGAAAAGCTAGACAGTGGCTTGATTAGCATCCCATGTGTCCACTCAAAATCAACTTGTAGACATACTCATCAAAGGGCCAAATTGCATTAGCTTTAAAAGAATTATATCCAAGCTGGGATCGAAGAACACTTACTCATTAGTTTGAGGGGAAGTGTCAAAACCATGTTGCTCATTATGTATTTTAGGAAGTTTTTTTATCTTATCCCTTCTGTAATTTTATTCTATATTACAGTTGCATCTTGCTATTAAAGCAAGGATAATGTATTTAAAGGCAATCACATATTACCGGGATTTGTTTCCTTAGAATTAGCTCTTTATATTTACTAAAGTAAAGAGCAGGTTCGTGTATTAATTAATAGGACTAATGGCCTCATTATTGAAATACAAAAGAAATATATTATTCTTTCTAAATTTGAGAGAACGCACTGCATGAACATTTGGGCCACTCTACCACCAGTACTGATTGAGGAATTGGAGTTAAAACCCCAACCAGAAGATGTGTTAGCTATTAGGTATGGAGATCAATGTGCAACAGAAGTTCCCCTTCACCGCGAGGATCTTCCTTCCTGTGAGGATTCATGCGAACAATTTGCAGCCATCCAGAACAACTTTCCCTCATTTCCCCTTGTGGACCAGGTAAAAACCTTGGGAGAGTATTGATAGCAGCCCTGTGATTAAGCAAGTGTATTTTAGGAGGTAGCTTGATGGCCCCAATTAAGGGTAGTTTTCTGTCAAGCTGCAAATCTGTTAATGGGATACTGTTGAGGGACTTTCTAAGAATTAGAAAGTTGCAAGGAGTTGACCAGACCTCTCAAAATATCAGAAATTCGTGTGATTCTCATTGGTAGATATCCCCTATTAATCAATACATAATTACCTTTACTTCTATCTTTGTCAAGAGTTCTATCACCTTACCACATGACATATGACCATCAGCTAGTTAAATATTGTCAATTTCATTACATAAAGAAAACAACAAATAACAGAATTTATAACCACAATGTTAAATAAAAAAGACAAAAGGAACAGAAAAAGAAAAGGATAAAAGGAAATAATATAGAAGGCCATAATAAAATTAATAAAGTTGTAGCAGCAAATGAACAAAGGAAGCTTTATAAAAAAAGTTAATGTATTTGAAACAATAAAAGGTTAGTTGAAGTTAACTTTTACTTACTCAAAAGGAGGTTCAACCTCAATACTAAGGGTAAGGTGCAATGAGAACCCAGGAGAATCATCACCAACACCAGATTCTGTATATGCTTTGTGAGGAAAACCTCTGGGAATGTATAATATATCACCTTCCCTGAGAATGAACTCTCGCCTACCAGCTTTTGTACAGTCAACAACAGAACCGAGTAAATTATCATACAAGCGAGGTAACAGCTGACTGGGTGGAGAGTATACAGTCCACTGCTTGGAACCAAAAATCTGGCATACAAATACACAGTGGTCATCAAAGTGACAAGCCAAACCCTGGGAATTAGGGGGGGTTAAGTACAAGTTAGCACCAACTGAAGGTTGACCAAACATACATGCTAATGTATCTGCAATAGCCGAAATGCTCTGATATCGAAACTCCAGACCACGCAGAGCAACAGTATACCCCTCGTTATATGCTTGCCCACATTTTAAGATCTCATCAAAAGTAAAGTACTGAGGTTCCTCAACGCAGCTTGAGTTAAAGTCCCGAAAGTAATGCATTTCTTTTGTTGATTGCCTCTCTGTTTTGACAACACGTATATCCTGCTGGTAGACTAAAGGACAGCCAAGTTTATCTTTTGCCTCATCCAGAAAATTAAGTATGTTTTGTTCATCTGAGGCAATAGGAAAACAAGCCACTGATCCTTGAAGAATTGAGAAAAGAAGAGAAGGAACGCTCCCTTTCCAGCTCAAAGACTGAACAAATGCACCAAACATATCATGCATGTCTGGATCCCTCATGGTCCTCGCCAGCAGAAAAGGGGAAACCTCCCAGTAATTTGATATAAAATCTTTAAAACTAGTATCACTCGCACCAAAAAAACCTCTTTGAACCACTTCAAAAGACAAAAAGCCAGTAAGTTGAGAAGCATTAATGGAGAGTCTAAAGATGCATTCTGCAAGATTACTAACTGTAATGCTACTCTTACAAAGATGCCCTTCTTCATTACACTTCTCAGCACCTTTGATCACCTCTTGATCACTCACTCTCACCCTTATCTGTTTCAAAATTCCCAGGAATGCTTCAGAAAGACTTTGTGGGATACCCTGTAGCTGCTCAGCTTCACAGGCATTGATAAGAACAACAGTTGCAGTGAGAAAAACCAGTGACAGTTTATCTTCCTTAATCCCAATCTTAAGAGAGCGAAAACTTCCACCACCCTCAGACCATAAACAGATCCATTCCAAACCATCGAAAATCTGAAGAAACACAAACCTAAGTAATGTCAATTCAATTGTTCAGTCATCCATCACATGCTTAATTTAATAAACTTCACAGAAAAAAAAAAGTAAAACGGCACACGGCGTAAATGCTTACATCAATTTGTTCAACGCGGAAAATTTGAGCAATTGTCGTCGGGCGCAGGTGGTGGTGGAAAAGTCTAAAATGGCATTGCAGGCAGATAACAAAACCTTCCTCTTGCGACTGTGCAACAGCGAGATTAGTCCCTTGACGGTTTCAGAATCAGAAGCGATTTCCTCATTGGCGTCGAAGGAAACGAGCGAAGCGGCGCCGATAATGTCTGCCGCGAGGCACACTATTTCCACCTCCGTGGAGCGGAGTAGGGTTGGGAGCAACGCCAAAGTGGGCGTCAGCGAGGTCTGCGAGATGAGAAGCGAACGGCGAAGTTTGAATAAGCATTTGTTGATGAAGATAACAGAGTTGGGTCTGCTGCATAGTGATGCGAGTAACTGAGCGAAAATGGCATTGGCATCCGAGGAACGAGGACGGTGAAGTTCACGCGCCGAGGGTTTTTCCTTCCTTTTTCTCTTAATTCTATGATTCTTCTTCTTCTCCATTCTTCTCGCCGACGGATACAACCGTTTGTTACTTTTTACTTTCATTTTTTTTAATAAACATTTTTCATGTTTTTTCTATTATTTTCAAGGTTTAATAAAAATGTTCAATAAGGCAACTATACCGTTTTTAACCCTATAGCCAAAAGAACATTGAATATTTTTTAACGAAACGGGATTTTCCTGAACTATTTTTTAAAGGTAAGACGAATTTCAATCAAACTCCTAAAAATAGGTACTAAATAATTAAATGATGTATTAAACCTATTTTTAAACATATTTTCAAAATTAAATTTTATAAATAAATAAATTAACAAAATAAATAAATACCTTTGAAATAAGAAATTATAAAAGAATCACTTAATTAAAAAGTAATAAGATTTACTGCTTATCTGGGTTCATGGTGAAAAGAAAAATTCACGGACCCTTAACGTTCTTAACTTCCTTCACTTAATCAAACTCTGAAACTTCTTATTCAAACTCGGAATCTATTTCCAGAATTCTCCAAATTTTCCAAAACCCTAACAACTGAAAACCACCACATTGCCCAAATTCCAAATCGCGATTGAAGTTTGTTCTTTCTCGCTTCGAACAGACATTTGGAGAAGCTTATGGGAGTCGAACGTTAGCACTAGAGTCACGCGTGGGGGAGTTGGACGGTGACCGGAATAGATTCTAGGGTACGCGTGTAAGGTGATTAAAAATCAAGAGTAGGATATGCGATAGAACTTCGTCGTCCATAGGGTAAGTTGTCTACCTCTTGCTATTTCAACTTCAATGTGATCTACTGCGAAACCATGTTGGTTGTCACGAGATATAAACTAGGTTTTATTTTCCCTTTTAATTCAGTCAAATCATTGGTTGCTGTAGTTCTCTTTCTTAGGGATTTGCAGATAAGTCTTAGATCATGTTATATAACAACCCACGATGCTGAGCTTGTAAATCGTGGGTTTGGTTATTTTACCGATGGACAATTATATTTCTTCCTTCTTTGTACTTTTCCTTTTTGTTTCACTCTTAATCTAATAGAAGCTTTGGTCTCTGTTCAATGGAACGTTCTAGTTTTAATTTTAATTACAGTGTATATATCAATAGAAATTGGCATTAATTGATTTATTTAGTCTGTATTATGTAAAAGTATAGTTTACTGTTGCAAAAAGATGCACTGGTTTGCCCATGTTTGGAAGCAAAGTTTATTTCTCAACTTCAAACTTGTTGAAATGGTTTCATTGATATTTAGGACTTCTGGTTGTGTTTAATTTGGGTAACTTGACCGGATAGGCTTTACCGATAAGCGATAACTGTTTTCAGGGTGATACATAATCGCCTTTGTTTGCTTGCTTAATGATGTTTAATTTATAGATCATTTATATAACTTCTGAACACTATAGGTATGGGAATCAGTAAAGCAGAAGTAAACTTAAGGAGGTTGCTTGCAGCTGCTCCTCAACAGCAAAACCAGGCAAAACTGGTGCATGTAAGTCTGAAGATTTTTTTGTATCATTAATTTTAGAGTTAACAACATTATGTTAATAATATTTTTCTAATTTTCTTGACTTATGTGTTTTATTTAGTCATTTGTTAACTCTAGAAGACATAGTTTCCTTTGTTGATTCTGATATTCTACAGTATGTTGCTACTTTACGTGAACAATTGGAGCAATTGGGTGAAGAAAAGACACCAGAGGGCTTACCAAGGTATTGGTGTCTCTTTATTTACCATTTAATACACATAGATGTCATAGAATTATAATTGAAACGACATAAAATCAGTTTTTGTTTCTAAATGAGAACACAATCATGGGGTAGTTTTTATTCTTGGAAATCTTACCCTTAATTTTAATAAGCTGTAAGTGGCGGAGGTGGGTCTTCACAGGATATGGGGATGGGGTGCAGGAAGGTGGCTGCCCAAGTTTGAAAGTTCCATGGAATAGAAAAATTTAAAGAAGAAATTAGATATAGTTTACCCTAAACACAATCTGAACATCATATGACCACCCCAATTTTTTAATCAAGATATGCAACTATTGAGTACAGTAGGATTTTCTATCTAATGGGCATTGTTTGGGTTTAAACAGCTGAATGCTAGAAACTATTACTTACTAAAATTTTAGGGAATTAAATGAAAAAAAAAAGGGAGAAGAGTGATGTTGTAATGTAAAATAATAATTTAAGACTTTTATTCAGAAAATATTCTAGGTCAAGAGCTAGTATTGAGCAATTGGTATAAGCTCAGTCCAATAACATACTTAACTAATTGGAGACTACCACAATAATTATCCTTATATTTAAAGGATAAATATATGCAATAAAAGAATGGAGTTATTTTATGATTGACAATGAGTTCTCTCTAAAATATTACTCATGTTGAACGCTACCTTCTAAGTAAGCCTTTGATAAAATCTAAGATTTGTATAAATTGTTAGATTTTACTGTGAAAAGATAGAAGGCCAGAATTGAAGCAAGAAAGTTTTATTTCTCATTTCATTTAGAATTTTGTTACAACAAAGATTATATAGCTACAAGTAGCTTGCTCTTTAAGGAACATAAACAGTTACAGCCAACTTGTCACATACGAGCTGCCTGGACTGAACTTACTAGTTACCCTACAATGAACCAAAACAGTTATGGACAGTTACAGCGATTGTCACATGCCAGTTGGCTGGACTGAATTAGACAAAAACTCACTCAGTACAATATACACACAGAAAATATTATATTATATTTCTTTAAAAACTAACGTAGCTGATTCCTTTTTCATCTTCTACCTCCCCTAGATAGTCCGTTATCTTCATTTTGTAACTTATAAATAAATTAAAGCTATTATATTCCCCCTACTTTTTATGCATGTGCATTCATTTGTGTGTGTATGACCTCTGCTCTGCTAATGCAGGATTTCAAAGGCTACGTTGACTGAGTACTCAGAGAAGGTTGAAGCCATTGCTTCCAAACTAGTTAACCACGTGGTATGTATTTGTGAATTAATGTATCCTTGAGAGATGTTGAAGCGTGAAAAAGATCTTTAAGCCAAATGACTAAAAAGTTAAGGTTTATGGATTTAATTTATTTTTACTGGATCTGGTGAAAATTTGTTCCTTTTTGGTTTTTCCTTGTCTGTATTTTAGTTTTTTTTTGGCCAAATAGGCGCAATTTATTGTTTTCTTAACCCAGGCTGACCAACAAGTATCCGAGAAGGCTTTTGAGACGAGTTTTGTTAAAGAAAACCCTTCTGAAATTGAGGAAAAAAAGCAGATACCCCTTTCTTCTGGGTTGAGAAGAAGACCTGTGTAAGCTATAGTTTGGCTTTCTTACTATACATATTTTATAGGCTGTTTTACTGTTGCTCATCTGTTTCAATGGACAGACCCACATCATACACAGAAGATAAAGCACACGACCTTGCTGAGACTGACAATACATCACCTGTCAAACTGGATGCTAGTGCACACGCACACATTGAAAAGCACAGGTACAGTTTACTTGAGTGTTATTTAAAGTTTATGTAGCGGTGGGTCAATGGACTCTGTACTGCTTTGGTGAAGAATCGAAAACTTGAAACCTTGTGTTCATTAATTTGACTTGTCCACAACAACAAAGTATATTTTTCTTCAGGTCAAGCACTGATATATTCATGTCCATTGTTACATCATTGGTAACTGGTTAACTGTTACCATATGCTACTGCCTTTATATGGGGGATTACTAAGGCCATTTATATTTGGGAGTTTATCTGGTCATCATTGACGAGTCCTTGGCATGTTTCTGAGTCACTATAATTATCATACCTTGGACAATTGCTGTAAAATTATTTATGCAAATATATTAGATCAATTCTTTTTATATTGTAAGTTCACTGTTTATATGCTTTGCAGTTATTGTGCATTTCCTTTTTCTTTCACTCTATTGTTTTCTTGTCCACTTTTATACTCTAGAATGCTTCAAGAAGATTTGACTGATGAGATGGTGGTGTTGGCAAAACAACTCAAAGAGAGTAGTCTCATGATGAGCCAGTCCCTGCAAAATACTGAAAAGGTTCGATTCTTATATTTTTATTCAATTCCACGGCTAAATGGTTGTACGAGATGGTGATGCTCACTAAATGTATCATATTATAGCATGGTGAGAATGAAGGAAGGGGATTGTTTGTTAATACCTCACTTTGTGACAGTGGTGATGCTGACTAATGTCATCCAGGACAAAGTTTGTTAGAAGAAAATCTTCTTTTATATCCAATAAAGTTTTATCTTATTATTTTACAATTGAAATATATCTTTTCTGAAAAATGATCTTGATAGGAGTAAGTTACAATATAGATCCCTGGTGTTTTCGATCCTCCGGATTTAAATATATATGAAATGAAAGCCAATCCAATTCTTAGGATTGAATATTCTATGTATGGTGGTTACATTATTACATTAGTCTAGTTTTCATCTTCTTGAAAGTTCGTCTTAGATTTATTTTTGTACTGTAGAGTATGTGGTGCTGTAATATTACTTCTACATGTTATGTTGATTCAATAGTCATGACTCAACCTTGTTGAAATGGCGAGGCGTTAACCTAACTAATGAATTGATTGTGCTGGCTTGCAGATACTTGATTCTACTGAGAAGGCTATTGAGCATAGTTTGGCAAGCACAGGCCGGGCCAATGTACGTGCAACAGCAATCTATTCCGAGAGTTCCAAGACTTCTTGCTTAACATGGCTTGTGATGTTTGTGATGACATGCGTATTTGTCATGGTTATTCTTCTAATCCGGGTAACATAGTGCACTTCTGTTTCATTAGGTGAAACAAATAACTTCCAATATAACTTTTCCTATAATGTAAATTTTTATATTTCGTTCACTGATAATGAATTTTGAAAATGTTGACATAACCAAATAAATTTTTCTAAGGAAGTGTTTTAAATGAGCTTTTACCCTATTTTCATGAAGTTTCTTTTTTGTTGAAACTTTTTTTTTTCATTTCTTAGTTTGTTGTGTCATTGGAATACTTAATGTCAAGATTAGAGTTGTTCATAAAGTTTTAGTGAATAATGAAACACAATTATTCTTGTAGAATTAAAATTTTGCATCATTTTCAGTCGTGTAGTGATTGAATCTACTTTTATTATATAGTCTGAAATTACCCAGTTTTATAATTTTTCATTTATTCTTTCGGCTTTTTTTTTTGAAATAAACATGCTTTTAGTTCTATAATATAAAATTAGAAATGTGTGGATATTGGAAGGGATTGAGGGTTTAGTCATGTGCTGGAATATTTTTGGAAGAAAAGTGGTGAGGAAAATGATGAAATGTAATGAAGGTTGGAAGATGGTGATGAGATGTAGTGTGAGTTGGGTGATGATGGAATGTATATGGTAATGGAGGTTTTGTTTTCTGGACGAAAGTGAAAATTGAACTTTGAGGATAGAGGAATGAAGGTTGAAGACAATGGAACCTTTTAGAAAAAATGAAGGAATATGAAAGTCACGGTGAAGCAGTTTTTTGTTTTAATCACCAAGTTATTTTTTTAAAATTATTTGATTTACAAAATAAAGAAAACAACACATGTTTGACATTTATCAACATCTTTGTTCTTGAATTAGTTAGACGTCTATTACCATTTACTGCTGCATTGGATGCTGAGTTGGAGTACTGTTATTATTAGTCATGTAGGATAAATTTTGATGCAATTGAAAAATAGGATCTAAAACAAATATTTTTAAAAGTCAAAATTTTGAGCATGTATCATTTTCAGTTTTATATAACGCTTTAGGAAAAGAAATTATCTCTTTTTTTTCTCTAATGTTTGGGAATAGTCTTTTTTTTTCTTCTCTTAATCCTTCTTAATACTAAGAATCCTAAATCCCAAATGAAAACTTCAAAAAATACAGTTCAACAGCACTTGGAAAAAAAAAAACATAAATCTAAAATCCCTATTCTCATTCAAGAGTTTTTCCATTGTACCCTTATGGTCATTCCATGTTTCTCAGTAGTCATAAATAGTTTAGTTAGAATTTTGGAACACAATGCACCAAACTAAAACAGTATTATTTGCTTTGATGAATTGTGTATTTTCTAGCTTGATTTTAAAATAATGGTTTTAGTTTATTGAGTTAAACCAAGTTCATGTATATTTTAGGTTACATTGTGTTCGTATAACTAAATGTTACCTAAATTAAAAAGAATTGTAATATTATTGTTTAAATCATATCACGGATGTATTATACATAGTATTTAGAAACATTAAGGTTTAATACCTATTTTGGTCCCTCTTTTGGGAAGGTTTGTTCAAAGTGGTCCTCCCTTTTTTAAAAAGTTCACTTAAGTCCTAGGTTTTGCAAAAGCTGTGCAAATAAGTCCTTTTTGGTAACGACGTTAACTTTGTTAATGACAGAGCTGCTAGGTGGCTAATATCTGATGATGTGGCATTGTTATGTGTTTTAAAAAAAATAATTAATTGTGACGTGTAAATTAAAATAGTTAGGGTTAAATTAAAAAATGAATTTGGGGTAATTTGGGATGGATTAAGTAAATTGATTTTGCTGGGATTGAGAAATTTTGGGCGATTTAGGGTTTATCACATCCAGTACTGTTGATCAGCGCTCTAGGGATTTTGCGGTCTTCCACCCTCTTTATCCAGCTTCGTGGTTTGTCAAGGCAGAAAGAGATGAAATTTTTGCTGAGTTAAGAGGAAGGAAGAATCACGGGCGGGAAGATGAAGAAGCAGATTCAAGATGGGAGAAGCACAAGCAGTCTGCTGTGAACATTGATGACAGTGAGATATCAGAATTGCTTGATACTTAGATTTATACTGCTTTATCATACAAAAGAACCTCTGCAGCAGACATGGTGAAAGCTTACCAAATGTATATTTCGGCTTGTCCATTCAAGAAGCTATCAATCATTTTTGCAAACCATACAATTTTGCAGCTAGCCATGGAAGTTGAATCTCTTCACATTATAGACTTTGGCATCCGTTATGGCTTCCAGTGGCCAACTCTTATTTATCGTCTATCAAAACGAGTTGGTGGGCCTCCCAAGTTGCAGATAACAGGGATAGAACTCCCACAACCTGGTTTCAGGCCAGCAGAGAGAGTCCAGCAGACGGGACTTCGCCTTGCAAGATACTATGAACCCTAAATCGCCCAGAAGTCCCAATTCCTAACTATATTAATTTACACGTCACAATTAATTATTTTTTTAAAACACATAACAATGCCACATCATCATATATTAGCCACCTGGCAATTCTGCCGTTAACAAAGTTAACGCCGTTACCAAAAAGGACCTATTTACACAGTTTTTGCAAAAACTAGGACTTAAGTGAACTTTTTAAAAAAGGAAGACCACTTTGAACAAACCCTCCCAAAAGAGGGACCAAAATAGGTATTAAACCAAATATTAAAAAACACTTTACACAAAGTGTTAGTTTTTTATTATATTAAAATATAATAAAATTATTATTGTTGTTATTATAATTATTAAATTATATCTATATAATTTTATTAAAAATAATTTTTATTTATTTTTGTAAATAATATTTTAATTAAAAGTAGTTAAGTTTAAAAATATCACATTGATTAAATTTAATCAAAAATTCACCAAAAAATAATATTGATAAAATAATTATTTTGATTTAAAATAGATATTTAAAAGATAAACTTAAAAAACAAACATAAATAAAAAAATATTTTTTGTATAGAAATATAAACATAATGTAATTTAATTAAATCTGGTAAAAAGATGTTTATAAACTAATTATCAAGTTTTAGTTTTTTAACAGCATACAAAAAGTTAAACAGAGAAAAAAGTTGTGCATGAATTTTTAGTTTTGGTAATTTATAAAATTGATTTTAGTTAAAAGTGAAATGAAAAATTACTATTATAAAATGATCACTTTTTATTTATAAAATTACAACTATTTTTCTTAGAAATTTCTTATAAAATAATAAGTGTACTGGGAGTCCCAGACATCGAGAACGTCTGCGTGGCACGTTGATCGGACGGTCAAGAAGGCCAGCCGACTGAAAGACAAGGAAAAGTGAATTATCAATAATGACCATGGTAAGTAAATATTAGAGGTTATTGGACCATGATTGGGTCGAGATTAAGGTTTCCTTAATCTAGGGCTAATCTCGGCCTCATGACCAGCACTATAAATATAAGTCACAGGTAAAGAGGTAGACAAGTTCATTAATTGTGCATTTAATACGATTCTCTGATTCCCGATCGGACATTTGGCTAACTTGAGTGTCGGAGCATCTTTGACAAGTACCCGACCGAACGGTGGAAGGAGACCGCGACGACCAGACCCTGGAGGAGAAATTGTGTAGGGACATGTGGTAGTTCAGACCTACAACTGGAACATTTTGGTGTCCACTGTGGGGTTGTGCGGTGTGCATCTGTATGCCACAAGACTTCTGGTAACTCTTCTACCCACGCCGCTTTCTTCTCTTCTAATCACTTTTTTAGTTCTACGACGATGGTCTTGTTTATCGTCCCGGCCTGACCGTTCGTCTATGGATGCTCGACTGAACTGGTAGCATGTTTGATTCCTAAGCCTTCATAGAACTGTCTTAGTTTTCTGTCCACGAATTGTCGTTCGTTGTCCGTGATTATGGTTTTGGGCAGTCCAAACCAGCAAATTAGCTTCCAGCAAAACTTCTGTACCTGGGTCGCCGTTATGGTCGCCAGGGGTTCCGCTTCGACCCATTTGGTAAAGTAATCGATGGTTACAAGCAGAAATTTTTTCTGACCTTGGCCGGGGGGAAATGGGCTGACAATGTCCATCCCCCATTGGGCGAACGACCAGGGCGATATGATAGTATGAAGTGTGTTCAGTGAGGCGTGTGTTGTTGGAATGGGCCTGGCAGCTAAGGCATTTATGCGTGAATATTCTAGTGTCCTCCTCCATCGTTGGCTAGTAATACCCTGCTTGCAATACGCAAGCTTTCAGCATTTGCCGCCCGGTATGAAATTCGCATATGCCGTTGTGGAGTTCATTCATCACATAGTCAACTTCGTTCTTGGCTAAGCACTTGAGCAACGAAGTAGAGAAACCCCTTCAGTATAAGTCGTCGTTGATCGTCAGAAATCGGGCTATTTTCTTAGTGTCCGCTGGACGCAAGGTTTTACCTTCGTCTTGGTCACGCATCAGCCTTCAAATTTTTGTCCGCTAGTCTCCTCCATCGTCGGTCATGACCACATAACTCTCACTGACGGTTGAAGTAACACTTGCCGAATGATTGTAGTCAACTGTCTCTTCTCTTTCCCCGTGCTGAGTTTTGACAATAAATCCGCCCGAATATTCTGCTCCCGAGGGATATGCTGGATTACGATTTTATCAAAGCTTCGGGCTATCGCCGAGGCTCTGTGGAAGTACTTCAAGAGATGGTCTTCCTTGACTTGGAAATCCCCATTCATCTGCCCGACCACTAGCTACGAGTTCGTTCTACAAACCAATCTCCGGGCTCATATGTCTTTCGCCAGTTCCAAACCGGCCACCAGGGTCTCGTATTCCGCTTGGTTATTGGAGACCTTGAACTTAAATACTAAGGAGTGTTCTAAGAGGAAACTGTTCGGTCCCTCCAACACTATTCTAGCTTCACTCGTCGCTCGTCCCGACGCTCCATCGACATATAAGTTCCATTCCTCCCCAGTTGTGGGGAGCAGCTCAGCTGCGAAATCGGCTAGGTGTCGCCCCTTGATAGATCCTCTCGACTCATACCGAAGTCCAAATTCTGACAACTCCACCGCCCATCCAACCATTCTTCCCGCTAGGTTGGGCTTGCGCAGTATCTTAGATATGGGATGGTCCGTCCGAACCACCACCTGGGGGATCTGGAAATAAGGCTTGAGTCTTCTAGCTGCATGGAGAAGGGCTATGGCTACTTTTTCCACTTGTTGGTATCGAGCCTCTATGTCTTGAAGGGTCCGGCTAACAAAGTATACCAACCTTGGTTCTGGTTTTTCTTGTAACAGGACGACGCTAATGGCCGCATTAGAAACCTCGATATATACTTGCAATTCTCCCCCTACTGCCGGTCGATTCATTATCGGGGGATTCAAAAGTATATTTTTGACATCTTCAAGCGCCTTTTCGCATTCATCATCCCATTTATCGGCCGACCCCTTCTTCATTTTTCTTAGTATCGGTCCGATATGCTCTGCCAACTTAGGTATGAACCTCGATAATGTTGTCAGTCTCCCGACCAGTCTCTGGACCTCTTTGAGGGTCTTGGGGCTCTGCATCTGAAGAATCGTTGCGCATTTGTCTGGGTTAGCTTCGATTCCCCTGGAAGTAAGCATGAAACCAAGAAATTTCCCGGCTATCACTCTGAACGTGCACTTGGCGGGGTTCAAACGCATATTGTATTTTCGGACCTGTTTGAAGACTTCCTCGAGATCCCTTAGGTGACTAGTACCATCTGTCGAGCGAACCACCATGTCGTCCACGTAGACGTCCATGCACCTGCCAATCTGGTTGGCAAAAATCCTGTCCATTAGGCATTGATATGTGGCCCCGGTGTTCTTTAAGCCGAACGGCATGACCTCGTAACAATAGTTAGCCTTTTCGGTGATGAAGGTTGTTTTCTCCCGGTCGAGGCCATACATGGGTATCTGGTTATACCCCGAGTACGCGTCAAGAAAGCTCATTATCTTGTGTCCAGATGCCTCATCTATCAGTGCATCGATGCTAGGGAGGGGATGGGAATCCTTGGGGTAGGCTTTATTCAGGTCCGTGTAATCGGTGCACATGCGTCATTTGCCATTGGCCTTTTTGACCATCACCACATTAGCTAGCCAAGTGGTATAGGTGACCTCCTGCACGAATCCAGCTTCAACTTCCTTCATCTGTAAGAGGATAATAATAATTACTTTGATTGATTTCTGATAACAAGTCATTATAATTTAGTTTATCTATAAAACTGATGTGTAAGAAAAAAAAAGTTATGACAATAAATATTTAAGGTTGTGTTTCCTAGGAAGGAATGTACCGAGTATATATGCAAATAGGTTTTTATTTTAAATTGTGTTTATTTTGAGGAATTTAAAAGTGAGGAAAGGTTATAATTTGTGAAATTTGTTGGTTTTTCATTTTGTGGTGATAGGTTCATATTCAAGGATATATAAGAGAAGAAAACATTTTTGTTTTGGAAAAAAATATTAAAAGAAGAATCTAAGATCATTAGGGTTTCACAGTATTTGAGAGAGTTTTCTCGAAAAATCTAAAATCATCACGATCTTTCAAATGAAGAGGAGTTCGAGGTTAAAAGTGAATTAGTAATCCATCCAAATGTAGATTAATTTGAACTTAAAGATGAACCAAGAACCATTCGATCATATAACTGTTTCCATGATGCAAGTTGAAGGACTGAAATCCAAGAAAAACTTTGAAAAAGGATGTAATTGATTACATTGTGTAACTCATTCCACCACCAAGTGTAACCTATTCCAACATTTTTTTATATAATTAAAAAAACATCTAAACTTATTTTGATGAGAGAGATTATCTATTATCTATGATTAAAAAAACACATAAATTTTATCATAAATATTTAAAAAAAAAATAAAAAATTATTTTATAAAATAATTTTTTTATATATAAGTTAATTCATACTTTTTTTTAAATTATTTTATTTAAATTTTTACTTTCTAATATGTATATAAATTAATTTTAACTTATTAAAATATTTTTGTATAAATATTGTATTAATTATTTAATTGTTATTTTTATTCTGCTATTTAAAATAATTTTTACCAAAAATTATGTTATTTATAAATATTTTTTAATTTATCACATAAATTAAATTTAACACAAACTTTTATAAACTTTATTTCTAAATTTATTTTCAATCATTTTCAAATTTTTGAAGAAAATTAATATAAAATTTAGTCTTAAATATACATAAATCCATGTATTTTCTCTTTTGTCAAATCTTTTCACATCCTAACTGAACTAAACTGCACTGATAACTGAAATACCATTTTATCTGAAAAAGAATTTGTTGACATAAGTTTTTTCTATATTCCTCTCACTAGTTTTTTTTTTTTTTTTCATATACATGCACCCACCAATAATTAAATGATATTTCACTGCTATAAAGCTTGTTGTGATCATTGTTAAATTATCCTCTTTAATATTTGCTGCCATGCTGAGAATTGAATGGAACAGCTATGTCATTGACCAATAGCAGTCTGAAAATGAATATTCACTTCACATGATTTTCACTGTGTCTTCAGAGTAGTTCCGTCACCGTGTCAATCTCGAATCACTGTGATTTGAACCTCAAAAAAATCTCTTGTCAAGCAAGCCTAAATTTAACATTTACTTTTACCTATATATGAAAAAGACAATCCTTTCAAAATAAAAAACCAACTATTTCTTTTTAAAAAACGTGAAGAATATTAATAACCCAAAAGTATATATATTTGCTTAGTTATAGAGTGATTTTTATCCATAGAAAAATTATTCGTTAAAGTACCAACATGATGATTAAATATAATTACTACTTAAAGGATTTAATTTTATACTTAAATTAAACTTTAAATTATGATACTTTAATTAAAACTTGTTTTTCATTTTTGTAATTATACCATTTTTTTTATATAAAAGTTAAAAAGTTAACGTAGATAGATTTTTATTAAATAAATAGCCATATATATATATATATATATATATATATATATATATATATATACCTTTTAATAAATCATAATAAATTATTAAATTATTTTTGTGTGATATTTTGTAAAATTAAATTATATAGGATCTATAAAAAATTCATATATAGATTTTAGGTCTAAAAATCAAAAGAGAAAATAATTTTTATGATTAACAAAAAAATAACTAAGAAAAAAAGGATGAGGGTGTATGCCATGTGACTCCTGCATATAATTAACAGTCCCTTGGGGCGCTTCTGTCCCAAATATACTGTACACAAACTAAATTCAGATCATTCATGTATTAACCATAGCATAACTGTCTCTCTCAGGTTCTTCCCTTAATCCATCTTTAATTTTGCTTTATTAATATCTATTCATTTCTATGTTAGGATTAAGCTTAAATTTGCTTTGGATTCATAGTACATCTTTGTCCATTTTTCTCCCTTATCCCTAATTATCCGATGTTTGAAATTTTAGTGTTTTACCTTTTATTCTCTGTGATGTGACTGTTGTATGTTCTTCTCAGTGTTTTGATTTCTTTAATTTATATTAGGTTTGGGCGTGAAGGATTGATGACATTGTTAGTTGTGTGTTTTCTGGTAATGGTTTTCTGCTTTAAGTTTGTTATAGGAAATGGAATGATAAGTTTAAATGTTAATGTTTTTTATGCTAAGAAATAAATTTCTGACTGTGGTGGATCGTGGGAACTGGGAAGTGGAATTTCAGGGAGCTAATGGAATTGGGAATAATATTTTGTTTGGAATTACTAACCAAGGACGAATAATTTGGATATATTCTATGTTACTTGCACTAGAACAGTCTTGCCTAAGTAGAGAACAGGTCTGAGTGCTGAGTGCTCCTGTGGTAACTTGTGACTGTTGGATCCAGCTAAAACATGTATACTTTGCTGTGTGGATTTTTATGGTTTTGTACATTTCTCTGCATGTTTGTCTCCCACTCTATTATTACCTCCCACAAACAATACCATGACATTATGATAATTTTTTTAAAGATATTTAGACGGAATATGATACTTGGCTTGAAATTCAAAATCTCTTCATGGTATTTCAATGTTATCTCCTGCACAGTCCTTTCATATAAAACAGTCATGCTATTATTCTCGTAATAGTTGGGAAGATAAACAATTATTCCTCACTGAATCAAACACACGGTAAGATGAAATTATTAAATGGTCATGCTTTTGGATAGAATGCAGATATTGCTGATGTATTCATGCCCACTGACTTTTGGTAGATTTACTTCAAAATGCACAAAAGATTAATGTTTTGGAGGTGTGGGGTTGGAAAAGGAGAGGAATGATGCAATGTGTTTTTTTATAACTGCTGGCTGTAAGTTACTTGCACTCTTTAAAGCTGATAATTGATGATCTTATTCTTAATAAACTCTTAAAGGATAAATTTTACAAGGGAAGTAGAAGTTCAGATTTTGTATAGTACACTTTCTGCATCTTATTTATAAAGTAGGTACCTAAACTCTAATAAGCAATCAAGGTGTTAACTTCAAGTTGTAAGAGAACTAGTATTCATACTGAATTTATCTATATAGTTATGTTCCACCCTGAAGTAAAATAAAGTTGTCTTTCAGAAGAAAGTCATGGCAATGAATCTATAAGATATATTCTTACAACCAAAGAGGCAGTCAGGGTTGCATGCCATCGAACTTTTGCCACCGGTAAAGCAAAGAAAGGATCTAAAGGGGGTGGAGCTGGTGATGCACCCAAGGCATCAACTCTTAGCAAAGAAGTCAAGTCAAGCACAGTTGTGGGTGCTAAGATTCTGAAGGAAGGAACTGATCCAAAATTCTGCCTGATTCAGACTATCCTGACTGTGGCATTTGCTGGACAAACGCCCGGCACTTAGTGAACTGCGAAGGAAGAATATTGAAAACACTAACTTATGACAATCTAAAACGCTTTGTTAAGCTGGATAACCGGGCAAGGATCAAGGAGAATAACTCTGTGAAGGCAAAGAACTGATTTCAATGGTCAAAAAGAGAAACTAGGGGGATGGGTGGCTGAAATGACAGTGTGGCGTGTTTCCATTTCTTTTTATTTCTTGTAGTTCTCAGTCTTCTGAGTAATCGGCTTACATTAACGGGACAAATAGTTGAATGATTTTGCACATTTGTTGTTTCTTTTACTTCTACTTTTTAGTCTGTTTTTTTTTTTCCTGGGATGTTTGATAAATTAAATCTGACCGCATCTGTAAATTGAACAGAACTTTGTCCATAATTTTTTCTGTGCTTTGTTTTGCTTTTTTAGACATTTATTATAACGTTCATTCATGGGGATTCTTGTACAAAGAGGGAAGGAATTTCACTCCCTTCGTACTCAAACACAGAATTTGCGGCGACTGTGCAGTTGCAAACATAAAGTTTTCTTCGTTCAAAAACCACTTGTTAAAACGTTGGATGAACTTTATCATTAGAAGAAATCTCGTATTAAGATTATTGTATTGGTTACATTACTGTCAAAAGGACAGTAATCTGTTTCTCATTGTTCCGTTTTTCTTGTTAGGTTAGTTTTTCGTTTTCCCAAGGAGTTCTTTAAATAGAGTTTTCCCCATCTCATTTTGTAAGAAAAGAAAACACTGAAAGTTTCATGTTTACAGAAATAAGCAAAGAAAACACTGAAAGTTTCATGTTTACAGAAATAAGCAAAGACAGTATTTTTCTTACTTTTCTCGTTGCGATCGTCTTCTTCCTCTCTCGCAACCGGCGTGACCCAAAGGCGCCAGAGGACTTTGCTCAGCTTCTTCCTCCATCGTTCAAAAGAAGCTTTGAGTTCCTTATCTTTCTTTCGCGAAAGTAGTTTTGTCCCATCTGTCAGCCAAGAAGCATCAGAGATATTTTTATCTCTTTCTCGGGCCAGAAATGAATTGGGCCACTTTCTTAATTCATGCACAGTGCTGGGCCATATTTTAATATGGTATCAGAGCAGGTTTAAATACCTGCTCTGCTTCCGTGCCTCTGCTGCCGTTCTTGGTATCTTCTTGGATTATTTCTTGATTTATTTTCTTGCTTCTTGCCCCCATGGATCAGATGGATCAGTCGGCTAACCCAGTCAGTCCTTTCTACCTACACCCAGGGGAGAACCCAGGGCTCACTCTCATCACTCAGGTTTTAAATGAAAACAATTACTATTCTTGGAGCAGAAGCATGAGAAGGGCTCTGCTTTCCAAGAATAAAATCAAATTCATTGATGGGTCTATAAAGAAACCCCAAAGAAGAGATGCTTTATTCGATGCTTGGGAGAGATGCAACATGATGGTCCTTTCTTGGATAACAAAGACACTTTCCCCACAGATTGCAGAAAGTGTGATATATGTTGAAGAGGTAAAAGAATTATGGGATGAGTTAAAGGAAAGGTTCTCTAAGGGTGATTATTTTAAAATTTTCGACTTACTCCAAGACATACATTCAATCAAACAGGGAGAAAGAGGGGTGAGTCAGTTTTTTACAAATTTAAAAATTCTCTGGGAGGAATTGGAATCCCTAAGACCCATACCTACCTGTACGTGCAAGACTCCATGCAGTTGTGAACTCTCAAAAATTTCCTTGAAATACAGAGAAATGGAGCATGTTATATGTTTCTTAAAGGGGTTAAATGATGCCTACAACACTGTAAGGACTCAAATCCTTTTGATGGATCCTCTCCCCAACATCAATCGTGTTTTCTCTCTCATTATGCAGCAAGAGAGACAAGAGAAACAAGGTTCTGTAGAAGCCAAAATACTGGCTAATGTTACTGACAGAAACAATCAATGTAGATCTGACCAGACCTGGAGAAGCCAAGGCCGCGGTGCTGGAACTTGTGGTCAAGGAAGAGGAAGGGGGAGGAATCCTAACTATGGAAAACAGTGCTCGTACTGCAACAAAATGAATCACACAGTGGATGAGTGTTATTCCAAGCACGACTACCCACCTTGGTATAAGAAAGGAGACAACAATCAAGACAAGAGAAATGATTGGAGTTCTACGAATGCTTGCTAGAATAATACAGGACCAGAGGGCATTCAGATCACTCAACAGGCCAACAACAATAACATTCTTAATTCTTTTACACCAGAACAGATACAAAAACTCCTCAAAATGATAGACAAGATTGATGAACCCACTCACAAGGTCAATCAAGTACAGAGAAATGAAACATAAAACAAGCAAGGTATTCTTTCTTGGATTGTTGACACTGGTGCCACAGACCATGTGACACATGATAAAAGAAACTTTGTTACTTTCTATAAAATTAAACCTATTTCTATCAAGCTGCCAAATAACGTTGCACTCATTGCTGAACACGCAGGAACTGTGCAATTTTCTAAAGACATTTTTCCTTACAAAAATCTGCAAGGCAGCAGAGAAACCACTGACATAGAGGAAGACAAAGCTGCTTCTCTCAATGACCTTCTAGGTGACCACTATTCCACTAATGATGACAGACATGCTGAGATAGATGCAAATAACCAAGAAGAGGTGCAACAGACATCTAAAGACAGAGACAATAGTAACAGCACAGGGAACAGCCAAGAAAATCACAACTACAGGAGGTCTAACAGGCTTAGAAGGACTCCTGGATATCTCAACGACTATGTGCATCAGGTCAATCAATCGTTATCTATGAAAAATAGTTTTAAAACACCATATCCGATTTCTAATCTGTTGTGTTGTGATAATCTGTCAAAGAAACACTTAAGGTACACCATGGTTGTCACTGGAAATAAGGAACCTCAATCTTACAATGAAGCAAAAGGCATAAATGAATGGGCAGAAGCCATGCAGAGAGAAATCAAAGCTCTGCAAGACAATGATACATGGTTTTTAACACAACTACCTCTAGGAAAGACCCCCATAGGGTGTAAGTGGGTATATAAAACCAAATACAAGGCTGATGGTACCATAGAAAGGTTCAAAGCTCGTTTGGTGGCAAAAGGATACACACAAGAGGAGGGAATAGATTACATGGACACCTTTTCCCCTATGGCCAAACTCACTACTGTTAGATTGCTCATTGCCCTAGCAGCCTCAAACAACTGGTTTCTACATCAACTCGATGTAGACAACGCTTTCCTACATGGGGACCTAAATGAAGAGGTTTATATGGAGCCACCGCCAGGTCTGGACATCCATGATAAAGGACGGGTTTGCAGGCTAACCAAGTCACTATATGGTCTGAAACAAGCCAGTAGGCAATGGTTTGAAAAACTATCCCCCTTTCTCATCTCTGTCAATTATGTTCAATGTAGATCCTGTCATTCATTGTTTACCAAAAGAACAACTACAGGTTTTACTGCTTTGCTTGTATATGTTGATGATATTGTGTTGATAGGAAACTTTATGGTAGAGATCAATCACATAAAGGATCTTTTGCACAAAAAGTTTCAAATAAAGAACCTAGGAGAACTCAAATACTTCCTAGGATTGGAAGTGGCCAGATCTAAAAAGGGGATTCATCTATGTCAAAGGAAGTATGCCTTGGACATCCTTGAGGAAACAAGAATGCTGGGGTGTAAGCCTTCTTCTACCCCCTTCCTGAGTGACATAAGTCCACTGTATAAAATGGACAACTACTTAGATGATCTTGGTCCCTACAGAAGATTAATAGGGAAGTTACTATATCTTACCAATACTAGACCTGATTTATGTTTTTCCATTAATTTACTTAGTCAATTCATGCAATCTCCTACTAACTATCATTATCGGGCTTTTCAACATGTCCTTAGGTAAATAAAATCTAAGCCATCTGAAGGATTATTTTTTGCCACTGACTCTCCAATGCATCTAAAGGCCTTTAGCGACTCTGATTGGGCGACGTGTCCGAATACTAGAAGATCAACTACAAGATTTTGTGTTTTTCTTGGATCATCCCTCATTTCATGGAAATTTAAGAAGCAGAGAACTGTGTTCAAATCCTCCACTGAAGCCGAATATCGTGCTCTTGCAACCACTATATGTGTAATACAGTGGATCCACTATCTCCTACAAGACCTTCAAATACGAGAAGAAGGGACCCCGACCCTATATTGCGACAACAAGACACATAACTCATAACCAGAGCTTTCACGAACGGACCAAGCATATAGAGCTCGATTGCCATGTTCGTGAAAAAATACAGGAAAATCTTCTGCATCTTCTTCCCATTCGATCCGATGAACAGCTGACCGACATCTTCACCAAATTTCCTCATCGCGTTAGGTTCAGATCTATAGTACCCAAGCTTGGACTGGTGAGTATACACCATCCAACTTGAGGGGAGGCTATTAAGATTATTGTATTGGTTACATTACTGTCAAAAGGACGGTAATCTATTTCTCATTGTTCTATTTTTCTTGTTAGGTTAGTTTTTCCCGTATTCCCCAAGGAGCTCTATAAATAGAGCTCCCCCCATCTCATTTTGTAAGAAAAGAAAACACTGAAAGTTTCATGTTTACAGAAATAAGCAAAGACAATATTTTTCTTACCTTTCTCGTTACTCTCATCAAGATCGTCTTCTTCCTCTCTCGCAACCGCCTTGACCCAAAGGCGCCAGAGGACTTTGCTCAACTTCTTCCTCCATCGTTCAGAAGAAGCTTCGTATCTTTAGGAAGTTTGTTATTATTTATTTGGGACTTAACCCATATTTCTTTTATTATAAATAGAAGATTTTGTGTGTATATTCAACTCAAGGGAGATTAATCTCATATATAGTTTTCATTATATTCAAGATGGTATTAGAGTGACCTTAGAGCCTATCATAGCGATATTTGTTGTTTGTTGGACATATTGTTCCACCCGCTATCGGATAGCTATTGGACCACTCATTGATGTCAAGTCTCACATTCGATATGTATATACGTGAGCGTGATGGTGTGTGTTGGAAGTCTCACATTTGCTAGAGATAAGGCCAATTTAGAATATATATATATATATATATATATATATATATATATATATATATAAGTAGGTACAAACCTCAACTTACAAGCCGATTTTGTGCGGTTGAGTTAGAATTAAAGTTCACTTCTTAACATGGTATCTAGAGCCTAAGGTTCTTTTGAAAAAAAAAATTGTTGTCTCTACCATTACACCCATCGCTACCGACGACACCATCGTCTATCGCTGTCACTACCGGAGTTCTAGTTTCGACTGACGATCACATGGTTTTGATTGTCTCGGCTAGGCGACCATTATGCCATCAACGACGCCTTCATCAAAGCTCCTAAGCGCTCTCAACGCCTTTTGAAGTTATGGATTTGCTCCCTTTTTTCCGTCGTGCATGGTGGCATGTCTAGTAGCAATTCAGAGCGTCGAGGTTGCTGATTTTCTTCTTTCAAGTTCATCGTGTGTTGTCGCATGTCCTGTCTCCTCTCAGACAGTTATTCAGAGTATCGAGGTTGCTCTTTTTCCTTTTTCAGATGCTTTGATCGGAGAATCTTGGATTTTTATGGTTTCTCTATCTTGTTCATCTATGGCTTCTTCCGCTGGTGTCTCTTCTGACCTCCTTTTTTGTCACCATTGCATTTGACCATTCTTATGCTTTTTCTCCCATGGAAAAGATGACTTTTGTTAGTTTATTTATAGTCGCGGTGACTCTTCAACAATGACCTCTTTATCCATTGAATGTCAACAATGCATTCTTCAAGGACGATTTACAAGAAGAGATTTACATGGAGCAACCTCCCAGATTTGTTGCTCAAAGGAAGACTTCTGGATTGATATTCCGTCTTTTATGTCGTCTTGTAAATCATTAGTAATTTGGTGTCACTCAAGTACAGAAACATATATTTTCGTTAAGTCTTTATAGATTATATTAGTAAGAAGCTTGATACGATTTGTATGCACTAGCTTCGGGGGAAGTGTTAGATACATTATCTTTATTTTATATTTATCTTTTATCTCTAATTAGTTTGTTATTATTTCTGATTTGTATTTTGGGTTTAACCCATATTTTTTTTATTATAAATAAAGGACTTTATATGTATATTTAACACGATTAATCTCATATGTAATTTTCACTGTAATATAATTGTAATAAAAATTTGGACAAATTTTAATTTTGTTTATATAATTATATAAATATTTTTTAAAATCCGAGTTTATTAATTAATGTCTCTAATTGGATAAATTAAAATAATTATATATTTATAAATTAAATTATTTTATTATAAGTTAAATTAATAATTAAAATTATTATAATTTGAAACAGACTAAACAAATCAAATCATTGAAAAGTTGAAAGTTTCAATCTAATTCTTTAAATTTTGACGAATTAAGGTTAACAGACTGACCTACACAGTAACGTACTGATTGTAAAAGAGACTGGCCTACTAAGTTCTCTTAAATCTTATTAAAAAATTTTAATTAAATATAATTTTTTTAAAATCTTGCAAAGTTAATTAGACAGGAAATGTTGTGCTGCTTTTAAGATTTGCGATGCTTATCCATAATTTTTAGTATTGATAATTTATAAAATTGATTTTAATTAAAAGTGAATTTGACACTATTATTATTATTATAGAATAAATTATTTTCTGTTTTATAAAATTACAATTATTTCCTTAACAATTCTGTATAAAAATATTTTAAAGAAATTTTGTAAGAAAAGAGAATACATGATTACTGATAACACCTGATTGAAATTGAGTTTATCTAGAAGATTGATGGATAAGAAAATAGATAAAAGCAAAAGTTATGCCAGCAAATCTTTTTGACAAACAGAACCAAACTGTCGTAAGGTATGATGCAATGCAACTCAAATATCATTTGGTTTGCAAAAAATATTTTCATTAATTTTCTGTGAAATTGTTATATGGTCCACAGTACCTCATTAGTCAATTACATATGTCATAACTTTTCTTTATAGTTCCGTCACTACTTTCTTTTCCTATATAATTGCACTCAACTGGTATTTACTGTACTGTGTAACAGACCTGATCAGTATTTTTTAAGTGAGTTAAACAAAATGGTTTATTTAATCTGTAAATTAAACCATTTCAGGTTAAAAATGAATTGACTCATAGTTCTTTTACAACAACTCTTTGTTATTTATTATTATTAGGATTAAATATGTTTTTAGTCCCTATATTATAAGTAGTTTTAGTTTTAGTCTCTCCTTTAAAGTAAAATAGATTTTAGTCTTCCTTTTTAAGAAAACTTTGACTTTAGTCCTCTAAGACTAACACCATTAGAAATCAGCTGATGTGATTAACGGTAGTCTAACATCATTTTTGTTTTCTTACGCTGAGTCAGTTTATCACCTTTTCTCCCTCTCTCTCTCTCCCTCGTCTCTTCCTTCCATCTTCCACCCAACCTTCCCACCCTCTGCAAAAAGTCATTGACACTGTCCTCGTCGTCCTCTGCAAAACCTACACCCAAGACCCTCTTTCTGCTCCCCAACTCAGAACACATTAGGGGTCTGCCATCCACGTTCCAAATTAAGATTCTCATTCTAGTTTAAGAGAGCAAGGACAATTATGAAATCGAATACTCCCAAAACCCATTCTAATCAAATTACTCGAGAAATGAAATGAAAGGGTTAGTTTCATCTTTAAGGCACCAACTAAACTGAAGAGTGACACAAAAACTTATGGATACTACCTTAAGCTATGTTCAACACTCTTCCTTTCTTTCCCTCTCTCAAGTCCTAAACAACATCTCTTCTTCGACGAAACAAAGAATACCAATAATCTCAGGATAAATAAAAAACAAAAACATGCAGTGCACACCACAGTTTCACTCTTCGATGTAATTTTCATCGTCCGCCAGGCTTTCACCGCTGACTTCGACACCGACGATGCTCCTCTTCTGCTTCCACCGTCAGTCTCCGCTAGCGTTTGCAACAACGCCTCGTACTCCGCTAGCATCCTCCAGGCCAATCAAAATTTCTGCCTCTCGTGTGCGTCGCCAAATCCCTAATCCGAAGACGAAGCAGCTCGTGCCTTCTCCTTCTTAGACCTTGTCATCTCCGTGCGGATCCTCGTTGTTGGAGTGATCCTCCACCTCCTCATGCTCCTCGAACTCCTCATCACCAAAGTTCAACATGATCATTGGCAAATATTGTGGTTCAAAGACAAAATCTTTAACTCCCAGAGAATGTGAATTTTGGTAAATTTTTTCAATCTCAAGATGGGTGAGAGAGAATTTAGAGTAAAAACGATTCCAACCTGGAAAAAAGAGAGCATGAAATTAGGCAGAAAACGTTGGTTCAAGAGGGTGAGGATTTATAAATTTGTGTTTTTTTCTCATTGTGAATTTGAAATATGAAATGTGAATCTGATAGAGATTATGATAATGTTGGCGCCGATTCGATTGGGACTCCGCTTTGGGCTTGGGGGTTTCATTGTTGGGGGTTTCATTGTTGAAAAACTGATTTTCTGATTGGTATAGTCTTCTCCCTGTGTTTGTGCCTTTGTGTTGCTTTCGTTTTCTATTGTAGGTGAAGGACGGCTATAGTGACTGGAGTGATAGATGGCTAATGCTGGATGTAGGGAATCAAAGGCCAGTTGAGTGTCTTGTTGATGGTGGTCGAGTCCTTGGAGGAAATGTGCAAATGGAGGATGCAGATGATGTTGGAAATTGTTTGAATGCTACTCCCACCAATTATGCCTTCTGTTTTTTCGTCAAGATGCAGGTCTTCAAGAGATGATGATGGGCCCTGATGTGTGAATGGAAGATAGGAAAAAATGATGGGTCCTTTAGTTTTTTAGTGTGTTCACCAATATTTTTGTGTTCTTCTATGTTGGCGTGGCAATGACCTTTTTTTGCAGAGGGTGGGGAGGTTGGGTGGAAGATGGAAGGAACAGAAGAGGGAGAGAGAGGAAGAAAAGGTGAGAAACTGACTCAACGTAAGAAAACAAAAATGGTGTCAAACTACTGTTAGTCACGTCAGCTGGTTTTTAACGGTGTTAGTCTTGGAGGACTAAAGTCAAAGTTTTCTTAAGGAGAAAGACTAAAATGTACCTTACTTTGAAAGAGATACTAAAATCAAAACCGCTTGATAGTATAGAGACTAAAAGCATATTTAACCCTTATTATTATTGTTGTTTATTTCTTTTAATTATGTAAATTAATAATTTAATTTTTTTAATTCTAGATTATTTCTTAATAATGTTTAAATCATATAAATATTGAAGTATATGTTTGTCAAATTATATGGGTTAACATTTTAATTTTTCACTTATTATTTTATAATAATAATGTTTGATAAATACATAAATATTTTTATTTTATTGACATAAATAAATGAGCCAACTTAATTTACTTTGTGTATTGTAATAAATATATAAAATAAGTTGGAAGAATAAAATATGTTTAAATAAGCAAACTCACCATTATTTATTGTCTCAAAACAGGTTAAAATTTTTTTTAACTCCCCAAAATATATGTTTTTATATAATTAGGTACAAAATAATATTTAAAAAGATAAAATTACCAAAATAATAAAGAATATTTATTTGTAGTTTATGAGACAACTTATTTTTAACCCAGTTTAAATTCATTTAAATCACGAATTAAATGAAAAAATTGAATTTAACCTATATTTTAAAAAAGTTATTTTTTTTTTCAAAACTTAACAGTGAGTCAAGTTAACTGATTTTAAACACATTTTAACACTTCTAGATAAAGGAATAAATTAGTAATTTACCAAACAATTTTCACAAATTCACTCCTTTCCCCTAATCTCATATTTTATTTTCTCTTTAAAATCATTCTCTAATTATCACAAATCCTCCCAAATCAGCTTAACCAAATACAAACAATCCTCACAAATTATATCTCTAAGTCCATTCCCACAAATTGTAAATTATGTCTAAGTACATAGCATAAAGCTTGTTGTGACTATTCTTAAATTCTCCTCTCTAATTCTTGTTGCCATGCTTAGAATTGAAAAAACTACCTATGCCATTGGCCAACACCAGCTAGAAAATGAATATTCAGTTCACATTATTATCACTGCATTTTCTTGGAGTATTCTTGGAAGCTTCCCTAGTTTCCGGCAAGTAAAAAGGTACCACCACTGGTACTGTGTGACAGATACTGCTCTTAAAAGAACACGTGGCAGGTAATATTTTCTTTGTACTCTTTTCAGTTCTTTCACTATAAATAAAAGTCAGAGACGTCTCTCACCATTTCTTTCTCATTCTTTCTCCGCTTTTCTGCGGAGGTAACAGCATAAACAACTTAATGGGGAACTGTTGGAGTTTTCAATCAGCTTCTGCTGTCGATCACCGCAACTCCATTACTGCCCCCAACCTCAACAATCAATCAGGTAAACCAACAACACTCTCCTTCTTTCATTCTTAAAATTATAGAAACGCTTCATGCTATAAGTGCAAAATCATTTCATCGAGTCAAGCAGAAAAGTCAACCAGAATTTTTTGCAGCCAATCTATCCCCAATTCCTATAAGCCATGTAATTTGAATGAAACATAGAAGACACTCCTTGGTATTAGCAATAATTCACTAAGAAGCACTTGATCATGTCTATTCAGGTTCTAAACAGAGCATTTGTTGCTTTATATGACAATATTTTGCTTTCTTGTTACAATGGTTCAGGGAGTATTAAGTTTTCTGCTGGTACAAGCAACAATAGATTAATACAGAGCAGTAATTCTACTTCTCTCGGGCAGAGCAGCCACTCCGGAGGATTCAGCAGGTTCTTTGGACCAAGTAGTAGTAATAATTACTCAACAGGAAATAACACTAGCACATCCTTTTGGGGCTCTGAGAATAGCCAAGCCTCTCGAGTGAGGGATGAAGAGGAGAGGGGACAAATCTTGGATGTTGCAGATCTGAGAGCATTTACTTTGGCAGAATTGAAAGCAGCCACCAAAAATTTCAGAGCAGAGACTCTGGTAGGAGAGGGGGGATTTGGTAAAGTATACAAGGGTTTGATTAGAGGTGAGGGGTTGGCTATTGCCATCAAGAAGTTGAATTCCGGAAGCAATCAAGGAGTTTCGGAATGGCAGGTATCGGAATTAAGAACACTTCAAAATTAGTATGTGGCTAATATTACATATGTATACTGATATTGATGTTTTTTCTTTTTGTGCAGTCAGAGGTTAATTTCTTAGGGAGGCTTTCTCATCCCAACCTTGTTAAGTTGTTGGGATTTGGGAGGGAGGATAGTGAACTGTTTCTGGTGTATGAATTTATGTCTCGTGGGAGCGTGGATAACCACCTATTTGGAAGTAAGTGCATGCTAATGCTGTTCATCACAATGTTAAATCCTAGCACACCCAGCGTGAGTACTAATTTGGGAAAATCTATGCACTTTATTTTGCTTATGCAGGAGGTGCAAATGTTCGGCCACTTTCTTGGGACACAAGGCTAACAATTATGATTGGAGCAGCCAGGGGGCTTCATTTCCTTCACAGCTTGGAGAATGCCATTATATATAGGGATTTTAAGCCATCAAATATTCTCCTCGACTCAGTAAGTTTCGTTTTATCCTTGGGGCTTGGAATTCCCATGATCACATTTTGCTCACTGTGCATGCTATTGAAGTATTCATGGAAATGAAAGAAAAATCTTTATAATTTTTTCTTTTTAAACAGAAATATACGGCTAAGTTATCAGATTTTGGCTTAGCCAAATCTATCACTTCGCCTGATCAGAGTCACATATCAACACGTATTATGGGAACACACGGCTATGCTGCTCCTGAGTACATTGCAACAGGTATTATCTGTTAATTTCCCTTCATAAACCGCTTGTGTAAACCTGAGATGTCAGTAATTAAATTAAATGGTGTCATGATGTCAATGGTGTAGGTCATTTGTACGTGAAAAGTGATGTGTATGGATTTGGAATTTTTTTGGTGGAGCTGCTGACTGGCAAGAGGATTAGTGGTATAATGCAACTATGTGGGGAAACGCCGTTGAGGGATTGGGTCAAAAGAAATCTTTTAAATAGAGGGTATATAAGAAACACCATGGATGCAAAGTTGGAAGGCAAGTATCCATCAAACTTAGCTTTACAAACGGCTCAACTAGCTCTCAAATGCATCCAAATAGAGCCCAAAGTAAGGCCATCAATGAAAGAAGTTCTTGAAAGATTGGAGCAGATTGAAGCAGCCAATGAAAAACCAGCTGATAACAGAAGACGGGTTAACCGTCCTCGGGTTGTTCAACAACATGGCCGTCCAGATGGTGGCTAATTGAACTGAACCCATCATCTTCATATTCCCTTGCAGCTGATCGATTGTGGACTTGAAGATCATATTGCTAAAAAAAAGTGTCTTTGCTCCAGTGCCAAAAAAGGATCGGAGGTTGTATTTGGCTTGAGGGTGAAGGCTTGAGGGTATCTTCCAGGGTTAAAAGCCTGCCAGACTTGTTATGGGCACCCCAAAACTAAGACAAAGAGAGTTCAAACTTCCCTCGTATTGATAATGAAGAAGGTGCTCCTTTTCCATTGATTTTTCCACTTATTTGTTCTTTGGAGTTTGTATTGAATGTATGAATGTTAATATTTAATCTTTGTATAATTATTTCAATTTTTTAAATGGTTTAGATGGGTAGAAACTTGAATAGAAATAATTGTTCAATACGAACTCAGCTTGCTTCTGTAGCAACTAAAATAATAGTTTTGTTTGACACTGCACCATTTAACATTTTACTTCAATTTTTTTGAGTTTTGTGACAGTAAATAGGTCGCACCTCTCCCTTTCATCTTGGGCTACCTTACGGTCCTTGAAGAGTGTATGTGGCTAAGAAATTCTTTTTTTTTTCTTTCTTTTATCTTTGTTTATGTGATCCTATACAACAAATAATAAATGATTATTGTAGTAGGTGCATTTAGAATGTTGTTTGGTGCGTTTCCGTTTCTTTTTTCTCGACCCTATAAATGGTTTTCTATGTGCACTTATTATTTGATTGGATTATAGGATGGATTAAGGAGAGTGAATTTGAAAGTGAATTATTTAAATATAATAATTATTGAAAGTGAATTCTCCAACATTATTTTGATTCAAATTATAAATTACAAATCAAATATAAAAAATAATAATACATATATTGTTATTTAAATAAATATATAAATTTGAAACCAAACAATAAAAAAATTCCAGACATACATGGGAAAAGTGATTCCGCTATTATATATAAAATATAAAAGCCTTTTTCATTTTATCTTTTATTACTCAAATAGCAAGAGAAATGAATGTCAAATGTAAAATTATTATTATACATCTGTGTGAGGATTATAGTAGCAAAAACTTCGCTCTTAAGTTATTGACTAGTTTCTGCTTAAACTGTTCTCTTCTATTTCCAGTTTTGATTGTATCTCAAATTTGGAAGTCTTACAAAATTTCAACTCCTGCTAAAAATTCAACATGGACTACGTATCAAAGTGTCTCACGGTTTCATTTTTTCAACTAACCTCAGGACCCTGTCATTCATTCTTTCTAGTACCTAATTTAGAAGTTTTCATGATAACATAAATACACTGATGGTAAATTTTTATCCATTCAATTTAGATTTGTTTGGAAATAGAAGTATCTGGTGTAGGGTCAAATGGAAAGTGGTATTCTGCTATTTTTCATTGTCGGTGTTTTACTCAGAGAACTAGCATTTGAAGCCCAATCTAACATGATTACTAATAACACTGCATTTACTTGGAGTATTCTTGGAGGCTTCCTTTGTCCCGTCACATGCAAGTTGCTTTTTGTCTCTTTCTCTGACATTAATTCCTTTTCAAAAGGTCACATCGCAACTGTTTTTGCGATACTTTTCTAACCAATTCGCATTATATTGTGACTCAGATATTATTCTCAACATTGTTCTTTAGTTATTTCTCTGATTTTATGCCAAGGAAAGAGCATAAACAAGTCAATGGGGGTACTGTTGCAGTTTTTCATCAGGTTCTAATGGCGATGATCATCCCAACGCGAAGAACCATTTAGGTAAACCAACATGTTTATGGTTATTTTTGTTTCTTCAATTGCTAATTGCAAACATAGGTGCATCATTATAGTTAAGATCATCACCAGGAAATTCCCAATTATCGCAAACATGCAAGGCAATCCTTGACACGGTTTTTTTACTTTAGATGACAAAGTTTGTATTGCTGTGACGATTTCTCAGGGAGGACTCAGTTCTCTGCTGATCTCAGCAACAGAAGACTAATACAAAATGACAATTCTACTTCTCGTGGGTGTAGCAATCACTTTGGAGGAACCAGCAGTCTGTTTGGGCCAAGTAGTAGTAATAATCACACATCAGGAAATAACACTAGCACGTCTGTTTGGGGCTCTGAGAATAGCCACACCTCTGGAGTCAGAGATGGAGGGGAGTTTCCTCATGGTGAGATCTCGAATGCTCCAAACCTGAGAGTATTTACTTTTGCAGAATTGAGGGCTGCCACCAAGAATTTCGGAGCTGGCAGTGTGATAGGAGAGGGGGGTTTTGGTAGAGTATACAAGGGTTTGATTAGAGGTGAGGGATTGAATATTGCCATCAAGAAAAGGAATCCCGAAAGCTTGCAAGGAGTTGCGGAATGGCAGGTAAGCATTAATGTCATTCTAAATTAGGATTCAAAACTTTTGTTTGATTATCTTCTTTATACAGTCAGAGGTGAATTTCTTAGGGAGGCTTTCTCATCCCAACCTTGTTAAGCTGTTGGGATTTCGGCAAGAGGATAGTGAGCTGTTCCTGGTGTATGAATTCATGCATCGTGGTTCCTTGGATAACCACCTATTTGGAAGTAAGAAATGCTGCTGGTGCTAGCAGCATGCATACCAATTATGCTGAATTGATTTGTCATTTTCTCTGATTTATGCACATGATTTCTCTTCTGCATGCAGGAGGTGCAAATGTTCGGCCACTTTCTTGGGATACAAGGCTGAAGGTTATGATTGACGCAGCTAGGGGACTGAATTTCCTTCATTCCATGGAAATGAAAATTGTACATAGAGATTTTAAATCCTCAAATATACTACTTGACGAGGTAAGTTTTATTTTGGACTTGTTTGTATAATTTTTCTTCGTTTCTCAACGTAGTGCTTGAAAAATTTAAGTTAGTGAAAGAAAAAATCTTTAGCTTTTGCTTTTCTGACAGACATTTACGGCAAAGTTATCAGACTTTGGGTTAGCCAAATCTTTTTCGCTTGATCAGACTCACGTAACAACACGAGTTATGGGAACAGGAGGCTATGCTGCTCCTGAGTACATTGCAACAGGTGATATCCAAAAATTTTCTCTTAAACATTTCATAAACCTTTTGTAGAAACGTGACGAGATACTAAATCTTCACAAGTCTGTTGTGTAGGTCGTTTGAAAGTGAAAAGTGACGTGTATACATTTGGAATTGTTTTGATGGAGGTGCTGACAGGGAAAAGAATACAAGATATACAGCGATTGCTGAAGCAAAAGTCCTTGACGGATTGGCTCAAATCAAATATACTAAATAGAGGGAAAATAAGAATGAATATGGATGCAAAGTTGGAAGGAAAGTATCCAACCAACTTAGCTTTAGAGGTAGCTCAACTAGCTCTCAAATGCATCCGAACAGAAGCCAAACTGAGGCCATCAATGAAAGAAGTTCTTGAAAGATTGGAACAGATTGAATCAGCTAATGAGAAACCAGCTGACAACAGTTATAACAGAAGACGTGTTAATCGTTCCCAGAAAAAGGAAGTGGACATTGATGTAGAAAAGGTAAAGAAATTTATTGGAAATTAACAAGTTTGTCTACACATCAAGTGAATGCATTTGAGGATCTTTGAACATAAACAACTAGATCAATGAAAAGGTTCTTGCTACATTTGCAAGATAAAGGTTGTATGTACATCTTTTGAAACTTGTTCAGATTGTCATGTTGGTAAGCAATATAGAATTTCTTTTCACACTTATACCACATGTATGAAACCACATATCTTGGATTTAGTTCACATATAGATGATTGTATCATATATGCTAAATTAATTAATGGGTACTCTTATTTTACCAATTAATGTGTTTTGAACTTCAAAGATCAAGTACTGTGTTCAAGCATTTACATGCAAGTGTTGAAAGAGAAACAAGCATGTTATTGAAATGTGTTAGAGCAAATAATGGGGGTGAATACAAGAATCCTTTTCAGTATTATTAAAAGGAACTTGACATTAAGCTTGAGAAAATAGTTCCAAAGACAACACAATTGAGTTGCAAAAAGAATGAACTACACAATCAATGATAACACTAGATGCATGTTCTCTCATGCAAAAGTGCCTAAAGCTTTCTAGGGTGAGACATTAAGAACTGTAATGAACTTGATTAACCCGTCTTTTTCTGTTCCTTTTGACATTGATGTCCTTGAGAGAGTGTGAAAAGGGAACTATGTTTCCTACATATATCTGAGGGTGTAGTCAATGAACCAACTAAACTATTTCCTCTTAACCTACCTATACAAAGAATCATCCTTCATAAAAATAATCCTCTCATAAGTTTGTTTTGTTAGTTGGTAGGGAAGAGCTTGAAAGATATAAATAAGCTATGTTAGATGAAGACAAAGTCAAGTTGTATAAAAACATGTAAGTGGAGATGAAATCTTTACATAAAAGCCATAACTCTGAGTTAGTGATGTTGTATTAAGACAAGATAGCATTGAAAAATAAGTGAGTGTTCATGTTGAAATCAAAGAAGAATAACTTTAAGATTTAAAGCAAAGTTAGAGGTAAAGGTCTTTCATTATAATAAATTAATTAATTTTAAAGTGATATTTTCACTTATGGTCAAAATGACTTTAATTAGAGATGTGTTGTATTCAGTTTCATAACCCATTTAAATTTAGAAATTGACTAACTTAACATCAAAAACTATTCATTTATTATCATATAACATTGTTATAAACTAAAATAAAAAAATAAAAAGTGATATTTAATGGACTAAAAAAATATTAATGAGGACTAAAGTAAAAATAATAATTTATTTTTTGGGACTTGAAAATTTTGTAAGAAACTAAAACTAAAATTAACATAAGGACTAAAAATAAAAATAATATTTATAATGGAGTAAAATGAAAAGTGTCATATTTTCAAAATGCTTAATTGTTTTACTATAATTATTAACAAATAAGGATAGATACACTGGAAAAAATTTGATTAACATCTATATTTTGTCAACAACTATTCGTTACTTCTTTTAGAAATCATGGTGTAATTATAATTTAAATAAAAAACAATGTATCTTATATCTGGACTATCTTTATTTCTTCATTATTTTTCATAAAGATTATGATGGTTGGAAATTTATTGTTTAAATATTTTTCAAAAAGACTATGTTCGTTGGACATGTTAGACATATTTTTTCTTGCTCAAATATGTAAAACAGGTCAGATTAGACTAAAAAAATCATATTTATATTAATTATGTCACTCTTTATCAATTTTTTTAAAAAAAACAACCTTTTAAAAAATTTCGATTTTATTTTTAAAAATTTGTTTTAAAATTGCCTAATTTTTGCAGAAGTTATATAATTTTATTTTAAACATATTATCATAACATCATAATTACCTCATCATAGTTAACATAAAATGTTAATAGATTTTGAATATATATATATATATATATATATATATATATATATATATATATATTATATAGTCAAACTGTTGATCCTATAAAAACTAAAATGTTAATTAAACCATTTTTTTTTTAATTTTCGCTATCAAGTTACTATCGCTTTATTGGATAGAAAATTCTAAAGATAAGTTTTTTCACGTAAAAAACTTGAAGGTTACAATTATTGTGAATATCGTTCACTGTTTAAATTTGATCTTATTTCTTCTAATAAAGATAAAATATGATAAATCTAAATAGAATATTATAAATCATTATAGAATTAATTAACTTTGTAGTTCCTATCATACGGGTCAAATACAGGAAAAGGATGGATCCAATGGGCTATATTTATTGTCTCATACTGGCTGTTTGTTCCGCTATCTCTTTTTTTCTTCCCACACCTCCATAAAATTCATAAATTATACATTACTCTATTAAAATTATAATAAAAAGGTAAAAGTTACACTTTGAGATGGTATGTATCAGAGCTTCTCTTTTCAAATTCAATGTATTACTACTCACATAATTCTTTCCCCCTCCTTTTCTTTCTCCAAAACAATATATTCCTCTGCATGTGCTCCTCCCCGTGTCCACCACCACCTACGAGGTAACAAGGATTCCCTCCCCCTCTTTACTTCGTTACAGGCAAGCCCAAGACATTAAAATAGTTAAATTCATTTTCTTTTGGAAAAAGAAAACAAAATGGTGGGAGATTGCAGAGATCACAACAACAAAAAGAATTCACACGTCTTCTCAACTTTTTCTTTCCCAATTGTTCTTTCAATACTTGTTCTCTGAATAATAGTATATCTATAAAAGATATTATGACATAATAAGGTAAATCAATAACAATTTTAGAAATACAAACGTATATTATTTACATAGATGATTGTAATATTTATAAAATAATTATGAATATGGTGGATTCTCACCTATAAGGACCAGTGGACCAAATGACTCATTTATCTCATAATTCACTTTTTTGATCCAGAATATGTTAAGTTAAAGAATTATGGTCGAGTAGCAACAAATCGGCTTGTGGCAAGCCGGGTAGCAACAGGTCAACTTATGGCAAGCTGGGTAGCAACAAACTGGCTTGTGGTAAGTCGGGTAGCAGTAGACTAGCTTATGGTAAGTTGTGTAACAATAGACTGACTTGTAGTCGGGTAGCAATAGGTCAACTTGTAACAAGTCGGGTAGTAGTAGGTCGACTCGTGACAAGCCGAGTAGAAGTAGGCTAGCTTGTGGCAAGCCGGGTGGCAACATGCCACTTTATGGCAAACTAGGTAACAAGTTGGCTTGTGGCAAGCTGGGTAGCAACAGGTCGACTTGTGACAAGCCAGGTAGCAGTAGGTCAGCTTGTGACAAGTCGGATAACAACAGGCTGGCTTATGACAAGCCGAGTAGCAGCAGATTGACTTGTGATAAGTCAGATAATACCATACCGACTTGTGATAAATTGGATAGTAAAAAATCAGTTTGTGACAAGCCAACTTATAACAAGTTGGACAACAACAGGCCAATTTGTGATAAGTTGGGTAAGGCAATTACAAAAGGCTTACTTGTGATCAAGTAACAAGACAAGATTAAAGAAAAAAATGAGAAAGATCCCAGAAGAAGCACTCTATTAAAGCCAAAAGTTGAACTCATGTTTTTAATGCTTTGTTCTTTTGTATTGATTTGAGGAAGATGATTTGGGGGAGATGATTTGAATGAATTTGAGTGAATTTGAGGGTAATTTTTTTGTTGTTTTTTTGAGTGGATTTGTGGGTAATTGAGAGTGAATTTAGAAGTAAAGTTTGTGAGAATTAATGTAGAATTTGATTAATGTGACAAATTTAAAAAATTAGTTTAATGGGTAGAAATTAAAGATTACCAAAATATCCCTAATTATTAAAGTAATATAAAATGTTATTTTTAATTGTAAAAATATTTATAAAGATAAAGAATTTAACATTAATTATTAAAATTAATTTTGAAATTATTATAAGAAGAAAAAAATGTTTGTAAAATGATAATTATTAATATTATATATAATTGTAAAAATTATTATAAGAAGAAAAAAAGTAAAAATTAGTTTTTAACATAAAAATAAATTGTATTATTATTATTATAATATGTTTACTATTATTAATTATTATTATTTATTATTATTATTATTATGTGTATGTTTATATTTATTATTATTATTTTATTATGTCTGCATCATTTGTTTCCAACCTCTTTCATCTTGAATCTTTATATTCAAATAAACAGAAATCAGCAACACAGTTAAAAAATTGCAAAAGGGTAACGTGGACATTTCATATAAATCTTCTAAAACCTGCGCATATAAGCTAAGATTGAAAAAGTAGTTTATCCCGCAATTCTTCGTTTTTCATTCCTCGTTAATCTTTTAAAACGAACATAAAATAAATTGATAATCCGTCTTCGCCAATCCACCGTAACAGTAATTTCTTTTGAAACGAACACGGCATAAGTGATTTTTGCTTGGACTTATACATTTTTATCCTAAAATCCATATAAGTGAAAATTTTCAATGTTATCCTTCTTTTCTAATAACTTCAACTCATCTTTCTTTCGGATATGATAATGTTTTTGGAATACCAAAATTCTTTTAGTGTATTCCGACAAATAAATACGATTGTTGTTTCAAATTCGCAATGACATCCTTAGTTGAAGACATTCTAGAACAATCATTTCAAAATATAGCTATTATATTATATATGGAATAGCCTTTCCAAAAATAAGTGCAATATGTTATTAAAATCTTGTTATAGAATACCGATTCAAAAAATATAAATGTGTTTCTTATTACGTTTTCCATAGCAAATGTAACGAATGTAAATGTATTTTTTAATAGATAAAGGTATTTTTGAAGATTTAGAATTATTTTGTGTAAAAGAGGATATTAGATAAGAAAATTAGGATGCAAGAAGAATTACCCATTTTTTCTACATATTATAGATAAATAAGTGATATACTTTTTTTAGAAAACTTCAAAGCTCCAACACTTTTAATTCACTAAAAAAAATTCTTAAATAATAAATTATTTTAGTGATTAAAAATAATTAATTATTATAGTATCAATTTACATATTAATTTATAAATTAAAAATTATTAATAACTAACATAATTTTTATGAATAAAAAATTATAATTGATCTTTAAATGATAATTAAAATAATTTTTATTATCAATTGATCTTGAAATTAATCACTAATATTATTTATCAAAATTTTGATTAACAAAAAAATTAATTTTTGATTAAAAAATTAGTCTCTAAACATATGTTTTTAATTACTAAAATTCATCATTATATAATAATTTTCTCGTAGTGGCATGCAAAGTTGATGGAATGTAATAGGCTTTTTTTTTATTGTGTGAATAATCTTTTCCCAATATTGTACTCCTCGTAATTGAAAATTAAATTAATTAAAATTTATTTAACGTTATTATACTTTAAAAGCAATCTTATCTTCGACCACCAGTTTTGACAAAAATGACTAAGTGTGTTTTATAAGTTTCGTAAAATAAAGGTCTAACTCAGGTATTTTTATTTTTGTTACATATTCTCAATTTGGTCTCCTTTTTTTAAAGTTTTTCAATCAAATCCTTATAAGGGTTAATTTGAAACAAATTAACTCTTGCCGTTAAAAATCGTTAACGGTATTAAGTTTTCACTGAAATTAACTATTGATGTGGCCAGTTTTTGAAATATGACATTCACACGTGAAATTTTATAAAAAAACATTTTAAAAATAAAATTCCTGGCCTAGGTATCTTCTTCTCCACCCAGAAAGAGAGAAAGCCTAGGGTTCCCTCTCATCATCTGCGACAATCATCTGCCCTTGACAAGACCAGTCTGTCGCACGTCCCTATGGCCGGCCGGAAAAGTTGCTGATGACATCACCTGTTCTGGAAGCACCGCCACACACTGCGACATTTCTCCCTCTATGCTCGGGATGCAAGTTCCGACACTACGAAGCATGGACGACGACACTGTTGCTCGCCTCTCCGCTGCCGAAGGTTCTCGTCATGACGTCACCGCCGACAACACTGGTCGTCACCGAAGCGTCACCTTATTTCTTCTTCCTTCATCCATACCTACGAAGGTCAACCCTTCCTTTCCGCTATTTCCCCCTTTTTTTTAGTGCAGTGGAAATAAAAGAAAAGTGCAGTGAGAGGGATGAGAATGGGGTCTTTTGGAGAAGACGATGGTAGAGGTCGTGCCTCTCTTTTCCCTTTTTTCAGTTCTTTTTTCTCTGCTACATCAAAATCTCGTGTCTTTTGCAATTGTTACTGTTCAGTTTCACAAACATTCATAGAATTCATTTATTCCTTCGTTACCCATCAATATTTGCTCTGTCAGCATGTCTCAGACTATCTGGGAAGCTCTCTTCCCTCTCTTTTTCTTTTCCCCCCAAACCCTGGGTGATAGATCTGTGATCCCTAAAAATTATTTTTTTAATCCAAAGAAAAAAAAATTCCTTGTTGATGGTGGTGCTGGAGGGACCTTTGAATTTGATTTTAATTGTAACTTTGAATCTGGCTGAATCTGTATCTGTGGTTGATCAATATTTGTGTTTGTTGTTTTTGTGTTCATCTTCTCTCTCTGTTGTGTCTCTCCGGGAAGAAGATTTCTTAGTATTATTTCTGGGTAGGATTTCTCTGTGGTGTTTCTAATGGAGGATGATTTTCTTTTTACATTTTTAATCAAACATTTTTCAAGTCAGAAAATTCCACCTAATACCCAACTTATGCCACGTTTTAAAAAATTGACACATCAACACTCCATCTGTGCAAAAACTTAACACATGATTTTTAACAGTAGGGGCTAATTTGTTTCAAATTAGCACTTATAAGGACTCAATTGGAAGATTTTAAAAGAAGAGGACCAAATTGGGAATACCTAACAAAAATATGGACGCCTAAATGGTTTAAACATAAAATAAAAAATTAACTTAACTGACATTTTTTAATTAGTTGAATTAGGTATTTTTGTTTTATATTTAAGTTTGGAAGGTATTTCGCTTATTAAAGGAACCATCTCTTTTTTTCCGTTTTTATTCATTGAATATCAAACTCAAATATTAAAATATTTACTGTAATTAACACACGTGACTCCTAAATTATTATTTTTATGTATTTAATCTATCTCTCTCAATGGAACGTGCTAGAGTTCACAGAAGATATTTACGATTAGTTTTACATCAAATGTAACTCTCGTCAATTTATTGGCATAGTGAAAGCAGTTTTTTTCTTCTTTTTAAATTATATATTTAAACTATTGTGTACCTATTGTCCCCTTGGCTTATCTAGAGAATAACTGAGGCTAAATTATATATTTTTTAATTTGTCAGAATGTTACGATTTCTCTGATTCCCAATTCTCAAAACGAAAATGATCTGCTTTTCAAAAGAAAACATTTGTTCCCGAGTAATTTTTATAATATTTGATAAGTTTCTTGCTTATTTTGTTTGACAAGTATTCATAATTAATAAAATAAACTAAAATAAAGTAAAAGTATAAAACTTTAATATTTATAAGGACTAAATTAAAATTCACACTATTTTGAGCCATAAATAACCTATAAATAAAATAGGGCATCTATGGAAGAAAAGGAGGAAGATTAATTAATAATGGAACTAGACGAAGAAAAACTACAAAATTATAATTATAATTTTTTTTGAAACCTATGGATCGAACTAACCACGAGGATTTAGAACCGCGGTCTAGGCATCTATATATATACATATATACACGTGTGGTGAATTTCTGCTTTCCTTAAAAAAATTGTAAGACATTGACAATGTTATAAATCACATTCCATCTTCTGGTTTTCTCAGCAATCCAAGTAAACCATTAACTTCCTTTTGTATCATTGCTTTTATTTTTATTTTTTTGGGAGAACGAAAGGTTAAGCTAATTGAAATAGAGAGCAAATACATAACAAACATTCCAAACACAGCCTTTTGAAGTGATTTTTGTATTGTAGACCCCTATCACTTCATAGCCGTCGAGTTCTCAATCCAGCAAATAATGTTTCTTCAATCTTCCAACAAGTGTGTGTGTGTATATATATTCATGATTTCTGGCAAGCTTCATATCCATATAGCACCATTTTATTGTGTGGGTGTGTGTGTGAGTGTGAAGAGACTAAACAAAAAGTGGTGTTTCTGTTAGATGCATGCATTTATGGTTTAACAGAGAGTAATGGATGGTACCATGCACGATAGATTCACAACTAGAATTAATTCCTAGCCTTCAAATATTCAATATAGCAACAGAATCATAACGATGATAAAAGCAGGAGAAAACGAAAGCTATACAAGACTGAAGTCGAACCTTTAAAACATGATGAGCAATGAAAACTGTAAAAATGTTGGTGAACAAGCATGTTATTTATTTATTCGTAAGCATATGCGAAAAAGAGAACAAGAGAAAAGGAAAGAAAATAAAGTGAAGAACAGGTGTTGACAATGCGACGTGGTGTGCTTAATTTATTGAAAGTATATAGTGATAGATTAAGTAACATATATGTTGGGAGTGGCTCAGAGAAGAGAAGAGAAGAGAAGAGAAGAGAAGAGAAGAGAAGAGATGGTATGGTAGGTAGCTAGCAAAGGGGCTGCTCAGATGAGGAAGGTTTAGGGCGAAGCAGAAAGACAGAAGCGAGATCGTGAGGTACTTGGAAGAAGGGTTGAGAAGGAAAAGTGGTTGTTGTTGAGACAGAGACAGAGAGTCGCGGTTTCTTGGGAGGCGGCGGACATACCAACGTTGGAGGTTGTGAAGTTGGTGTGTGACAGTCTTGGTCGTCCTTGGACCATGTCTGAACAACCTCTGGGCGGTGGCTGAAGGTTCTGAGCGTAGGAAGGGTTGGTACGGACATGATTGGGTGAAAGTCGTCAAAGACTTCGAGGCCCATGTGTTGGCCGTAAAGGGAAGATGAGTTTGAGAAAATGAGTGTTATGATAGTGGTAGCAAATATATGTAATTATTATGGGTTGGTTTTTCAGTGGGAGAATATATTTCTTTGTTTGTTTGTTGGAGAGAGAAATGGAGATGCTTAAAGAGAGACATCTATAAGAGAGATAAGAGGGAAAAACTCAACAACTTCATCCTCACTTCATTACAATTTTTCATTTTAAATCATTTAGGATTCTTTAATTCTTATATTATTATATTTAGGTTGCGTCAAAATAAATAGATTCTTCTCATTATTATAATAATATTATATTTTACAACTTGAGATATTTTCTGTTTTTGTTGAGAGTCAATATAGAAAGTGAAATATATAACATTATTCATTTGTCGATATTAAATAATGTTGTATGTCCTCACACAAGCAAAGTTGCACTCATTATGATCTGATATTATGTAGAAGATTCACATATTATAGCCGTTTATGTCATAACCTAATCTACATTCTATTTTGTGTGTTTCTTAATTTAAAATTGTAACCATACCTAATTGTCAAAAAAATAAATTTCAACATGATAATAAATATAAATTTTTTATTTAATTATGTCAAGATTTAAATGTTAAGGATAAATCAATATTAATTAATTTAACCATCAAAACCAAATTACCCATTAGTTAAAACACACTCTTTAAATACCGCATGTAATTCTAATCATAAATAATAAAATATTACCCGTTCATTTTGCGAATCTCTCTTTAGTAATTTTTGTGTTCGATGACTCGTCATTATTAAAAGGCAAAAAAACTTCAATATAAGAATTATAAACTTATAAACATCATTACAATAATTTTAATGAAGAACTAAATACCTTACTATAAATCTAACATATTATATGTGAGGATTAAATGAATTTGTCATCTAAAATAAATTAATCGTACTAAAAAGAAAAATTATTAGTATTTCACAATATATAAAATAAACTAATATAGAAAAAAAATCATATTAATTTATAATTACCAGATATCTATGTACTGAATCTTTATATTATATCTCACACACGATTCACTCAACACAGTACATTACACAAATCTAATGAAAAATTGACAACAACTTAATATCTAAACTTCGATCTTCAAAAAATTTAACAGTTACTTTACTAAAAATCTTATACTTTATTATTCAATACCACTCTATTCAATACATATCAAATACCACAAATAAGCTCAATTATAAATATAATCAAATAATTGTTTAAAAAAAATAATTTACATGAACTAAAATCTAACTTCAATATTATTTCTGAATTTAACTTAAATAACTTTTTTTTACTGAAGTTTTATTTAACTTTTAATATATATTACTAAAGTGTGTTAATATACTACGAATTTACTTGACATGTGTTATTCCTAATAAGGTTCTTTTACATATATTAAAAATTTTCGTAGCAATGCTTTCCTAAACAATTATTTAACAAATGCATTTTTAATATATATATATATATATATATATATATATATATATATAATATGTAAAATGGTAACTTGTATTTTTATTAAAATAAATTTCTACCATATATTTCTATAAATAATTACAAAAATTAAATTAAAAATATTATGAAAATACAAACAACCATATTAAAACTCATTAACTATCTTTGAACAACCTAAATCCAAAGACTCTTCAATAAAACCAAGTCTTTATCAGGAAAGACGAAGTTGGTTCAAGCTTTGACAACATCGGTCAAGCAATGCAAACGCAGAAGCAAGGTTCGTCACGTCAAAGAATTTTCATGTCATGAGAGAAAACGACTCTTAATAACTCCAAAAAAAAAAAAAGACACAATCATTGAAAAATACAAGAGTAAAATTTACTAATTGTATTTTTTAAAAATTACTACGTTATTTTAAATACAATTACTTAAAGACAATTGACAATGAACAAACAAAATAGATAGTATCGTTTTTCAATTCGAAAACAGTTAAATCTGGAATAAGTTCGTCACATAAAAAAATATTTTTTTTTACAGAATAAAATAAATGCTCAAAACACTAATTAATATTTCAACATAAGTATGAATAAATTCAACCCACAATGCAATGTTTTACTCAGCTCACCCACCATCTTTTCCTTTATGTCTCCACCGTCCAATTCATAACTAATTTAAATTTGTCAGTGAGGCAACCTACTACATTGTGAGAAAATTAATAATAAAATTTATCATCCTTATAAAAGATTTTAATGAGAGGACAAACACGACAAATAAATCACCATACTACTTAAATAAATTTAACACTCAAACTTATTTAAGTAAAATTAAAATAAGAAAATAGTTATAGTTATGAAACTAATTTTAATGTTCCAAATATCATTACCTTATTTAAAAAACATGTTTAAGTTTATATATAACATTTTTTTTCAATTTTTATACTATGATGAAATCTTTCTCCATCATCTCCTTTTCATACTATACTGTTATTTTCAATCAGTTTATTCTTCTCATAGTAATTATATATTTCTTTTTAAACAAAAACTATCAGAGATAAAAACTTGCTAAACAAAATTTATAATGAACCAAAAAAATGTTTCTTTACACTATAAGAAAATTATTAATACGTCTTATTTTATATTTATTAACTAATTCAAGGACTATTTTTTTCAAAATTTTAATCAAATAAGCTAATTTAACTAAAAATTAGATTTTTGGTATAACAAAAATTGTAAATCTGACTCATAATTACTCAAATTCATCTACATTCATAGAAGTTATTCAAATTATAACTCTTCATTATTACGGCAGTTTCCTACTTTTTCCTTATGATATTAGTAAGCATGGGATCTTGGCGAATACCGAATTTCAAAGCCAAAATAAATATCTTAATAAGATCATATAAGAAAAAACATTTAATTTTTAACAACTTAATTAAAATTTATATATTAACTTTTTATAATTTCAATATACAAACATATTTTCATGACAAAAAGCTTTTATTTTTAAAGACACTAACTAACACTTTCCAATTTAATTCTCTCCTACCAAAATGAGATATAAGCTAGAAGCTAGGCATTATCCAAAGATAGCCATATAAACTTAGCTAAAACATCTGATTTGTTTTTGTTCATCATGTGATTGATGTACCCTGGATCACCCCTGCTATAAAGTAGCTTCGTTCTCTTCATTAATTGTTTCTAAATATACATACTCGGCCACACCTCCAAAACAAATCAATCTACCACATAACAACAAATTTTGCGATAATATGATCCTCGTCCAACCTCAGTATACATAATGTGTAGGATTTTACTTGCTGCATTGTGTATCTCACACACAAATAAGGAGTAAATCTATTTCTCTACATCTGCATAATCTACATTTCACAGCACTAAAGACACCTCACTGAAATATTAAAGGCTGTTATGACTGAGTACAAGAAGTCTCTCCATTAAACGTTGTGACCACCATATATAATATAATTCATGACCTGTAACATATAGTCACCATTTCCTTATTTACCATTGAAAACTTTGTCCTTTCATGCATGCATGTAACATTCTAAATGAGAGGAATAGAGAAAACCAACAAAAGATGTATCCCCATTTCCTTCCTACTAGACTATAGAGTAGTGTTGCCCATTACAATCCAAATGACAGAAGCTTTGTTTTAGATCTCCAAATCAAATAATCAAAAACCGTATTAAGAAACAAAGGGTGCCTAGAACAAATATTTGAGTAATGAGAACCTAATTGTCAACCTCTTTGGTGAAGGCATAATAAGATGTTGTTTGCTTAATTTGGAACAAAATGGAATCAGAAAGTGAATGTGACCAGATTTGGCTTATACATGTTTAAGGAAAATGTTTTCAAATGAGAGAGAATTCCCTCTATCAAATTTCATTTTTAAACTTAATCAATCATCTACCAAATAAATTTATTTTGACCAACTTCAAATTAAGATTAAAAATTGCTCAGTTATCCATGTTTTTAAAGAAACTTTAACTTCAGTCGAATGAAATAACAGAAAACATGAGAGGAAACATATATATGAAGAAAAAAGAAGAAAAAGGCGAAGTTTATATAATTGATAATTAATTATTCATTAGAGGAAGTAGTGAACAGAAGCATTGATGCTTCCTTCATTTTTCCAGTGAAATTATAAAAAACTTGAAAGCTTTTGAATTCTCTGGTTGACATCACAAAGCCCTTTAAAATTCTGTGGTAGCTATGAATGACCACCATAGTGCATGCACAGCACAGGTAAAATGAACGTAACTGTTTTGGGTAAAACACGTTAGTTGAACGCATTAGAAGTTGTAAATCCAAAAGTGGGATATGTGGCTGGTTTGAAGTCCATGTCATGCGTCACGGATAAGCATCCAATGTGCAAATGAATATATAGAGTGTATGGGTAGGCCACACATCGCAGTCTAACTAACTCATTATCAGAGACGTGAGACTATAATCAACAAGATAGAAGAGGAATTTGTGATTTTGAAGTGGATCATAATTTACAACATGAAAGTCTATAACAAACAAGGTATCCTATGAAGTTTGTCATTATGTGCTATTAAGATTAGATGCTTCCATTTGCCTACGTAGTATATATATTCTTGTGTTTTATTTGTCTTGTCTTTCAAACTCCTCACATGCATTCACACTTAAGCACTCCTAATTTAATAAATGACATTGATTTTTGTGGGCCATCTTCTTCCCAGATAGCTCTCACATGCTTCAACCCTGTTTCTGTATGGCCGTATATTTATTTTCATATTTCAACAGGAATAAATATGTTAGATTGTTAGTTGTCATTCTTAACTGTATACTAACCGCTCCACAAAAGTTGATTCTTTTATTGAAAACAGTTGATATTTTGAACCTTGTTAATCAATGCATATAACTATGCAAATTAGTTTTCTTCTATATATGTATATATATATATAATCAAGATCAATTATCATATGAACGATATTTTTGCTTCAAAATTTTCATCATTTTATTAAATCAATCACTAAAACTTATCCATTAAAGTATATATCAACACTGATATGATCATTTCGACAAAATATCTATCAACACAAATGGCGATATGTGGTTCTGCATGAAGATGGTTTTCTGTGATTGTTGATCAATGTGTCTTAATCCATACATATGCATACACATATTTATATATTCTCACGCAAGGGGTTGTTTAGCCAAATACTCTGTGTAGCTATTTTTGGCTAAACATGGAGTTGATAGATTCGTATGCTTCATTAAGCTTGTTGAATAACTCATGGCACCATGCATGGTGGGTTTAACAGTGTTGAAATCATTTACTCCTTGCCGACTGCACTGGTGTTTGTAGTTGCAACAACTACTTAGGTAGATAAAGAAAAAAAACAATATACAGCTAGCTTGAGATACAGTCTCTCAAGTATTAATATCATACTTAAGTTTTAAAGGCTCGAACCGATTACTATACAAAAGCTCGTTGACATGCTTGCCTTGTTGTTACTCTTAATTACCTCTGTCCTTTTCAGTCTGATATATATACCAGAAAATCATAGACGTTGCTATGCATTCGACACTCTTACACTGAGTTTTGAAAATATATATGTGGTTTGTAGCTTTGCTAGGTACAGATGACTTATTTGGTTTTAGTATGACAATATGTTGATGTTTTAATAATATATTAGTCAACTCATTATTATAAATTTTACATGTATTATCTTCACAATTCACCATCTCATTAGATATTAATTTAAACGGACAATCATATTTTCTTCATTCTTTTTCTAATTCCTGTATTTTTCACTTTTTTTCACTAGCAACAAAATCACAATGACGAATCCTAGTTTAAATGCTATCTCACAAACTAATTAAAATAAGTCATCTCATCACATTCCAAATACATTACAACATTAAGATATGTCCCTTATCACATTTTTTTACAAATAGTAACATACTTTAAATACCTCATCCATTCGTAAAAACACTAACACAATTCTTTTAAACTAATTCATCTATGATTGACTCAAATTTCACGATATAAAAAAAAAAAATTGAATAACCTATAAATTTCATTTTACTCCAAAAATTTGAATCCAATTTTGTGAAAGATAATCAAGATTTAACAATTTAAATCACATATATCCATCAATTACAAATTTAACCGTCTAAGTTCCCCATTTTAAAACGTAAAATTTATATTCCATATCATATAATCCAAAATACTATATTTCCAAAATTTTAAACTAGTTCAAATATTTACTTAGAGTTGGTCAATATAGAAGACTTTCCAAGTTGTATTATCTAGAAAACTTTATGAATGTAATTCAAATGCTCGAAAACCATGAAAAGAAATCTACCTATTAAATTAGTTATCCACTGTCAAGCTTTACAAAACTTTTATGTTCAATTAATTCATTTGCCAAAACTTTTGAATTCCAACAAAACTAGTACTTAGCAGCAAAAGGAATGGAGAAGAAGAAAAAAAAATGGTGCCTTGAGAAGTTCATTCCCAAATAAATGACAAAGAACAAAATAGGTAATATGAAAAAATATGGAGCGTAGAAAGAAATTATGGAGTGCAAAAAGAGATTGCCGTCAAAATGTGTTTTCTTGTTCCAGGAGCCCCAAGTCCATATATATTCCAAAGGCCCAAACTTTTATTCCTATCAGATCCAAAAGCAATAATAAATGGTCTTTACTCCAATTCCTCTTAAATACTATCATAATTTAGATTTCAATTTTTCAAGTAACAAACATGTAAATTACTTCATTTTTATTATTATTATTATTATTATTATTATTCTCTCATAAATAAATACTAACAACTAACATCTAACATCATGTAAATATATATACAACTAACATTATCGATCGATCGATATATATATATATATATATAATACTGTATAATTATTTTTTTTTGTGTAATTAATGTTTAAAATGTGAGTAGAGATTTTTTTAATTGTCATTTTATAGTCTTGATATATAAATATAGTTGCATACATGTAATCGTCACGTTTTTTAAATTTTTCTCTTTCTTTTTCCTTGATTGTTTTCCACCTTGACTCAATCGTCTTAGTGGTTATTCATTGCAGTTATGTCATTATTCAATAGTTCCACCATCGTCGTATTGCCTTCCTTCGAAAGTTCTATTGAGTTTTAAAATGACGGTTATATACACAATTATAGTTGAGAATTTTAATTATCATTAAAACTTCGTTTTACAGTGAAGCAAAAAACATAAAAGTGTATAAATGTAATTTCTCTTCCATTTTGCAAGAACTCTCTCCTTTTCTCTCTTCATTGATAATAACATTTTCTAAACCAATTATCTCATTATTTAAATAATGACAAAACACAAATCATAATGTCGAGTGAGTTAATGACATTTTTTTATTTTAAATATTGTCATTTTTGTTGGATAAGATATAAATACCTTATTGTTAGAGCTTCTACCTCTATTGAAACACACACATCCACTACGTATGTCATTGTAATCTAGATAAAGAAAAAAAGAAAAAAAAAACACAACTTATAATAAGAGTAAAAGATAATTAAACTTTTTATTGATTTTTTCATATAAGAACACAATTATAAGAAGAAAAACAACATTCATAATCAATACTAAAAAAAGAACATATAGAAAACGATAAAAATAATATTTCTATAAGGGAATGGTGATCAAACATTAATATTACATAGATATCTTCAACATGTTAATTCTCTTGATTTGTTTTCAATATTACTGGGATAACAAATTGTTAAAGTGGAAAGAAACTATAAACACTGATGTATTTAAAAACATAATTTTATATTAAACTTTTTTAGATTGACTCTAAATATAATCAATATAAGTTTTGTCAAACAATTTAAAATATGTAAATAAAATCAATTTTTTCGTAGTAACACGATTTTCATAGAAAAAAAATCTCCGAACCAGTACAATTAATCTAAAGAGTTTTGCCAAGAATTTAAGAATTTGCAAAAAGCCTTTTTAAATAACAATTAATTTAAAGATAAAAAACATTTAATCAATATATTAACTAATTTAAACATCATTTATAGACAAAATATATTAATATTCAAAATAATCATTATTATTAATAAAAATTAATTTATAAATTAGAGTCTAAAATTATTTTTAATTTTACTTATAAAAATTTTAACAACATATTATTATATTACTATTATAGATTTGAAATAAAGTATAAACATTTCAAATTAGCGATTAGTACAACCCATATAAAAGGCATACGAACAAGTACTTAGTATAAGTGTTGTAGTATTACTTGGAAGTCATTTAATATATACCTTCAATCATAGAGAATGAGAAAGAGTGACCAAGTCATTTCAAGAATAATTCTCAAAATATTATATCCTCATATAACTTTTTATATATTAAATTATTTATTCATGTGTTGAATAATTTAATACTTACTCAACAAAATGTCTATAAATTTTTAGAAAAATCATACATTTGTAGATATATAATTCTATAACCAATAGTTACATTTTTTTTTTTAAATTATAAACATCATCTACCAATAAGTACCTTTAATTTAATAGTTTAAAGTAAAAATGAATATATGTCCACATAGTTATTTAAATAATTTGCTTTATTAAGAGAGTGAAATTTAGGGTTTAAAGATTAAAAGTGATGAGAAAAAAGAGATTGCAAAACTGAAATTAAACAGAACAACATTTATGAAAACTAAAAACACGTGTTAGTGTTGAAATTAGTAGCAGATACATATGAAATGCGTACACAAAAGGTAATGTAATTCAAAGCAAACTGGTGTTACTTTCCAGATTTTAAAGTAAGAGGGACCACAAGAAGACTGATAGCTGCATCCAAATGTGTTTTTGAAATTTGTTTTGAAGACTTCAAACTTTGAACTGTAACATTAACATTGCAATGTGAAATTTAATGTTTTTGTAATTGTGACAATGGTGTTTGAGGTTGAAAATCTTAATTCAGTTCAATATTTGACTTCCCACTGTATGTATGTATAGCAGTCAAAGACAAGACCAACCCTAAGTAAAGAATTTTTTTGGTGTTTAACATATCTATTTCCAACGTTAAAAAAGTATTATCAAATAAGTAAATTCTAGAGGATATGATTTTTAAAATATTTGTTACAAATATTAATAAATTCATTATAATATATATATATATATATATATATATAATATTTTTGTAACTAGGTGAATTGTTTATATTTTATACAAAATTATTGTTTAAATTGTAAATGCAACGAGCTGTGATCCCAACTTAATCTAATTTTATTAAGAAGTTAAGAGTGAATTGAGTTTAAACAAGTCTAATAAAAAAACATGTAAAATCCTGACTCAATGAGAGGGAAATTTGTTTTAATTAAATTGCAAAATAAATTTTCTCCAAATCTCATTCAATTCAAACCATAAACACCTTCACTTTATAAATATTTAAGAAGAATCTATTATAACATAAGAAAATAACATGTAAGAAAATTATTTTATCATCCGAGTCTAACAATACACGTCACATGACATAGAGATGGCAAAAAAATCTGTATCCGTGGATAAAATCCGTTGCGGATATTTAATATCTGCGAATATCTCTTACCCACGGGTAAGAGATATTTTAATACCCGTTTGTTAGCGGATCGGGTTCGGGTATCACACTATCCGTATCTGCGGGTACCCGTTTATCCAGAAAAATAAAATTAAGTTTTTTTTCTAACTTTTTTTTAATTAGGTTTTCTTTTTCTAATTTAAAATTGGGCCAGAGCCCAAATCCTTTTTAGGGTTTCTGAATTTAGGTTTTTCTTTCCTCATCCATTGCACAATCTCCAAACAATATCCAAAGTGAATATTATTACAACCGCTTCAGCCCTTCCATGGTCATTATCATCGCCGTCTTTTTCATGGGCTTTTTCTCCGTCTGCATCCGCCACTACAGCCGACTCCCTCTTCGCAAGCATCCGCATCCTCACCGGAGCTACCTCCCGCTTGCGCCGTGGCCTCGACCAGGCGGTCATCGACACTTTCCCCACTCTCGAGTACTCCGTGGTGAAGATCCACAAGCTTGGAAAGGGGACGTGTTTGCGGAGTGCATTGACGAGGCGCGCACGACGGTGATGACTGAGTCTACGGCGGCCGTGGAGGTGATGCGATTCATGGTGGCCGCTGAAAGAGGAGATGATGCTCACGATTTTGTTGATCGAAGAAGATGGAGGAAGAAAACGATTTTGGGGTTTTCTCTGCAATTAGGGTTCATAGATTTGGGGCTTTCTGTGGTGAGAGGCTAATGATTCGGTGATAATGTTTTCTCTTGTAGGTTTTGAATGTTCTGATGGAGATTCAAACTCTGGGTTGAGGGTTTGGAAAAGAAGCAGAGGGTTTGGAAAACAGGCAGTTGCAGTTGGCTACGCAGAAGATGGAGAGGAAAAGGAAAAACCCTAATAGAAAGGCTTGGGCTTGGCCCATATTATGAAAGAAAACCTAAAAAGAAAATTTGGATCTGTCCATTTTAAAAAATTGCGGGTTGGATAAACGGGTATCCAAGGGTATCCGCGGGTTGAAAAAAATCCGCGGATTTTTTTTGTGCGGGTATTCGTTGGGTAGCAGGGCGGGTACGAGTATACTTTTTTACATGCAGGTCGGGTTCGGATATCACACTATCCGACCCGAACCCGACCCGTTGTCATCCCTACATGACACTGTCCATACACTAATTAGATGAGTATAACAAAAATTATTAGAAAAGTCTTTTCATACGTTGATTAGATGAGTATAACAAAAATTATTAGATAAGTTTAAAAATACATTGATTACATGAGTAAAACAAAAACAATATATGAGTTTGTCGATGTGTCGATATATACAAATTTAACAATACTCGTTCATATATTTACATCTTTCTAACAATATAAATTACACAAGTTTTTTAACACACAAATTAAATGAGTCTATTAATATACATTAGATAAGTTTGTTAATGCACTAACTAAATGAATTTTGCAATACATATTAAACAAGTTTGTTCATACACTGATTGTATAAGTATACCAAAAGCATTATACAAGTCTAACAATATACATTAGATGAGTTTATCCATACACTGATTGGATGAATATAGCAAAAGACATTAGATATCATTTCATACATTGAATAGATGAATGAGTCATTCCATACATTGAATAGATAAATCTAAGAATACATATTATATGAGTATGTTTATACACTAATCAAACAAATCTTGCAACACATATTAGACGAATTTGTTTATACACTGATTAGATGAGTATAACTATATACATTAAACGCGTCTATTCATAACATATTATACGAGTCTATTAATACGCATTAGAAGACTTTATTCATTATCTATTTAAACAAGTTTTATAATATACATTAGACTAATTTGTTTATATAAGTCTAGCAATATACATTAGACGAATCTATCTATATATTAATTAGACAAGTTTATCTATATACTAATTAGACGACTCTAACAACATGTATTAAACGAATTTGTCAATATACTAATTAAACAAGTCTAACAATACATATTAGACTAATTTATTCATACACTAATTTGTCATTTTAACGAGTCTACTTTATATATTTTTACATATTCTTTATATTTTTATACACTCTATTTTATATTTTTAGACATGATTTATCCTATGATTTTCATAAATTCTACTATTTATATTTTTATAAATACATCAATTTTTTAAACCTATAAATATTTTTCACATTGATTATACTTAAATATAATTATAAAATTTAAAAAATATTTATTACTTTTTTTTTAACATCTAATATTTTTTATACATATAAACAAACACCAACCTGTAGATAGAAACTAATTTGAAACTAGTTTCAACCAAAAACAACATAACCAAATTAATTTGCTAATGGTAATATTTATAACTAGACAAAAGAAAAATTTTCAATATATATTTTTCAATTACAGGATTGAAAATACATTTGAATAAAAAATTACAATTACGAAAATTTAGAATTCATCTCTTATATATTGTATATTTTCGCATGAATTGGTTATACATACACACACATAATATATATATATATATATATATATATAAAGGAGAGTAATACCAAGAGAAAAATAATAATTTAATGAATTTAATTATTTTGAAAACGCGTCATTTTAATTTTTTTATGTTTAAATTTCATATTTAACTGCTCCCTTTTTATACTTAAAAAACGAAAATGAAAATAGCAAAATTCATATAATGCATTACTATTTTTAATATTTAAATAAAATGTTCAGTAAAGAAACCACCTAAAAAATTGTTAAATAACTTAAATTAACATAATTTATTAAAAAACAAAAACTGAATAAAAAGACAAAAATGAAAAAACTTACTCGATGAAAGCCTGATATTTGTTATTGATATATTTGAATGAAATATCTCGAAATGAAGGAAAGCATAAGCTGAGATTGGAATATGGTGGTGTGGGACCCAGTGGCACCATACTCCACAAACGAGTTACACGTATTCTCCATTTCTCACTTCACCTTTGACTTTTTCTTTCAACCCAATCGAATCTATACTTTTCTTTGAACTTGGGTTTCATGACATTACATCACATACCTACCCAACAATATAATAATACTATTTTCTAAATACAATAATAAAATTCGATATTTATGAGTATTAAGAATAATTTCTTCATTGGTGGATTAATTAAATTGAAAAGATTAAAAAAACAAGTATATTTCATAATTTTTTGTCAAATTTACACAAAAGTGCTTATCCTCTAGTAGAGGACTCTTCTGGTCCACAAAGGTCACAACCAACAAAGCAAAAGTTGACTTTGCTTCTTTTCTTTACTTTCCCTTGCTTGCAAGAACTTCCTTTCTTTTTCTCCCACTGTTACAACACACCGTTACAACTTCCTCAGTTAATTGCAAACACCGCTTATCACTCATCACTGTCGGTCTCACACTTTCTCGATCTATCCGTCGCTTATACAGGCTGAGCACCGAAAGCCACGGGGCCGCCCACGCCGGCTTCCGGCACACGCGTCTGCGGATGACGGTGCTCTCCCTCGTAGGTAACGATGAGCATGTTAGGGTCATCCTGGGCTCGCTCCACGTGCTTTCTGGCCGGACACCCTCGCACGCTACTGCACTTGTAGTACCCTCTGCCATTACAAAAAAAAAAAAATTAATTAATCTCCGACAAACTTAGAAATAAAATAATACTATCATTCGAGGGTTCCAAAGTTCAAAGGCGTGGAGATTAATGTTTGACTTTGACGGATTCAATTCTACAGAAGGATAAGAATAGAAAAATACCGTGGGTAGGGTGATCCCTGGATGGGTTTTTGACCATACTTTCTCCACGAGAACTCGTCCGCAGGTATATCGGCGATCTTCGAACTTATCGCCGGCACTCGAATCATTCGTTTCATACGAGATTTCCTGTTGAAAGGCGAAAAAAAAAATCATTAATTTTTTCCTTTAGTTTGAAATTGATTGAAGCGGATGTGAAATGAATTTTACCTTCTCTTGGAGCAATGACAGTGGGCGGAGGATGAGATTTTCCCGGCGGAGAGGGTGGCGTCGTGACACCTTTTTCGGTGGGATGAGGAGAGAGGAGGCTTCCCGGAGGCGAGGATGGCGGGGCCGATCTTGCCGTCGGAGACGCTGCCGTCGGCCGTGACAGAGGACATGAAGGAGGAGGTGGTGGTGGAGATGGGAGGGGATATGCTGAAGGTGGTGTCTTTGGTCTTGGAATATTGAGAAACCGACAAATCCGTGGAAGGGTTGGGGTTGGGATTGGGATTTGACTTGACCTTGGGGTTTGCAAAATGAAGAGTGAGTTTTTGAGCGTGTGGCTGCGGTGGAGAAGGAAGAGAGGGGGAGGGGGAGGGATGAGAAGGTGCGCGGCGAAAGCGAGCGTGCCCAGTGCGATTCAACAAGTTGATGACTTGTTTGAACTTGGAGACAGTGAAGTCGGTGATTTCAGTGCAGTCAAGGTGGTTGAGATTAAGACGGTGGTGGTGTGTGGAAGAAGAGGAGGAGGCAGAAGCAGAAGCAGAAGAGGAAGGGATTTGGGAGGAAAGAACACGAATGAGATGCTCCATACTTTTCAATCCAGCGGAAGCTGCTTCTTCAATGGCTATCTGTTCTTCCATCCTAATCTTGGCAACAGCTGCCAGATCTACTGCCATGGAGGCTTGGAGAGAGAGAGAGAGAGAGTACTTTGGCGTTGGTTTGGTTTTTTGTGTGGGTTTGGTTTGGATGGAAGAAAGTAGAGGGGAAGGGGGTTGGTTATAAAAGAGAGGGTGGATGAGAAAGTCAACGAAGCTTCGTCAATGGAAGCGTGGATATTGGTTGGACTTTGCTTTTGCATGCAAATTGAAGTAATGGCCAGAATAATGTTGTTTAGAAATCACTTTTTTATTCCACCAATGCCATTATTTATTACTATTGTTAATAATAACACAAAAAGGCGTGCCGCGACAAAGCACAATGTTTACTCACTGTAAAGCTCCAAAGGAAGACTGAGTGGTGTGTCCCACCACTTCTTGCTTGGAAGCCCCCAGGGAAATTCCCAAACCATTCAACCAATCTTTACCATACAAAATTTAAATTAAAATGCAGAAAAAAATCATCACCGTAGCACCAACTTCCTTTATACAAACAGATTAATGTCTTCAAGTATTTCCCCAACCTGGTCAACGCCATTGCATCTACTGTTTTTACTTACTACTTTCCTACTTTCCTCAATGAAGAGAGGGAAAACAAATGTATCTCATCCATCCTTTAAACATAACTATGCCCATCAACTTTCACTGTATTTGAAAGTTGAAACTGTGGGGGAAGATAATGAAGTATAGAAATTTATTTATTTATTTTTGTTTTGGCTATTATCTTCTTTTGTTTTGTTTTGTTTTGTTTTTTCTTTATTTCTCTCTTTGGCTAAGCATACCATTAGTTTATTTGTGTGTAGAATCTTGTCATTTTCAAGCGCATTCATGCACTAACTATACTGTATTAAATATTGAAAACAACTTAGATGTTGTTTCATATCTACCACTTCATTGTTATTATTACGACAAGTTTGTGATGAGTTTTGACTTTAGTGTCCTGGTTAGCACACAGAAAGGAAATGGATGCAAATATTTGGCTATTTGAGTTGTACTATAAATCACTTAGGTTTATTAGTTTTCTGAATTTGGCTTTTGAGGTTTAACGAAAATCAAGATTGTTCCTTCAAAAGTGAAGAGGCTATTTTCTTGTTGACTTCCGCAGACTTTGGCATTAATTAGTTACCGTATATACGTATACGTATAGCACCGAGTGTATTCCAGTGATAAAATATAGTATAAAGTTATGTCGATCTCCTCGGAAGTTTCGCCCTTCACCTTTTCCATTTTGTCCTTTTGTTAACGGTTGACCATCCATCTATGGTGATTGCAACTGAATGGAACTTTAATTTTGAATTTTAACGTGGATTCCCAATACGATGAAAAAAGTAATGCGTGTAGTTTCAATAAAGAAGAAAAAAAAAGTAACAAAGCTTACTCAACTTGATTCCTTGTGTTAGGTCAATGCCTACTTTGGTCAGCCACAACACCCAGGAATATAAACATTATCATGGTGTTTACCCTAAAAAAAATCATGTCCGAATCTCTTTGTCACTATAATTCAACGCATATGGGAATATAATAGAAATATTTTTTCTTCATGGTTTTAAAATACGCGGATTAACACCGTAGAAAGTAATACACATTTGATTTGATTTGATCTGGAGAGTTGATATTTAATAGGAATTTATTCTATGATAATATTTCTATTCCATGCTAATAATTAATATGCTTTCATGCGCACATGTACACTATCTCCATTTTATTAAAGAAAAGAAAACACTAATAATTGAGAGGTGGGAGATGGCATCTAACTTTTGTTTTTTGGTCAACAAGATGGCATCTAACTAGCCAGAGTCTGTGTTGGTGATGAGAAGGTGAAGCCCAACGTACAAAACTTCATTAAAGTTTGGTTGACATTTACGATCCTTGTTTTAATTTAAGCAACAATATTGTTTTCAACGTTTTTGTACAACCATTAGCCACTGGAGAAAACTAAACCAATTCCTGGGTTTCTTAACATGGACCACCATTTATGGCTTCATCGTACGGTGGTTGACCTACGATACAAGATTTCAAATACAAAGTCTGTTTTAAATATAATATACTCTTAAAAAAAATCATCTTTCAAAATACTATTCCACTAATATACTTAATTCATATTTAATAATCTGAAAGGTATTTAATGAAAAAGTGTGAAAAAAGTAAATATATAAAAAATAAGGTGAAGATATAAAGTTTATGGATTTAATTGCATATAAAATATATTTGCCATATAAGTGTTTTCACTCTATTTTAGTATCACTTTTTTTTATTTTACCTTTTACTCGTGTGCTAATTGTGTAATGACATGTTACATGTGTGAAAAAAATTAAAAATAGTGAAAAATGATGTTTTTATATATATTCTTGTAAAATGATATCATTTTTATAATTATGCATTTAATAAAATATAACATGGCAGCATGTTGTTAAACATTTAATAGATGAAAAATACATAAAAACTGAAAAAATAATAAAAAGTTTGCGAAAATAATAAAATTATAAAATAATCGTAATTGGGTTATAAAACATGCTAATAAACTAAGTTGTTAGTAGAAAGTAATTTTCCTAAGAATATAATATATATACACACCTTTTATCATAGAGAATAAAAGTAAGGGATATAAAAATATTTTATATTTCTAAATATTAATGATATTTCAACGAAACTTATGTTGAATATTATTTTCAACTTCGCTTCCCTAAAATTAATTTAATTTTGATGTACTCGAAAAAAATTGAATAAAGGAAGAGTAAATGACTATAATGCCCAAATAGAATTTATAGAGTTTCAACGAAAATCTCAACACGTGGGAAGAGTATTCAAAGCGCCATAAGTGAAGTTTGGTACCTCATTCATTCTATAGATTCACATTCACATTTAGGTCAGAAAGAAAGAAAAAAAAAAAAAAACAGACAATGGCTGCACCTCACAGTCAATGGTTAATAACTTCCTTTTCAGAATTGATATTAATTACAATAGTTGAACCTCGTAATCGAAAGTGTTATATGATAAAGATGTCTTTTCAAAGTTTGATCAAACTCACACCCTCTAACTAAAACTGATATAACGTCCCCATCTCAAATTTAAGTGTTATAAATGAAAAAAAAACACAACTCAAAACATCATACAAAAAGTTATGGATCAGTTTTGTTTGATGAAACTTAGTACCCGATGAATTTTTTAATACTTCTATTATAGTTTTTAATTTGTTACTATATTATATGATTTAATTAGAAAAATATGGTAATTTTAAATAACCTTTTGTTTTAAATTTGAAAACGTTAGAGCATTACCTCCTTCGTGGAGATTTTTTTTTTTTTTTTTGAAAATTTGAGTAAAAACCTAATTTTCTGAAAATGTTATCTTTTTTAATGGTAAACAAAACTCATCAAATTAAATTACAAATGTCACTTTTAAAGATATTCTCTATATATTTATACAAAGATGTAAACTTTAAACAATCTATATAGCCAGCACAACCAAAAAGTTAACGCAAAATAAGGTGTTAATCCACTAAAACGCTTCTTATTTAAATTAATCCAGTTAACTTATGGGTTAAAGGAGTTAGATTACAGATTAATATGTAGATTAACTTAATTTACGGGTTGAAAGAGTTACAATCGATTAATGTTTTTAAAACACGTGTATTTGCACTTTGTTAATGAAAGGTTGTTAAGTGGAATACATTAGAAAGTTTGACATAAAAAAGTGTACGTAAGAGATCATGATACCATTTTTCAATATCATATTTGTTTGAAGTATGATCAGGGTAAACCTGACTTTCACATACGGTAAGGTTTTTTCTGATACCAAGATTTGACTTTAATTATTTATGAACAAATTCATATAAGAAATCAAGATGCACTTTCAATTTAAAATATTAAATAATAAATTTATGAGTCATTAAACTTTTAACTCGTCTTAAATTCCTCCTAATTGTTAATATTAAATTTGACAATTTCATTAACGTCCTTCATTGAAAATATATTAAAAATCATACTTCCTTCTACTGACCTTCCTCTTCAAGTCCAACAACATCAATAAAATTAAGCTCTTTCATGCCAACTTTCATGTTCTTCGATCTCTTTATGCCTCCAACATTGTTGTTACTGTGCCCATTCCCAACACTCTGCTCAGAAGCTTCAACTCTTCTACGAAAATAGTTGGGTCCACATGTTCTAGATTCATCATTCCGCAATAAATATTTAGAAAACAATTTTTAAAATTAAAATAAAAATTAAATTTTAAATTGGATGTTTCCAAAATTGTAATTTTAAATTAAAAAATATCTTTTAAAATATGTTTTTATTACTTGGATGTTTTACCAGATATTTTCAAATCTGGTTTTTTTCCGAAACATCCAATTTAAAAGTTTTTTTTATATATTTTAATTAAATTTTTTAAAAAATATTTTTAAATTCAAAAATATCTTTTGAAATGTGTTAAAAATATATTCTGGATTAAGTATTCGAAAAAATATTTTTAGATTCAAAAATATTTTTCGAAATACCCAATCTGACAAAATTAAAAGAAAGAGTTACAAGGATTTGTATTATATTTTAAATGAAAAATAATTTGAAAATTGCAAGTTTTATGGGAGTGCTAGAAGAAAAGAGGGGCTGCAGGAAGAGATGCCCACCAAGCAAACTTGAGCTTCATTAAAATATTCATTTAACTATGGAGCTAAATGGATTGGACTGATTCCCAAATTTCTCAATTCCAGCCCAATTCCTTATGGTTCTGAATGGAAACTTTGAACTTAACCATTCACTTTTTTCCTTATATTTTCCTTTTCAAAAAATTAATAAAATATGTTAGTCTATGGGTATGTTTTAATAGCTAGAAATGTTTTCAAAATATCTTTTATTTATTGAAGTATAGATATTTTTAAATAGATACTCCTAGAAGTTTTTTTTTTGCTTTTTTTTTAATCTAAACAGTCTCTAACATAAGGTTTTGAACGTGTGATTTATGTTGGTTTCCATAATGTACGAAACATGTAAATTAATTAGCGTGAGATTGTTTTAGTTTAATAATTGATTTTAAGTCTGAGTATTTGGTATACAGTGGTATTAATAATTTTATTTGAGAGAGATATACGGCTGTTTTAAATGTTCTAATCTAAGGACAGAGTGACAAATTACTACATTTTAAGCGCAAGGCACAATTTTTATTTTTTTTATTAGAGAAACCGTCTCTTTAAACAAAATAAATTAAGAAATTTTTTTCGTACGAATGATTTTTTATATATATACAAAATAAAGCAATTTAAGCATACATAATTCTATAGTTTATAGGAAAAAATATTTTCAATTAGGGGGTATGCCATTTCCCGAGGTTAATTTTGGGATGAGACGTACAGTGTAGAATGGTATATGAAAAAAAATTGATTTTCTTTTTTCAACCATTATTTTGAAAGATTATTTATTTTTTATATTTTTTACAAAGAGTGCTTTTGAATATGTCAAATAAAAGATTTCAATATCTAGAAATGTTCGTTTTTAAAATAAAAGATGGGGAAATATTAAAAAAAAATTAAGACGAAGTATTTGAAAAAAATAAATATATTGGAAGTAATTTTGAAAACATATAAATTTAGGATAAATTTAATGCGTCTAATTAATTAATTAACTAACGTCTTAATCCTAGTGAGTTAGTCCATTGACTATGGCGAAAAGAAATCCACCAACACACTTTTAGAAAACAGTATACAAAATTTACTGATATTTATTTAAAATTACAAATTATTTAGTTTCATTCTACTGGTTTTAATAAAGTTTAATTAACTATAAATTGTTTGTTAAAAAAGACGGTCTTATAGGAGAAATTATCAAATGATTTGGTAATGAGATATCATGAACGTGTTTTTTTTAGTGTAAGTCTAACTTAATTTTAGAAGATGAATTTATAATACATTTGATATTATAATCAATTTTGTTTAATAAGAGTATATTCGAAATCATCTCGACCTTCAGATAAGATATTGATATCTTAAAACTTTGACAATTATGTGTTTAGATATTATCTTAGTTAGATAAATTGAGATGATTTTAGTTTTAGTGTAGTCATTTAAACATATTTTTATTCCTAGTATATTATATAAAAAATGACATTATGTCGACCTAGGGTTAACAGAAATCATTTCAGTCTAGTAATAATCGAGTTACATCATCCTTGTGATAATTGAGATCATGTTTACTTTGTCATTTCTTCGTTATAAACAAGATAAAGAAGTTAAACTATTTTATCATTAAACAAACTAATTCTGATAATTATTTTCATGGTTCAAGTCCAATATAAAAAGTGTCCATAAACTTAATATTTAATATAAATAACATTTTTTAGTATGTAATCAATACTTTTGTTATTAATACTATTTAACATACTTGACTAATTTGAACGTAAAAATATTTTCTATAGGCACAGTCCTACTCATTTTAGGAGAGATGAGTTCCTTAAACGTCTGGACTTGAAAGTATAAAATAATTTGAAGGTGGAGATAAAAAGTAGGAGAATATATTTACATGATAACAAAATATATATCACATTTATCCCACTTGTATACCCATACACTATTTAAATATATTTATAATTAATATGAGCAAATCCTTCTCGAAACAAAAGTTAGACATCTCCTACATAAAATTTATAAAAACTGAACTATGTTTGATCAACTAATAATATAATAGCAGTGTAAATTCAACAATGAGATTTTTATCTAACTTTGAGAAGCAGCAAAAGTATAGTAAAATGAAGTCATTGAGGCTTAATGTTTGACCACATCATGGTTTGAACTTGTTCGTTTTGGCAGCAGAGTGATTGAACCGTTGGTTTCTTTGTAATATCCAAAAAGGAGAAAGCTTATTTATGTTTCAATCTTCTTCACACTACCATTAAAAAAATACTCTTCTCTCTCAAAGATCTTTGCTGCTACCGCAGATCACTGAAAAATGGCCTAACTTACATGTGCATCAACGACTACAATGGCGCCAAGTTAGGCATATAATGAAATTCACACACACTTCGTACAAAATCCAAAACCCTTTAATTCTCGCTACATTTAACCCACTTTAACTTTTCTTTTTAATTACCAGATTTAATCTTTCTAATAAGAAATATATTTTACGATTCTCTGTAAATAACCACACTTGTTGGGTTCTGTGGGAGAATCACCTCTATTCATTTCAGAAATCATATAAAATAAATAGCATCAAATTAATTATTGATCTAGGTGACACTTTTCTTGTTTTTTTATATTGGTACACTTTTTAAAAAATTAGCAACTTAGACGTGTCTATAAGAGAGGACTACCAGTGAAGGTTTAAGCCTATTGGCCTTGTTTGTGGTGAGAGGTGCTTAGTTTCAGTCATGTTTCCTTCTTTTCCAGCTTAAACGCTACCCTACAAAACCTTTCACAACTCTCTTTCTGTCTACATTGACCTAGTTACAACCCTACCCTGCGTTAACCATGATAACCATTAAGGATATTTATGATGTTTTCGCGGCTATTGTGCCCCTGTACGTGGCTATGATATTAGCATATGGTTCGGTTCGGTGGTGGAAAATTTTCACACCTGATCAATGTTCTGGTATAAACCGCTTTGTTGCGGTCTTTGCAGTTCCATTGCTTAGTTTCCACTTCATCTCCTCCAATGACCCTTATGCTATGAACTACCACTTCATAGCAGCTGATTCTCTTCAGAAAGTTGTCATTCTTGGTGCTCTCTTTCTATGGAACACCTTCACAAAACATGGCAGCCTAGACTGGACCATCACCCTGTTCTCTCTTTCCACTCTTCCAAACACCCTTGTCATGGGGATCCCTCTATTGAAGGCCATGTATGGGGACTTTTCAGGGAGCCTCATGGTTCAAATTGTGGTGCTGCAAAGTGTCATATGGTACACTCTCATGTTGTTCTTGTTTGAATATAGAGGTGCCAAACTTCTCATCACAGAACAGTTCCCTGAGACTGCAGGCTCCATCACCTCCTTCAGGGTTGACTCAGATGTTGTCTCACTCAACGGTAGGGAGCCACTGCAAACTGATGCTGAGATAGGAGAAGATGGAAAGCTCCATGTGGTGGTTAAGAGATCAGCAGCTTCTTCTATGATATCTTCCTTCAACAAATCCCATTTAACTTCTATGACTCCTAGAGCATCTAATCTCACTGGGGTAGAGATCTATTCCGTTCAGTCATCGAGAGAACCAACCCCAAGAGCTTCGAGTTTCAATCAAACAGACTTTTATGCCATGTTTGCAAGCAAGGCACCGAGTCCAAAGCATGGCTACACAAACAGTTTCCAGAGTAATAGTGGTATTGGTGATGTTTACTCGTTGCAATCTTCCAAGGGGGCAACGCCGAGGACTTCTAATTTTGAAGAGGAGATGTTGAAGATGCACAAAAAGAGAGGAGGGAGAAGCATGAGTGGAGAGTTGTTTAATGGAGGTTTGGTTTCTTCTTACCCACCTCCGAATCCAATGTTTTCAGGGTCCACAAGCGCTGGTGGCCTCAAAAAGAAAGATAGCACTGGTAGCAGTGCTGCACCTAATAAGGAGTTACACATGTTTGTTTGGAGTTCAAGCGCATCACCAGTTTCTGAGGGGAATTTGAGGCATGCAGTTAATAGAGCTGCCTCTACCGACTTTGGAACAGTTGATCCTTCCAAGGCTGTTCCACACGAAACTATTGCTTCCAAAGGTAACCCCAACATCATATATATCAAAATATCTCAAACACTCAAAACATAACAAATACTTTCATTTCATCAGTAAATTTCAAAGACATGTGTATATCGAAAACATCCTTAAAATTGTTAGAAAGAGGCGGTAATTGTGATTATGGAAACATCCTTATGAAACATTCCTCCTAGAGGACTTCTATTTTTATTCGGAGTAGGATTAATTTGTTTATTGATTTTAAATGTGCGATTTTGTATGCAGCTGTTCAAGAATTGATTGAGAACATGAGTCCTGGTCGTAGAGGGAGTGGAGAGAAGGAGCTTGAAATGGATGAGGGAGCGAAATATCCCACAAGTGGATCTCCATACACCTGCCAGAAGAAGGTGGACATAGAAGGCAATTCAAACAAAAACCAACAGATGCCACCGGCTAGTGTCATGACAAGACTCATCCTCATCATGGTTTGGAGAAAACTCATAAGAAATCCCAATACCTACTCTAGTCTTTTGGGACTCGCATGGTCTCTCATATCATTTAGGTACACATGAATTTCAAAGTAAAGAAAGAAAAAATGTTTACCTGTCGCTGTTGCTGTCACCCTAAATCACTTAATTTGCTCATGTGCATGCATGCAGGTGGCACATTGAAATGCCAACTATTGTAAAAGGTTCAATCTCAATACTGTCCGATGCTGGTCTAGGAATGGCCATGTTCAGTCTAGGTACCTGTGATGAACCCTTTATTAATTTTTTTCTCGTTTCTGTCCGCACTATATCATATAAACGATTGTTTGAAAAAAGAGAGGGTAAATTATATATGGGAATCTTAATTGTAATCAGGTCTGTTCATGGCATTACAACCCAAGATCATTGCCTGTGGAAAATCTGTTGCAGCATTTTCTATGGCTGTTAGGTTCTTGACAGGTCCAGCTGTTATTGCTGCAACCTCCATAGGCATTGGACTGCGTGGAGTTCTCTTGCATGTTGCAATTGTCCAGGTGAAATGAATTATGAAACCTTCTTTAATCAACTATCTATTACAATCAAAGTCTATAATTCTTAGTTGTTTATGATATGTCCTATATATTGCAGGCTGCCCTTCCCCAAGGTATCGTTCCCTTTGTGTTTGCCAAAGAATACAATCTCCATGCAGATATTCTTAGTACTGCGTAAGTGTCTTTTTTATGTTTCTTATTTGGTTAAATAAATGATTTCAATATTCCTGATCTGATAAATGTTTCATTTTTTGATAATTCCCCCCCTTTTTAAATTCTCAATGTAAGGTTGGCGTTAAAAAGATTGTAAAGAAAATTTATGAGATGCAGATGATTATAAATTAAAGAGAGTTTGCAAATTGTGCAGGGTTATATTTGGAATGCTGATTGCATTACCCATAACCATACTCTACTACGTGCTGCTTGGACTCTAATCTATCTTGCGAGGCAGAAGGATATGATGCTGTAACCGTACGTACTACGTGAAGCCAAGGACATCACGCTCAAGCGGGTGGATGAAGAAACGTAGAAGATATTTGATTTTAGATGTTAGAGAGGGAAAGAGAAATTATATATAGTATATAGTAGAATGCTATATATATATATATATATTAATTATTTATGATTCGTATGAAAGTTTGGGTTTGATTTCTTCCAAATTTCTTGCCCACTCTGAATTCTCTCTATTTGTTAATGGAAAAATCTTTTAGTTAGGTAGGAAAGCAAGAGATACAACCTACGAGACGCGAGATAGATCAATTTTTTTATGTTGTTTCTGGGGACACTAATATCAGTGGAGCAACTTTAAAATTACACTTTCGGCTTTTTAAACAAGCTATATGTTGGACTTGGGAACTTCTGAATGAGCTAGCATTTATGCTCCCTTTCAACCTCACAGAAAAGAAACACATTAGGTATCTGAGGATTTAATTTTCAAGAGTTGACTTTCAAATTCCTTCATTGATCAGGAAATTTTCTTTTCAATTTAATAAAATGTTTTCAACTGAAGATTCAAACGATTGCAGAAATTGCTTATTTATCAGACAAATTACTAAACGCATATAGACTCTATTTGCACGCAATAAATACATACTGGTCATCACATAGTACATGAATATATTCTGATTTTTTTTTATATCAGTTTTACGAGAAAATTATATATAACGTTGCATGTATCGAGGAAGGATAGATACAATTAACAGCATTATATACGCATGGTAATGCTGGCATTTTCAGTATTGTTTACTATATATGAACGAGCATATATATATACATATATATATATATATATATATATATATATATATATACGTGTATGTATGTATATATGTGTATAAATAAACTACTAGTAGTAAAATTGATGAGCAGATCGAAGATCAAAAGCAGGGTGGCTTCAGTGCATCGTTCCAGTGGTTGCCTTTTCCAAAAAAGTTTGGTTACTGTCCTTGGGATCCTGTTCAACATAATAAATACTGAAAACTTCACATGTGACTCACAACGGATGATAAACGGTTCAAATTGGGACAAAATTCTTAATTCATTTTATTAAAGTTTCAATGAATTGTCTTGTTCGGAGAGCCATTATTCATGTCACAGTTAATGATGCATGCAATGAATGATATATATGCCCCGACAACTTTGGCGATTAAAGTAATCAACTTCGTTATAGTTATACTCATTATGACTCTAGCTAGTATCAGAGTCGTGAATAATTTCTTCTACTGTTTACAAAAGCATAGATGCTATGGATCTAACATTATTCTTATTAACTTTTTTACATCTATAAAAAAATAAGCTAAGCATATGTTCGTCAATTAATAAAAGGAGTCTGCTGGCTAAATTTGAGCATATTACTTCCAGTGGTTGACCAAAGAAAGTTTCTTGGAAATTGCAGACAGCACATAAAGCCATGTCATCTGACAATATTGATTAAAAATCATAATCCCGAGTAGATTGTGATGAATGTATGAGAGGAATGAAAGAATCGTTTGTATTTGAAACATGAGAAGAAAAATCCATTAATGAAACTAATGAGATTAGATCAGAAACATGACATGTGCTGAGGTTCCTTATAATTTGATGAAATGATCTTGATCCCCTCCCCATTAAGGTCATCCTATGCGTGTGCCACGATAGGGTTTAAGAAACATACAAGCACCGTAATGGTGTAGATTAAGAAGAAGTGGTTTTCCATATTAGTTTATTTTGAGATTAACATGTTGTCTTGGTCACTGATCACGTGGAAGTCCAAAGGGGTGTCTTGTCTCAGTTATTTTCAATGTGGAAACTAACATATTAGAAATTGGCAGTGTTGCACATGAAGGTTGTCCCAGTTGGTGGAAGCTTTCAGACATTTGTTGAATAAAATAAGGATTTGAACAGTTTGTGTAGAGAGTGGAGAGAACATAATGCATCCAATGACAGCAAGAGCCCTGACCTAAATGGGGAAACCCTAATTGGTTTATTTGTTGGTCTGTGGGTGTTTCTTTGTTTGTGTTATGTAAATCAATTTTAGACCAAGTTAATTGCATTCTTTGTGCTTCTGAATAAGTGCAGCAATGTTTACTTTTTCATGGACTAAGCTAATTTGGAAGCTGTGTTTCATCATATCCAAGATGTTATTATTATGATTTAAGTAATCAACAAATAAATTTTGCAGCAGACAACAAATGCACCGCGCCTTTAATATATTAATTTTTCAAATATGACTCTTCTTTTTTCAGTTCAAACAAGATGGTTTAAGTTATCTTTAAATAAAATTATCTAAACAGCAGACATGAATTATTGATGTAACTTTTGTAAGTATTAGTTATATTAATCATTTACGATAAGATGGTTTAATCCTATTCATTATATTATCATATTTCAAGAATATATTTGTAAGAATTTCAAGAATATATATTGAAGGAATTATATTTTTTTTAAGGAACGTTGAACACTTAAAGATGAGGTAGACCTCGTGAGAAAAAGAGTATTCGATTTTTACTCACTTTATTTAAGCAAATGAAACTTAAAACTTGTAATTGATTTTATTTAAAAGTATGGAATTTCAGATTTTATGAATCTATTAATTTGATATTAAATAAATACTATGTTTATTCTAGGAGATGGAACGGAAAATAATTGTATTTGTATGCTCATAAGAATAACTTAAAATATAGAAGTTAAATTAAATTATTTCATAATGAAGAAGAGTATTGGAGATGCACTCGATTTCAAATCTTCAGAAATTAATCTTTGAATCACTTTATCAAAAAAGACACAGGTTGTTGTTATTTTTCATTCACTAATGTTTGTTGAGATCTCTTAAATGTAGTTGTAGGATAAAAAAACCGTATATTCTAGTGTAGAAAGAGCTTTAGACATAAGTTATTTTGGGTTTTTAACGTTACCTCCCGAATCGACATCTATACTGTGTCACTATATTCTTACCGTATTTTTTTTATTGGCCGTCAGAATGAACCTATGCAAGGACCCAGGTTCGACTTCAGTTTGAAATGCCGTAAGAGATTCAAAAACACAATTTTTTTCTTACGAGGAAACTAGCAAAGGGAGAAGGTGCACTATGCTACCCAAAGACACAAGAAAAACTGCACCAAAACACAACGAAAACATATTTTAATCGGTTCAAATGAAAGATAATATATCAAAGATAATCAGAGTAAAAATAACTTTAAATGGTTCACGGGAGATCAAACGCACCTGAAAATGCAGTGCAGCGGAGAGAAAAGGCGAAGGAAGACGATAATTTAACAAGAAATTAGACGTTCGTTACCCACAAAACTGACGTCTATAATTGCATATACGTCGGGCGCCTCACTAATCTGACATCCATTCAATTTAAAAATTAATGTTTGTGTTATATATAGACGTCGGCTTGGCGGGACGTGATGTCTCGTTGGCGGAAACAAATGACTTTTCACATACTTTGTCAGACTATAGACGTCAGTTAGGTGGGGCTCTGACGTATCGCATATAGACGCTAGGTGGCGGGAACAGACGTCTAGATGGCAGAAAAAATTAAATTTTCACCTGCCTGTCAAACTATAGACGTCGGGTCGAAGGGGCACCGACGTCTAGTTGGCGGAAACGAATGATTTTTCACATACCTGGTCAGACTATAGACGTCAGTTCGGTGGGTCCCTGACGTCTATAATCGCATATAGACGTCAAGTGGCGGGATCAGACGTCTAGATGGCAGAAAAAATTAACTTTTCATTTACCTGTCAGACTATAGACGTCGGGTAGGAGGGGCACCAACGTCTATATGACGAAAAGAAATGACTTTTCACTTACCTGTCAGACATATAGACGTCAGGTTATGGGGGCACCGACGTTTATAGTATTACAGACATCGATCCCCTCTCTAACAGACGTCTATAGGCTTCACTTATTTATGCAATTGTCACCGGTCAATAATTTACGTGACTGCCCCCTCTAACTGACGTTTAATAAATGACGTTATAAGTCGATTCTGCACTAGTGATTACACTATTTTATCCATTAGATTTTATAAAGACTCATCTAAATTTTAAGTCTTTTATAAATTTCTGTATTTTTAATTTTTTTATTGGACACTAAAATATTTTTATATTTTTTAATTAAGTCTTTATAATTTAACTTTTTTTCATTAATTGAATGATGTAACTATTATATTATTTCATTATCTTTGTTTTTTGCCTGGATAAAAAAATATAAAGTTTGTGATTAATATAAAATAATATTGAAGTAATAAAAGACCATTGTTATTTTATATTGTAATAATGTTTTATATTAATTACGAAATCTCATATGTGGGGATAAAAGAAGTAAAATGATAAGGAACTAACAACCATGTCATTCTTAACATGACAATGTATTATGAAGATGAATTTCATTATCTCATATTCATTTTTAAAGTAAAAGTTCATTTTTATGCTTAATAGATATAAATTTTTTTCTCATCATAATTCTTTATACATGTAGATATGCGCGTATTATTTTCATATTTCAATATCAATTAATTATTAACTATTCTTTATTTAAAAAAATAAGGTAAAAGCAAACATAATATCAAATATATAATATTAAAAAAACATTTTTATATATAGTTATGGACGAATCTTTTCATAAATAAATTACATACAAATTATATGTAATTTATATATGAATTTTTTCATATGTAATTTACATACGAAAATATCCATACATAACTTAATCACGACTATATGAATTTTAATTTGTATATAATTCATATGTAATACTATTTTATATATGGATTTTTAAGTTTATATAGATTTTGATTGTATGAAACTGTAATTTTTCTTATAATATATTCAGTATTAAATATTTAGGAAAAAAATTACAGAGTGATATAAATTTAAAATGAAAATATCAAATAAATGTTTGGATAAAAGTGAAGAAAAGTATATAAAATATTTCAGTAAAATTGTATCACAATAAAAAGATTTATAAATTTTACAATCATTAATAAAACAAAATTGATACAGTTAGAAAAAAAAAGTAAGGTTTTTAAAATTATAAAAATAAAACAAAGAGTGAAGTTTAAAAATATTTAAAATGTTTCTTTAATAATATCTTTTCTTATACAATGTTAAAAGATATATCCGATGAAATCGCATAAATTTTTTTTTATTAAACTACTAAAATTTAAATTTAGACATAAATATTTCATTTCAATCTATATTAAATCGTATGAATAAGATTTATCAATATCATTAAATTATTATATTATAATAAATTAAAGATTTTTGTACATTTGTGATAGTAAAATTACATTTATAAAAATGAATTTAAGAACAAAAAGTAATTATATAAAAAATCATCAAAATATACTCTACATAGTAAAAATATTAAAAAAGTAAAATTGAAATATCATTAAATAAAATTGTATAATAAAAAAAATTATAGTTAAAAATATGATAAGATAGAAAATACTATGAAAATCATTCGAAAAAAATTTCACATATCAAAACAGTCAAATCCATAACGAAAATTGTTTTAACAAAACAAAAAACTTAAATAAAATAAAAATTAAGGTTCAAAGAAAACAAAAAAGATAAAATTTTATATTACCTAACAAATTACTTAAGCAATTGAGTATGTAAAATTGAGAGTCAAACTTTTTCACGTGAAGAAAGATAAATAATAAATAGAAAATATTAAGAAGGAGTAAAATATAATCAAATTTAGTCATTTAAAATTTAGAAATGAAAATTTAATTATTTTAATTAAAATAATAATTATTTAAAAAATAAATTAGAAAAAAATATATACATGAAAAAAACTAATCCTATTTATATATAAATATAAATAAAAAATAAAGATACTAACATAAGGTATCTGTTTTTTTACTAGTCGTGTAGAAAGAAATAACCGGATATGATGTTTCAAATGTAAAATCGGTGAATCTATATGCGGTTCATTTGAACCATAAATAGTCTCAACAAGTTGAATCATTTGAAAACTCGTCTAGAAGTAGTTAGAAACCAGAAAAAAACTGGTCAAAAAAGCTTCATTACAGTAAAAAACAACTTTTTTAAAATCTATATGTTTTTTTCCTATAAAAAATAAACGTACAATAAATTTATATTTTTGAATGTTAAATTTTAATTGACCTAAACATTATAAAATATTTTATTGTTATGTATATTTTGAATATTAAAAACTTAGAAAATATGGTGTTTTCAATTTTTAGTATTATTAAATTATGTTTTACGAAATTATTTTAGTATAACTTAATTATTAGTACTATTTTATTATTGGTTCAATCAATATCTAAACCAATTTGATGACAATTTCACTTTTTAAAACTTATACTTTTTATGTTTCTTAAATTCTGAGTTTATCTTAAGGCTCCTTATTTCATACATGCTCAAATTCAATAATTAAATTTTGTTCCAGCTTAACTATTTTACCAGACGATTATATATATATATATATATATATATATATATATATATATATTTGTGTTGTAATGAAATAGATAAAATAAACAAAATTGTAATGAAAGATAATAGTAAAATAAAACTTTCATTTTAAGTTTAGACATGTTGCAACGAGAAATAGTGAATAGAGTATACCTAAATAAGGGAGATCTAGTAAGACGATATTATATATATAGATAGATATTTATATGTATGAGTTAGAGTAATCTAATTATTATTTTTAATATATTTTTTATTTTCATGAAAGAAAATGTTGCAACGAGAAATGAGACCAAATTTCTATTCTGAGGGAAATAAGTATAGACAATAAAAATGTAAAATAAAATTAAACAATAAAACACAATACCATTATATTCCAATTTTCTTTGCATCCTCTTCTATCCAACTAGTTTAACTATCCTAATGAGTATATTACTAATCCTAAATACCATAAACTATTTATGATTGATTCACAACATAAAACCTTTTTCACTAAGTGAATCATACTTAAAAATTAAGACAACTGCTAATTACTTTCGGTGGTCTGTTAAAGAACAAAAAATAATTTTTTTTATAATAAAATTAATAATTCCCTCCATGATTTCCAATGCCTCTGTCAACAAGATTCACAAATTCTGAGTATAATAAAAAAAATGAAATTCTGCTTTCTGTCACTATTACAAAATGAAACAGTAGCTCCTATTCTATAGCGAAGAAAAAACTCGTAACTCAGGATAAGAAACCACTAAATAATTCATTTACAGAGTAGACGGGGTTCCAACTTGCCATGATAGAAGCATTGAATCCTAGTATGAATTTAATGATTTTTTTATATTTGAACATAAACTATCACCAGCAAAAATGGTTCGATTGGAATCTAGAAATCACAGCAAGGAAAAACAATGATTGACTAATTATCATCTCATGCAATGCAGTATTAGGAATTTTGCTAGACATTTTCTGTACTGTAATGTCCATTATTGGAGCTGCCATTTTCTTTGCTTAGTTTAGATTTTGGTAAAAGGGAGGTCTGATGAGGAAATATCTTGGCTGTTTGTTGCTTCAGATTAAGGCAAGTGTAAACAGACATACCAACAATAGCTGTAAATGCTCCACAAACACTGATTATTCCAGGATTGGATCCAAAGAGATAATAGTTTCCCAAAAGGATAATGCATGTCTTAAACTGCCCAAGAACAACATGCGAGACTGCAGATGTAGCACTGTAAATTGCAAGGAAAAAAATACATGAAGAAACTAGCATAATGGACAATGTAAAATAGAAAGAGATATACAATTTAATGAACTTCAATAATGGTCTGGATAGGACAAATTTTAAATGACCAAACACTAACATTGTCACAAACTTTTCACACTCGTTTACTTGTACATTTGGCCATAAAGTACTATCAGTATTAGGCTTAGCACATAACCATCAAAGTTTGCCATGTCTATAAACTTATTTTGAAATTCTCAGTACTCAGGGTCACTGTTGTAGTATTAATTATAGCATGTTAAAGGAATGTTTGCTAAAAACAAAACATGTTAGTGGAACAAAAAAAGTGTAAATAATCTAGGATTCGATGGTATCAAATGGCATTGAATCCTAGATGAGATAATTTATACTTTATTCATTCAAAACGCTATTATTATTGCGATTTATGGTCAGATAGGGAAATGCAAATTATAGTCACATGAGAAACAAAGATGGTATCAAATACCACTAAAGGCTTCTTGACACAACTGTCACCTGAACAAATAAGCTTATTCCTCCTCAACAATGAAACATTTAAAATAGAAATACTGACCAGCATACTTGATACCCAACCCAAGAGAACAAGTAATATCATGAAAGGAAGCTAAGAGAAACCAAATTGAACTATTTATTTTTGACACATTGGAGTTCAGGTCATTACTAAATGATCACTTAATTTGATGAAAAACCCCTATTAAAGTACTAAACAAGTGACCCACCTACCGTCGTTTACCAAAATCTGAAATTCGATACCTTTTCACAGGCAAAATATTCAACAATTGAAGAGGGTAATGCATGTGCCTTACCCTAGTGCTAAGGCCCCAGATAACTGAAGCAAAAATCCAAGAATGGCTGATGTGAGTATCACCAATGTGTTAATGAAGTTCCAATCAAAGGAAAGTACACCAGGAGGGTCTAAGCAGGGTAACATAGCAGCCAGAAAAATTAAAGTAATAGGTGTTGTTTTCCACATTAACCTGTTGAATAATCCACAAATATTGCTATGTAAATCAGCACTTGGAATTGGAAGAGGCAGTCATTACATAATATAAATTATAAAGATATAATAAATACTTATTAATAACCAAAAGAATAAACAAACTACTCACGCCAAAGCAGTCCAGTTTTCTAGCTGCTGCAATCTGGACCAGAGAATTTTGTTTATAGCACTAGGTACAATCCACGCTAATGCAACACAGGCACCAAAGAAATGGAACTGCAGATCTGTCACTGTAGCCACAGCAACACCAATAGACACTACCGTTAATGCTAAAGCCTGTAAAGTTTCACATCAGCTCAGTTAGCGTTTCAATAATAATAAAACAAAATAAACAAAAGAGATACGTATGAAAATTCTGAAATCTAGAATCAATTGTGGAGAATTACACATCGTTTACTTCTGAAACATAGAATAAAAGCATCATTGTAGCTAAAGGTTTACTAATTGAATCGGTTTTGTTCAACTGGCATGATGTTAAAGATCAATAAACGAGTAAAATGATAAACTTCAAAAACAATAGTCGTAGTTACTGGACTTTTATTTTCAACTACAATTTTGAACTGCATTCATAGGTCCTCAGAAGCACGGATAATGACAAGAGACACGCTTTGGTTACGCACTTCACAATGAAAGGGTGAAGTTAACTACTTGAAGTCTGTTATTTTACGTAAAGCTATAGGAGACACCATAGCACAAAATGTGCATATAACTCAAATCAATAGTAACAAAAAAAACAACAAAACACTCTTATTTCTACTAGCCCCTGAACACTCTCTTAATTATTCCCATCCAATTTACATGCCCAGCCAAAGTTAATGCATTTACCTTGGGCCAAGAAACTTTCTTCCTATACAATACAAATTCTGCCATAACTATTGAAGGTGTTACTGCAATCTTTGCCATCTGATAGAAACCAATACTGAAGATATAGATATTAAATTCAGAGACGAAGCAAATATTTTAAATAAAAACATCATAGTTGTGTTACCTATTATACTTCAAGCTGACATTAGCAAGGCCAGTAGATAGAGACATGACAAATCCAAGAGTAAATAAAGCAGACAGCTTAGTTGATTTTGAGGAAGGACAAGCAGGAAGCAAAGAGAACACATTTAGTATAGCCATTAAGAACCAGCTCACTACGTAGTGAATTAATGACAGAAGAATAGGGAACTTGAATTTAACAGTTTGAAGAACCTGAAAAGAAAAGTCAAAGAAATCAAAATCTAGAAGCATGGTTATTTGAAACTTCCACACACAACACAGTCCAACCAGACAGAAAGGAAAGTAAACAAACCATTTTGTTCATGAAGATAATACTAATTGCTACTACAAAATTGAAGGCAAGTGCTGCAGCTGGACCACATGTACGATGTTGATGTCGTTTTGCACCTTCAGGGGAACGAAATTCATTAAACAATGAGCCTCTCAGGTCTTCCAGTGCTCTTCCTGCAATGACAAATAAAAGTTAATAGGAGGTATTAGGGAAGTTTCTAATGGAGATACAGAGTAAAGCATAAACTAAGTATGCATCAGATTCACATTCCTATATATCAAGAATGGCCAAGGAAAATTCACCAATTCAGAGTTGGCAGAATAAGACATGAGCTTGAATAAATTTTGAATGTTCAGAGTTAGTATATACAAGTAGGTGCAGAGACTAGGCTGGAAAAATAACAAGAATCAATCTGTGTTTCGATGGACTGCTTTCAAAATTGATTTTAAAGAGAAATGATTTATGTTTAAATGTTTTTATTCTTAAGGAGTTAGCAATAAACTTAATATAATTTTTTATTATGTTACTTGAACTATATTAATGACATTTCAATGTTGAGTAAATCTTCATGCGTTTAGTCCAACATAATCAATTCTTGATCAAACCGGATTTTAAGTTGAAGCAATTTTAAGTAAATCGTATTGGATAAAAATTTTACACCGTGTTTTACTCCTAGCTTGTTTTTAAAATAAAAACATTCCAACATATTAATTTTAATAAAAAAAAATTAACTTAAAATCTATTTCTCACCCAGTGGCCAAAATGTGACCATATACATTTACAAAATCACTTAAACTAATATTTCAGTTCATTTTGGATGATTCAACCTGAATCCAAACAAGCACAAAATTCTAAAACAAAATTATTTATAGTACTCTAACAAAGGCCTATGTGTATGACTATGATGTACCGATACGGTATCCATATACGTATCGGTGTAACGATATGAGAAGATACATTAGATATATATTTACAATTCTGTAAATACAAATTAAGAATGTATTTTTGGACATTATTAAAAACAAAAATCAGAAATCATTATCATCGTAAATTCCTTCTCATTACTTATAAGAATAGTATTACAAATCACATTCTTTTGTCCAAATCGTATGAATGGCGAACAATTTTTATTTTTGCTTCCTCATGGACAATGCTTCCGTGTCTGTCATATCTATGTAAGCATAAAAATTCATAAAGTATAATAAATATATAATTGTATTTATGCAAATCTAAATTAATAATGTATTTTTTTAACATTATTGGAAACAAAGATCATAATCATTTTCATCATAAATTCCTTCTTATCATTTAAAAAAATATACTATAAAGGCAACAACTTTTAATTTTTGGTAAATTTATGCAGAATGATTCCGTGTTTCTATTCTATATTACATGTCTCACGTAATTATATTTATTTTTCACAAAAAAAAATTACAAATTGGATAATACTTAGCCTGCTTGCATTAAAAAAGTGTCCATGAACATGCTTGATGTAAATTGAAGTCCAAGTGTTTTGTATTCTGATGATCGCTAAAATATGAAAATGACCAAAAACTCTTGCAAAAATGGAAGTTCCATACCCAGACCAATTTTCCAACGTGACTACTCTTCAATGAATGTGAAAATAGAGTTAACAGTGTAAGAAGTTAAGTGTTCTGAAAAGGCTGAGAGTTGCTGTAAACAATGAAAAGTTGATGGAGAGTATAATCCGATGCAACATACTTACACTGTCCAATCTTAAACAAGTAATTGATAAACCCGAAGCATCGAGAAACTGAAATATTGTAAAAAGAAAGGAATGTAGAATGCATAGAGTACCTCTTTCCCCAGCATCGCTATCTTTGCGCTTGAGAATCTTTCGTTCGTCTTTTCTAAGTAAGAAATTGAACATTTTGAGAAGAGGGTAATACTGAGAAAGGAAATGGGGGAGGCAAAGAGACGAAAGTAGCAGTGGCACTTCCTTTGGGAGAGGAAGAATGAATAGAATGGAGAAGGTGAACAGAAGAGACAAAAGTTTGGGGAAAAAGGTGATTGACACGTGGATTGTGCCGGTGATGGCGGAGAATGGCAGCTGTCGGCGACCCCTTCATACCTTTCACATGACAAGACATTTAACGTTGTTCTGATGTTTATATGACAGAAACGGTGTCGTCCCATGTACCCAATCAATGTGACGGCAGAGGTCATTCAGCAAACACTTTATCAACAACATTCTCCATACTTTTCTTTTTCAAGAATAACACATTACTCTTATCTATGAAAATTTATGTAAATATTTTCAAGACTACTTCCATCAACTAACTATATTTTAGATTTCTTGATATGTATAAATAACAGGAATCGTGATTTTTGTATGAAAAAATCTAACCTAACGCCCATTAAAAGAATATGTTAGATGTAAAGCTCAATTAAACTAAAATAAAATATAAATGCAAAATTAAGAGTGCGATCAAATTTAAAGATTTCTAATATATAAGATTAAAATAAGAAAGAAAACAAAAATAATGTTTTGGTTTAAAATGTGTGTTTTATCTATTTTTTTTATGATAATAATATTTTGATAATATTTTTTTATAACATTATTTATGTATTATTTTTAGTTCAAAATTGTTCCACAATCAATAATAATTATCATAAACATCATTATGAATCAATCACAAAATGATATGTAAATAATGTTCAAATATTGTTAGAAAATGTTGTCAAAGTATATTATCTTTTTGAATATATGTTTATTGGTAAAATGAATATTTTTCCTTCCTCATCTTTATTTTGGATTTTGTCTAACTTATTCTATCCACCTTTAGATTCCTGAATTTCAAACCCTATCTGTTAGAGTCAGCGGCGGAGGATAATAGAAGGAGGGGTGCCGTCTCCCCAAATTACTTTGAAAATTTTTAAATTATATATGTTATATAATGAAAATTGATGAAAATTAAATTAGACATTTTTCTTTTATAAAGCATAACATTTAATAATAATAATAAACAATATAACATAACATTCAATATAATCAAAATTATTAAAATATTTTTTGTTTTTTCTTCACTTACCTTTTAGTTTCTTATCTATTATAGTAATCATTCGTTTTTATGTGTTTTCTTTTGTTAAAGTTAAATACAAACTTATTATTTATGCTTTCATTTTTTATATGTTTATTTTTATTTTTGAAAAAAAAAGTATAACTCACTTGATATTAAATTATTAGTTTAATAGTTAATTATTTTTATTTGATGAGTTTTTTTATATTATTTTTTATGAATATGGAAGGAAAAGTTATGTATTATTTTTTTATAATTAGTTTTTAATTATGGTTTGATTATCATAATTTTTTCTTTTAGTAATTACATCATTCAATTTTTTATTAGATTATGATAAATTGTTTTTTAGTTTTAAAAGTTTTTTTTTAAATATTGATGTAAGATAAAATAGATTATTTTTTAAAAATTATAAAGAAAAAGTTATTCGTAAACATGACAGCAAGACAGCTCAATTTTCTCATATATTTTGAAATATGATACTAATTATTCAATTGTTCAATTAGAGAAACTCTTTTTTAATATTTAAAGAAATAGAGTTTTATATTAATACTTTAAACCTTATAAAAAAAATTATCCTGAGATATAAAAATATTTAATGAGTCAAAGACATAAAATTATGAGGGTTTATTTAAAATGGACTCCATATCAAATAAAACATCAAAACTATTATTTTTCTAAAGAGAAAGTTTCAAAAAGATTTCAATCTAATTAATTTAAAATGTTTCTTTCTTTACTATAATATCTCGATTTGAAAAATTTATCTACCATTGCTCGAATTATGTAGTTTTTGGTAAGAAAAAAAATCACTAACATTTTTGGAATAAAATGAAAAATATATTTATTGTCGACAATATGATTATTTACATTAAATAAAAAATACTTGAAAATTTTATTTCTAATTCAATTATTGATAAATTAAAAAATCTAAAAAAACAAAGGATAATAATTTATATATATATATATATATATATATATATATAATTTTTTATAGTTATAGCTATACTACATTATATACTATTTTTATTTTATTACTAATAGTAATTAAATATAATTGTATTATTTTATGATCCGCCAAAGGTAGTTATAAAAGTTTGTTTGTAAATACTTTTTAGGGAGCTATTAATACGGGATTACTTTTATTTTCCTACAAATGGAAAGTTGGGAAGATATATTTCAGTTTTCTAAAATAACATTAATATTAAAAAAATAGTGTTTCTGAAAAGTATTTTAACCAAGTTTCTCATGAATACTTCTACGAGAGAATATGTGAATCTATTTTTTTTTCAAATTACAATAAAAAAAAATTCTTCATAGAAATATCATATTAATTTTATTCAATTATTTCTTACAATGAATCATTAAAGGTTATTCATTCTAAAGAGTCTGAACATATAAAAGTTCACAAGTAAAAACTACACAAAATGTACGTGATGATAGAAATTATAATATAAGAATTGTGATTTTTGTATGAAAAAATTTAACTTAACGCCCATTAAATGAATCTGTTAGATGTAAAGCTCAATTAACTAAAATAAAATATAAATGCAAAATTAAGAGTGCGATCAAATTTAAAGATTTCTACCACCTAAAGATTAAAATAAGAAAAATTAACAAAATCTCAGATAAATATTTAAAATAGAAACAAATTTACAGTTTAACCAAAATAATGTATTGGTTTAAAATGATTTTACGTCGTTAAAATGTGCTCTATCTATTATATATGTTTGTTGCTATAATATTTCCCTTTCTTCATTCTTATTTTGGGTTTTGTCTAACCATTCTATCCACAGTTACCCATGCTTAGAAGCCCATTTTTATTATTATAGTAAAAACATACATTTCTTATACATTCTTCTTGTTTTCTCTCGACCTTTTTTGAGGAATTCGGCGTGCCTTGTTGGGTGATGCATACCGCATGTTTGAAGAAATTCCTGTGAGTTCATTATTGCCAAGTTTGTGAAAGACTGGCATGTTGACATGTGTTTGGAGTTTTTCGTCAAATGAGGGGTTCATATTTCAGACCAAATCATTTTACATACACTCTAGTCTTCTAAGTGCTTGAATGGGAGCACTGGGACATGGGACATGTGCTCATTGTCAAATAATTCACATGGGTTTTCATTATCACCTCCACAATGATAATGTTCTCATTTCCTTGTATTCCAAGTGTGGGGGCTGTTATCACATACGGAACACCATGAGTGGCTATGCTCAGCAACACTCAACAGCTTGGGACTCTGTATGCAAGAGTTGGTTGGTGGAACCCCAGGTAGCACAAGTTCCAAAATTAATGAAAGACAAAGGTCTACAACCAAATCTTCGTTTTAGTTAGGTTGAAGTCGAAAGTAAAGTCTTTTGAAGCACAAGATAATCCAAATAACATAGTGACAGAAATTCTTTTGATGATGAATAGTTTGATGGACCACATAACTCGATTGTTTTAAACCTTCGTTCTCATATGTGTGAGGAGAAAAGTATATTTGGCTTTCATTAGTTTCACTGTTGGGGAAATATTTATAACATTTCCAGCATTGCAGAGCTTGCACAGGAACTTAGGGCAGTCAGTTTCTTATGTTCATGGGTAACGTGAACCTAAAGAAAGAGGCAATCAATGTCGTTTATGGGACTTGTGTCCGTAATGTGACTTCAATCCATTAATTCGGTATAAAAGGATATGACACACAAATCATCTTGGCAATAGAAAAGAGAAATACATCCTTGTGATGCAACTATATATTCTTGAATCCAATAGATAGTTTCAAGGATGTATATTTAATAATGGTACGTTTGTGTATTCTTAAAATACGTATGACTAGCGGAAAAACGCTGTTTAACGTCGGTTATTTTAGGTTTTTAACGTCACATATGGAACCGACGTCTATTCGGATGACGTTAATTACACATCAGTCAGGATATGATCGACGTATATGTAGACGTCGGTCTATATAAGTCAGACGTCTATATAGACGTCGGACTTTATAGGTCAGACATCTAAAATGTCGCCGTATTTGATAGGATCTTTCTCCGCTTGAGGCCTCTCGAGTTGCTCCTGGCTTATGGTGATTCGAGTTTACAACTTTATATTTTAGTTGAAGAGAATGGATTGTACGTCTTTTTTTTGTATTGGATGGTTTTAATAATGTAGTGGAGGGAATTAGAGGAGTGCAAAACGTAAGAAATCGCCGTCCAAGAACGCTGTCGAAGGACACGAGCAAAACTGGACAAAACTCAACGAAAACACATTTTAATCGGTTGAAATGAAAGATAATTCATCAAAGAGTAATGTAATCAGAGTAAAATTAATTTTAAACGGTGCAAAAGTGAGAAAACAAACCTGAAAAACGTAGCCCGTTGAGAGAAAATGCGAGGACGATGATGAACAATGAGTGAGCGTAATTGCTGCATCGCGTTCGCAGTGCTTTAATGCAGACATTTAGAAGTCAGTTTCCCCCATAACAGACGTCTACAGATGTCGGTTCCCCCCACAACAGACATCTAAAAGGCTTTAGAAGTCAGAGTGGCGGGATCAGACGTCTATATGAAGTCAAAAAGTGACTTTTTAAAATTTTGGATTTAGGGTTTAGACGTCGGTTCCTCCAATAACTAACGTATAAAGTGTTTTAGAAGTCGGAGTGGCACGATCAGACGTCTATATGGAGTCAAAAAATGACTTTTTATATTTTTGGATTTAGGGTTTAGACGTCGGTTCTCCCCATAACATACGTCTATAATATTTTAGACGTTGGGGCTCTCCCAACTGACGTCTATATGTCTGACAGGTAGGTGAATAACCATTAATTTCCGCCATATAGATGTTGGGGCCCCTCCTAACTGACGTCTATATGACTGAAAGAAATGATTTTTCACCCACCTGTCAGACATATAGAAGTCAGTTAGAAGGAGCCCCGACGTCTAAAATATTATAGACGTCGGGACACCTTCTAACTGACGTCTATATGGCCAACTTATTTACGAAAATGTCACCGGTCATCAATATACGTCGTGCTTACCCTTAACCGACGTCTAAGGGATGACGTTAAATAGTGTTTTTACACCAGTGTATCTATACCATGTCAATACTTTTAAAAAGTACATATGGAAATATTAAAGAGATATACTCATCACAACTTTAATGAATATTGGAACCATATGTTCACTATTGAAGGAATTTGTATCGTTTTTAGTGAATGAAGTTGAATTGATGATGATATTTCTTTTATTATAAACCATGTCATGAATCAATGACATTGGTATTTTTTTAATTAGGATAAGAGGTGAATTTTAAGTGAGATATTATTGGTTTATATTAGTGTAAAAGTTGTTTGTAACGTGATCGTGTCTTAGTTGCAAGTAATAAATTTTGATGTTAAAAATATTTTACGATATTTTTGTAAATATTTCATCCAAATTAATGTCAAATATATTTATAACAGATGTTAATTTAATTTAACGTTGATTATAAGACCAATAGATGTTAAATGATGTCTAGTCTACACTAGAGTTGATGTTAAATTGCAAATAGAAGTATATTGTGAGAGTATTCTACATCAATTTTTCTTTAAAATTTCAGAAACAATATCAACTTCCTCACCTTTCTCTTTTGCATTTGTGTGAAGCCTTCCACCAAAGTGCAGAGATGATTAAAAGCAAATTCTTAAATTCATTTCACTTCATCTTTCCATTGTGGTGCTGGTTTGGATTGAAACTTTCATTCTCTTTGATTACATTTCTCGTTAAGATTGGTGTTTTCATTCACTAGCAAATGTTTTGTGCCATAAAGGTTGCATTTTTGCGTCTTTAGTTTAAACTTGAGTTTATAAACTTCAAAATATTATAACTTATGGTATCATTTACGAATGAAGATGCTCCAAAAATGAAAGTTGTTGAAAATTGAGTGACGTGTTGGCAATCGTTTAAGGTACTTTTTTTTGGAATGTTATGAAATTTCAAAAAGTCCATAGTTTAAAGTATGTATTTTTATTTTAGTAGTATTTTTCAACCATTTTTCTATACTTCATACTTATATTTTAGATACACATACTACTTCTAAAATTTTGGAAATTTTTGTGGTACATTCTTGTATTATATATTGATTTTTCATTAATGAAAGAAAATATTGACAAAATATTAAAACAAAAACTAACCCACAAATTGACGTCTATTGTTTCTGCTTATAAATACAATAACGTTTGTTTAGAAATAACATATGTCTCTCACTTTGACGTCAAACCTTTAACAAACTTTTAAAAGTTTAAACTAACATATGTTAAAGTCTTTTTTGTCTTAGTGCTAATAGTAACTCGATAGCGGATGAAACAATAGACCTAACACACAATAAACTTGATTAGGATAGGTTCAAACCATGTTAAAATGTGAATTTTAAATTTAACTCAATTTTATAAATGAACTTATAAAATGAGGTTTATCTTGGCTCATTACTATAATTGACTTTATCTTTCATGAACATGGATCTTCTAACTAATTATTTATTACATTTGAAATTCAATTACATGCACTAGACATGGTAATAATGATAAGATTTAAATATTTGAAATACTATTTATAATTCATGATTATTAATGAATAAGAATACTATTTATAATTCATGATTATTAATGAATAATGAAATTCTTATAGAGAGATGACGAGGATAAAACTCAAATTATTAAAGACTCTCTACTATTGAAAATATATGAAATTACTATAAAGATGAATTATAATAATATTAAAAAAACGTAATATATATTGAAGGAGTGACATTTTTAAAATTATTAAAAATTAGAAATATGCTTTTTTTTACCTGATTTTTTTTTTTTGATATTTTTGGATGTATAGATTTCGATAGTTTTTCTACCTATACTTTGATGACAAATTAAATTTTTTTCTTCAATTAAATTGAAGAACTATTAACTAAGTTAATGTTTAATTTTTGATAAATAATGGAAATGAAATCTCTAATAAAATAAGTAATAAATACAAGATGAAATTATATACTTTTCCGAAAGTTAAATAAAATTAATTAAGACAGTTTAATAAATTATTTAGAAAAAAAAAACTCAAAAAATAAATTTTAAATAAAATGTCTCATTGTTAATATTGCTAAAGTCTCCCAAGCACTTATTGAATTGTTATACCATTATCGCTTCAAAGTTCACCGTTATTCCTTTAAAGGAACATACACATACGTATGCTAAATATGTTTTGGAGGCAAATTTAGAGAGTTGGCACTCCAATTAATGTGAGATGTGCTTTTGCGTTGAAATGTACCAGAAAGTGTGGTGCAAATAAAGCAAACACACACTAACACATTGGTCACAAAGTTTATTTACAGACCAGAGCGAGGTTATAGCCATTATTAATATATATATATGTATGTGCATATATATATATATATATATATATAGTTGCTTAATAGTCTTGAACTAAATCTGATTGATCTTGTCCATCCATGAAGCAAAAGGATCCTACTGCACAGTCTGAACAGCCCACCACGTACGCTTCCCAAGTCGGTGGAACGTAAACATAACAATGCAGTGAAATCAATCAAAACTAGTGATCTTACTCAGAAGAAAAAACGGCGACGCTGAGCTCAGGCGCTGAAGTAATTGCGGGGTGAGAAGAGGCGACGAGGTGAGAACATGCCGGTGTAGCGCGGCGAGGCGAGGCTATCGATGGGTCTGTAATCAGACATGATGAAGGCTTCACGTTCCTCGCGGCCCACACCTCTGTTGTTGTGTCCATTGAAGGTGCTATACCTCACCAGCTTCCCCACCCACGACTTCTTCTTCGTGGGGCTCTGATGACCCGCGTTCATCTTCTGGCACAGGTACTCCTTCACCGCATGCAATCCCTGCTCCATCACTTCCGGCGGCGGCGAACTCAGAGGGTTCCCTTCCACGCTCAGCTTGTGCAACTTCTTCAGGCACCCAACGGAGTCCGGCAAGGACCTGATCTTGTTGTAGCTCACGTCTAGTTCCACTAGGGATAGGAGGAGCCCCACCGAGTAGGGTAGAGAATCCAGGTACTGGAAGTTCTGGCTCACGTTCAGAGTTTCTAGGTTTATCAGGTTCTCGAGATCTTCTGGGAGAGATCTCAGGCAGTTCAAACGCACGTCCAGAATCTTCAGAGCGGTCAGATGAGAGGTCGAGCGAGGAAGGAACACCAGCTTGTTAGAGTTCACCGATAGCTTCTTCAGGTTTATCAGCTCGTACCCTATGTTCTCTGGAAGCTGGATCAACTTGTTGAAGTTCGCATTCAGTTCTTCTAAGCTTCTGCTAATTCAAAAGTCATAATATATTAGTCACAGAAAATGGTAATCACAATTTTTTTAACCTTTCTTAACAAAAATGTTTTTCATAAGTACCAAACAGTTAACTGCACATTTAAAAATGTTTTGCAGCGCTCCTTACTCTAGTTTGGTCAATAACTACATATATACTAGCGTAACTCATGCATGCATGCCTCCAAAAATTACAACGTAATTGATAATATTAGGTTGGAAGGATAAGAGTATTATGTGATTGTTGATGTGTCGATTGGATTGTGCTTTCATTTGAACGAGGGTATGCAAATATCTATTGTCTATTTGTCGCTTGGTGATGATGTCCGGTGGATTCTTGTAACTAGGAAAACGATGTTTGAGCGAATACCATTGTTGTAGAAACTTGTTGGAAGAATAATGGTTTTCCACGGAATTATCACTTATTGATTGACTTTCTCTCCCTTTGTTTTAAGAATTTTGTATTGGCCTGGTGTCCTCCATCTTTTGTTGTTTTTAAGCTAGTCAATTAGGTAATAATGACACCCAAAGAAAATGGAGGATTTTGATTTTTGCCCGCTATTTGTGACAACGGCCCACAATGAATGCTTAGAAATTCTATTTTTTACGATTGATTTTCTAAATAGAATAACGACTCGTGTACGTTGAATAAAGTTTAAATATATTTAAGGCTATACTTTTTTTCCCCTTATATTATCTTTACATATATTTTATTAAATGGGTAGGTATATTTTTAATCGGTACACGTTAATAATCAATTATTTATAACGCTTTCAAATCTACTCCTGACGTGGAATTTCATTATTCTTACGCATATCCTTGATGCCCTAGCCAGTAGTATCAATCAAGAACAGGTAATATAAAATAAAATAAAATAAAAACACACATACAACAGAAATTAAACCTCATCATAACAGGGAAAGCAAGTTACTGAAGTGCTTTAGAACTGTTTTGTGCACTATGTGTTGTTTGACTAACGAAAAGGTGGAAAGCAAGTGTATGACTCAAACTAAAATGGAATCAGCAAGACGTTTGTGTCCAGAATTAATTAGTTAAATTTATTATTAAACTGTTATTAGATTAGACTAATACAATATTAAATTGAAAACATACACATAATCAATTATTGGTTTTAATTAAAACACGGACTTGATAATATACATGTTTCTTGTGTTTCCTCTCTCCCTGTACCTGTCTTTACACGGGGTTGTACTAACCTTATACTATGAATCAACATGCATAGAATTAACTAAGTAATTTGTTAGGAAAAGTAGAAAGAGATGTAAAGAGGTGAACCTGCAATTTTCAATTGTTTTGGGAAGGTATTCGATGAGGTTGCCAGAGACATTCAAAACCTTGAGCTTGGAGAGGCAACCAATGGAGTTGGGAAGGTACCTAAGCTGGTTGGAGTGCACGTCCAACACCACCATGTTCAGCAGTCTCGCTGTTAAGGACTCTGGTATATTCTGTCACAACATATTCAAAACCAAATGTTAATTAAAAATAAATTACACCATTATTTCTTAAACAACATGAAGACAGACACATAGGATTCATTAATAAATTCATGCCGGCTAGCTAATTAATTAACTAGTATATAGCGGCAACCATAGGGTACCGTAAGGAAGGTAAAATTATAACCACTAAGACTCATTAAAGTTAAAGAGAAAATTAAATAACAATTTGGATTTTTCGTTGATAAAATAAAGTGTATAATTTATAATTTTATTGTTATAAATAATAATTGTTCAAAAGTCATAATCTAAATCAAGACAAAATTAAATAATATTACTACCTAATACAACTTGTTATCGTTTGTTTTTATTCGAGTACATGACCAGACATCTATTAAAGTACGACAGCACGTACGCGTTTGAGTGTAAGAGACATCAACACAATATATATTATATTATATTTTATATATATATATATATATATATATATATATATATATATATATATATGTATGTATGTATATGTAACATCTGATAAGTAGCTTCTCCTTTTATGATCATCTGCACCTTGAGGAAAAGAAAGGGATAAGTTGTATTGACCCTCTACATTTTCCCTAGTACTATATCATAGCTGGAGAAAGGTGGTATTAACTTATATCAAAACAAGCCGATGTATATAATATCTGTGCCATGAAACGTTGATATTATTTTTAAAGTTGGCATTTCTGCAGAAAAATGAAGGGTTTTAATTAAGAAGTAGATATAAGGTCTGAAAAAGATGTATGCATGCATGCGATTACCTGAAGATTGTTATTAGAGAGGTCCAACTTGCAAATGGTGGCCAAATTAAGAGAGGGGTTGGGAAGGGAGTCCAAGGACATGCCACTCAAGTCTACTATTTCAAGCCTCTCTTCCTCTAGGGGTCTCTCGGTTTTCTTTCTCAAATCGACCTTGACAGACATGGGCTGCTGAAAACGTTGCTGTTGCTCGTACATCATCTTGTAGCAAATAAATGAAATAGTAGATACTAAAATCTGATTTTGTTAATGTTGGTTTTGTTTTTGTATGTAGGCCTGAAAAGAAAGAGAGAGAATGGGGGAAGGGAATGGATTGAAGGGTGGAAAAAGAAGGGAGTGGTTGGGTTTATATGGAGAAAGGAAAGAGGATGTACGGAGGAGAAGGAAGAGAAGAGCGGAGACTGCGGGCCACTTGTAAGTGACGTATAATGAAAGTACAGCAACCGTATGTATGTATATGCTTAGGTTTGCGTGGCCACGTTCTTCACTTTGATCCAGTCAACAACACACTTTCTTTTTCTCATATCTCTCTTTCTATTATACTTCCACAATTTCACAAACCCACTATGCATGTGATTCGATCAAATTAAAAAATAAAAAACAGAAAGACATCAAAAATGAATAAACGTTAATATTTTTTATTTAAAGGGACAAAATTGAGAAAAATATGAAAGAAATAAAAAACATACATTAGTAAGATCTTATCGTTCAAGCTAAAACTTTGTTCTATGGCTTTAAAATATCTAAACTTTTTTTACACACTTTTTATATTTATTATTTTACCTCCAATATTTCTCTTTCTTTTCAAATAACCAAAATATCTCTAAAATGAGTTGGTGAAAAAAAAAATTCTTTTAAATATTAACCTGGCCCAAGCATGATATATTTCTATTAGAACGAGTCATGATTTTTTTTTATCAAAATAATAATAATTTAAAAATAAGAAGTTATTGTAATAAAATAGTGCTTTTGTTGAATAAGGAAATGAATATTTTTATATGTATAATTGCGTTAGGTATGATAAACGCGATGCTCATCAATCCGACTTAATTAGGTTTATACAAATCTATTTCAATCAAATCTTGTGAAATCAATCCATTTTTTTTTTCTTGAGTCAATTCGAGTTAGTTGAATAACATAAATCGATGATGGTCCATCTAGTTTAACTCTATCACAATAATTCTTACTAATTTTAATTATTGAGATCCAAATATCAGTTGGAAACTAATTTCAATCACAAAATAGAGTATATTATACTTTGTTAGATTTTTGCTTGATAATAGATTCTTACGTTCATTTCACATGTTAAAAAAAAGTAAAAGTAGTTTGGTTCTTACTGATCTAATTTAACCTTTGGTATAAGTAGAGATTTAACAGTTTTTGAAGAATGATGTACAAGTGATAATTTGGTGTTTGGTTCTGAAAAATAAATTAATAAATAAATACACAAAACTTTTTTCTATATTTATTTGATGCTATTTTTTTATTTTTTTTATTTTTTTAATACAAACATTTTACTCTCATAATATATATCAAATAAATATAAATATATAACATCTTATTATTACTCCACTTAAGAATTTACAAATAATCCTAAAATCATCTTTCAAAATTACATCACTCAATTTTAGAGGGAGTCGATCATGATTGTGTAGTGCGTAATTTTATAAGCCACTTTTGAATTATACGTAATTTTACATAGGTAAAAAAATATTTTACCAATATTAAACAATAATGAGTTAAATGAGTCTTAAACCCCATATATTTTATTTTTTTTAGTATCCGTAATTAGTTTTTCAAAGTAAAAACTTAGTAAATTACCAAGTTTTAGTTTAAGTCTTTGAAATAAAAATATTTAGTTGTATGTAATTTATAATATTATGTTGCTCTTTATTTAATCTTAAACTATTTTAAAATCTCTTGTCTTTGAACTTATTTTCTATAATAAAAATATTCTGATCATATAATGATATATGTGATCTGTATTATGTAACATAGATATTTAATTTATATTATTCTCTAACACTTTGTATTAAACATGTGTCAATTTAATTGATACATAAACAATAAAATTAATATAAGTAGTAAAAAGTTGAATCAAAATATCTAGTTTGTTAAATATCAATTTTAAAAAATATTAAAATGTTGGTATAGAAAGCTTAATCATATTTACTCCAAAATATTGAGTATTGTTTATTTATAGAAAAAGGAGCACAACTATATTTGGCTTGTCAGGGAAAAGACAATTCAAAGTGTTTCTTTAAACAATGTCTGCTCACGGCCACCGCGAATCACGGCCAATGTCAATGGTTTGGAACTTCTCATCTAATTCAAATCAAAATCAATTGCAATTTCATTATTGTTTAATCTTCTATGCAATACCATCTATCCATATTTCAAAACACCTTTATCAATTTTACTATTACAAGGTTCTATAACATATACAGGATCATAATAAAAATTAGATTTTTATCAAAAAAATTATTAAATAGCAAAACAAAATAATTAGTTCGTCTATTAGTTAAATTACCATTTTATAAACTAAAAATTATAAATATCTAAAATTATTTTTATTATAATTGATTTCTTACATCAAGATTTAATTATTTATAATTAATGATTTTAAATTAATCTTTAATTTTAAATTAGAAATTGATTTAGATACTAATTCATCAGTTTAAATTTTGATATTCAATCTTAGAGAATAATTTAGATTTTAATTTATAAGCTAATTATAATTTTTTATTTATAATAGAAATTAGTTTCTATATTAATGACTTTTAATTTATAAAAAACGTCTAGTCGATATAATAATGAATTATTTTGTAGAGTTTATGTAAATTTATAGTGTACAAATAAAAGTAGTTATTATTTTATAAGTTAATTTTATCTAAATAATTAATAGAATATAAAAAAATATTTTAATTAAATTTATTAATCTATTGTATTACTCATTATCATATACTTTATGTACAGGACATATCTCTCAATAAAAAAATATTTATTTTACGAAATAATTTTATAATAATAAATTAAATATAAACTCACTATTTAATACTCTCAACCAAAATAAATAATTGAAATGACATATGTTAGAAATATATGTTTGACCAGCTAATTCTTTTATAAGTGGAAAATAATTATTGTGGTACATATCCCTTCTGAATTAATGGTAGCCACAATATAAATTAATATTTTTATTAATCAGATAATCGTCTCTTTGTGACTATATTTGTTAGAAAATTGTATAAACATCACTTTCAGAATTCGGAAAACGTCTGTTGGTAGTTCAATATGTAACACCATATCTTCTTAATTATTCCAGTCATATATACAAGGATTTTGTGAACACTAATTTATTTGCCACACTTTTTTATAGGGTTAAAAAAATACAATATCTCACAACCATATTTAGTCTTATTATACTTCACATAGTTTTTTATATTATAATTTGGATCATCTAAAGTTGACGATATTATATATATATATATATATATATATATATATATATATATATATATATATATATATATATATATATAAAAGTTAGAGGTTGGGGCTATTGCCATGACTTTGACTCGAGCTTTAGTATTATCTGATATGGTTGATTGATAGAAACTAGGAGAAGGAGGGTTCAGATAATTAATTTTGTTGATTGATGTATGGAAGAAAAAGAAAACTAATTTAGAAATTATTAAGATCTATTATATTACTTTTTATATATTTGTATTTTTTTATTAAATTAATCAAATTAAACAATTTTAAAACTCTTTTCTCATATTTTCACAATATAAAATACTTTTCTTTTCTCAACTTTTTTATTTATTTTAGCTTACCATTAATAGAAACTATTTTATTCTTGTTTTATGCATGATTTATATAATCTATTTTTCCTCTACTGGGTTACAAGAATGTCATTACTTTTGTCTCAAAGGTTTTCAAACAGTCAATTTAAGTTTGAAGCTGATCGTATATAAGGAATTTTCTTTTTTAATATTCCTTACGCATTACCGTTAAGGAAGAATAGAGATTTTTTTTGGTGTTCTTTTATATAAATGAGAAATTTCGTTACGTTTAAGAGATTTTTCAAGTTTTTTTAAATATAATAGAGGAGTTACTCGATAAAAAATATTAAAAACCAAAACCTATAATCAAATGCGATTTCAATATTTAAAGCATGAAGAGTGACGGGTAATTCGGTTCAAGTTTCAGATCACCAGCTGTAGTTATCAAATTATATCAAATGTGTAATCGTGATTGCGAGACTTCAAGGTACCAATTAGTGAAAAGAAAACAAAATAAATTTAATAATATTATTCTTGTTTCAAATTATCGTGAATTTTTTTAATTGCATAGCTCATTTATCTTGTATTCTTTTCTGTGTTTTTGTACCTAGAAAATATTGAATAAAAAATCATTACCGAACTGTAGTTGCGTTACAGTAATTCTCCCGACAAGTTGACTTCGTTAATTAATTAATAAAATATTAAATTGAAAAGATATAACAAAGATAATAATAGCATCCCCGACTTTTCATTTTTTGATATGAAAAGACCAACCAACAATAAGAAGTGGGTAGATTTGTTGAAAGTTACTTCTAAATGGTCCATAGTGCAATTAGGATGTTTGAAGCATGAGGATACAAAATTATTGTATGAAAGCATTATAGATATAAAATTTAACCAAGTGGTTAGTATTTAAAAAAAAAAAAAAACTCATAAAGCCTTTTCTATTATTTGATAAAATTTAAGTGGGTAAATAAAGCCTTTTCTTTCAGTCTTTATTCAAAATGGTTAATTTAATATTTAAAAATTGAATTTGTTATTGGGTATTTAATTTAAACTTTTTATATTAAGAACTTAAAATAATTGTTTTATTTATTTATTTATTTGAACCTAAAACTTATTTAAGTATTCAGATTTTTTTAAGTTAATTAGTAAATATTGCTTAAAATTTTGGTGTAAAAAACAAGTGGTAAATCAAAAGAATTATTCTTTTGCTATTAAATGGTTGAGTGAATTAAATATGGAAATCATGAAAATTGATTGTTTGAAATGATTGTTATGTTTGTTATAGGGAAAAATATTTTCCAGCCACGTACCCACACCACAATTTTTATTTCACACATGATAAGTAGTTATTTCCTAAATAAATAATTTACTAAAATTTATATTATAATAAAATTATAAAAATAAATATCTTTGCTATATTGAAATATACGGTATATTAATTTAAAACGTGATACTATATTTTTAACTGTTTTCAAAATATTCTTAAAAATCAATTAAATGTATAGGTAAAAACAGAAGAAATTATATTTGTTTTCATTGAAAAAAAAAAACTAACCTTTCTACTTTTTTTTTCATCATTTTCATTATTTTCGATTAAAAAGATGAAGTACACGCATAAACTATAACAGATGCATCATTTTGTTTGTGTAAACAATTTGGAGCGAATTTGTTTTCTATTGATTAGAGGGGTTTTGATATATAAGTATAAGTAAAATCATAGATTATTTTATATATATATATATATATAAATAAGGTGAGGTACCCTAATATCGCTTATATATATTATTCTTTGTTGATAAAAAGACATTTGCATGTATATTGGTAGGATAATATGTGAAATGTATATTGTAAAAAATAATCATATATAATTGAAAGAGTAAAAGCAATAAGAATAAATCGATGAGGCAAATGATTGGTCAATTATTATTTTAAAAAATATCTGTGGTTGACTTGAGTTATCTATATATTATATTTTATTTGTTACTACTTTAATCTTAACAACGTATAAGTATTATCGTATAATGTTATCTTATTACCTTTTTTAAAATAAATAAAAAATATTTAAATACAGTCTTATATATTTATGCATATACATGCGCCGCGTATAAAAAGGAGAAGAAAACGGAATCAGAACTTGTTTTCATAAATACGAATATATTTTCTTCCAAAATAAAACCTCAAGTTGATTTGTTAATTTACCTTTCATTACTTGAATTATGTTGAAAATTGGAACGAAGGATCTATGATTTTGTTTTTTATTTTGAGGGATTATTATGTAATTGAATTATGAGCTAAGACAGTACGTAATTGGAGGATTTTATTAGGAGAATAAATCAATGATGAATCTTCAATTATTGTAATTACAAATATTTGGAAATAGATAATCTAAGAGAAGGCGTAAAAGTAGGATTTGTTGGCAATAAGGAATGATGAATATAAATATACACAAGCATAAATCATTCGATGAGAGGTAAATGGAAAAACATATTGTTCCTGTAACGATGGATAACCCTGATTTTGCTGTAGCCATGGATGGGTTAAAGCAGGCGCAGAAGAAGAAAAACACAGGGAGGAAGAAGATTGTGATAAAGAAGATTGAGAAATCTAGCAACAAGCAAGTGACATTCTCGAAAAGAAGAGCAGGGTTGTTCAAAAAAGCGAGTGAACTGTGCATTCTGTGCAATGTTAACATAGCCATAATAGTGTTTTCTCCTGCTGAAAAGTTGTTCTGTTTTGGGCATCCAGACGTGGAAGGCATTGTTGGAAGGTACCTGAAGGGAGAGAAAGTGTTGGTAGCATCAGAGAGAAGAGGGTCATATGAAGAAAGTAACATTCAATACGAGAAGGCAGTGAAGAATTTGGCGTTGGAAAAGAAGAATCTGATAGAAACTGAAAAAATGGTAAAGGGTTTGAGCAGAAGGTGGTGGGAGGACTCCATTGATGAGATGAGTGAACGTGAGTTGGAACAGTTTATGGTGTCGCTTTATGAGTTGAGGAAGAAATTAACAGAAAGGGCTGCTCAATTATTCATGCTTTCAATTCAATGATCTATATACAATCTTTTCTTTTTCATTTTCACCATCAACTCAATTTTCTTTTTCAATTTTAGTCTGTTGTTGTTTAAATTTTTTTCTACATTTTTTTTATATATATGTATGCAAAAAAAAGACATCAAAACTAATTACAGGCTCGACATGGAATAATTATAACTGATTATGTAATTTGTGTTTTTGGAGTATTTTTTTTTATTTTTGTGAGTTAAATATATTTTCAATTTTTAAATTTAAATGAAAAATTGAAATTTATTTCTGCTTCAAATTAGAATACCTTTTAATCTTTAAATTCTAAAATAAATAAATATGAATATATTATGTGAAAAAAAATTAATGTATTAAATAATATTTTAAACAACGTTCTATACATTTTAACATTTGAACACTATATCTAACATGTAAAAAGAAAATTAATATGTAAGTTTAAAGATAGAAATGTATTAAAGTTTAGAATATAAATAAATTTCAAATTTTATGTTTAAGTTTAAGAATTAAAAAAACATATTAAATTTTATTATTATATAATATTATTCTTTTTCCTGCTTTTAAGTTAAGAATCATGGATACTCGAAATTAATCTTCAATTCTAATATTAAAAGAAAAACAAAAACAAAATAAGTTTGCAACTTATACAAACTTATATTTGTACACTTTGCACATGAGACAAACTTTTTTATGATGAAAATTGATTTATTGTTAAGAGTTATTTATCAATAAAATGTTACTTTTTTTTCAACATAGATTTTGTGGTATTTAAAATTGTAGGAAATTGTTTATATAAATGATTGATTTTTATGAATTGTTTAACTTCTTTATTGAATACAGAAAAGATAATGTAAAATGTTTAAGAAAATATTTTTGACTCAAATAATTTATTAACAATGATTTTTCAATTGAAATAAAATTATTGAATGACTTAAATAAGTGGACCGAGAACTATAAATGTCGTAAATTTATGAATTTTAGGTTAAGCTCATTACATACATCCATACATACACACTGTCATGTTTTTTTTTTCTGCGACATATGTTTGTCACCAGCAGGAGGCCTCAATCGATAAGAATGGCGACAAAATTGTTCCATCTAAGGATTCAATTTGAATCATCATTTTGTCTTAGGAATCAAAATTTTAGGCCTTTCTCTTCCCATAAATTGTTATCAAACAAAGGTTTAGCGAATGCACTAAGAGTCCTTAACCTTGTATCTCCCCAAAAACGTGGTGCTGATATTAAGAGTCGTGAAAGCCATCTGAGGCTCATTGAGAACATGTTGGAAAACAATGCAACCGTAACCATTCCTCTTGGTCACAATTCACCTACTCTTAGGACTACAACTGAAATGGATACTCACTCCTCTGTTCTACATGTTGGAAAACAATGCAACCATCTTGGGCCTTTCTCTACTGAAATTTATCTGCGCTCCTTGTCACAAGCTGTGAGCTCAAGTGGGTCCAAGCGTGACCTTTGGGGAGGAATTCAGTATCACTGCTTAGCAATAACAACTGGGTTCATTGCCAATGTTTATGTTGGAAGTTCTTTGATAAGTTTGTACAGCAGATGTGCCTTATTGGACCATGCATTCCGTATGTTTGAAGAAATGCCTGTTAGAAATGTAGTTTCATGGACGGCAATTATTGCTGGGTTTGCACAAGCTTGGCGTGTTGACATGTGTTTGGAGCTCTTGCATCAAATGAGGGGATCAGATTTGAGACCAAATTATTTTACGTACACTAGTCTTCTAAGTGGTATGGGCAGTGGAGCACTGGAATATGGTAGATGTACTCATTGTCAAATAATTCACCTGGGTTTTCACTCTTACCTCCACATTAATAATGCTCTCGTTGCTATGTATTCCAAATGTGGGGCAATTGACGAGGCCTTGTACATATTTAAAAATATGGAGGGTAGGGATGTTGTCACATGGAATACCATGATCAGTGCGTATGCGCAGCATGGGCTTGCCCAAGAGGCAATTAGTCTCTTTGAAGAGATGATAAAGCAAGGTATTAATCCTGATGCTGTTACTTACCTTGGTGTCTTATCCTCATGCAGACATGGCGGGCTTGTCAAAGAAGGCCAAGTTTACTTTAATTCCATGATTGAGCAAGGTGTGCAGCCAGAACTACATCATTATTCTTGTATTGTAGATCTTCTTGGTCGAGCTGGTTTACTTCTGGAGGCTCGTGATTTCGTTCAAAATATGCCTGTTTTTCCCAATGCTGTAATATGGGGTTCACTGCTGTCTTCCTCTAGGCTTCATGGAAGTGTTCAGATTGGCATCCATGCAGCAGAAAATAGGCTGTTGTTGGAACCAGGGTGTCCAGCTACACTTCAGCAGCTGGCGAATCTCTATGGAAGAGTTGGTTGGTGGAATGAGGCTGCACGAGTGCGAAAATTAATGAAAGACAAAGATCTTAAACCAAATCCTGGTTGTAGTTGGGTTGAAGTGAAAAGCAAAATCCATATATTTGAAGCACAAAATAAGTCAAACAGTAGAAGGACAGAGATTATGTTAACATTGAATAGTCTGATAGACCACATTAGTAGTTTAAACTTTCAGTTTCAGACGTGTGATGAGGAAAATATTTGGCTTTCAGTTTCACAATGCTAACTCAATTGTGGGGGCCTTTTAACATTTCCAGCACTGTCTTTTTCTGGTCAGTGAAATGTTCATCGATCATCAGAAATTCAAAAAACAATTCTGAGCAAAGATCACTCATATTTTGTATTTTTTGTATACCTAGTTTTATGGTATACTGGAAATAATTTTAATAAGATTTATTTTTAATTTTTTTATTTATAATCAATTAGACTTAATATACATAATTATTTTAACTTTGTATTTTTATCTAATAGATATTTACTTGCTCTTTTGATAACCTTTTCAGTAAATGTATTTTTTTTTTTGTTGATTCCGTATTGGATTCTACATGAACTTTCAAATAAATTTATAGAATTTTGGATTTGGAGTCTTTTATTATTTTTTATATTTTTTAATTTAAAACAGATTTGTTGTATTTTTATATAAAAACCTATTTAAAACTAATTTTTATTATTTTAGTTTATATTCTGCAATTGAGTTAATAGATCTAATTAGAACTAAAATTAGGTCCATGCATGCACTTTTTTAGTGACACGTTTCCTCACTAAAAGACCACCTGTGCATATATTAACACATCATGCACTGTGCTGTCCAAAAACTTCACGGCGTTAACTTTTTTTAACGGAAAGGGTCAATTTGATTGAAATTGGCTCTTTTAAGGACCAAATTGGGAATTTTAATAAAAGGGGGACAAAATTGGAAAATAACACCAAAAATAGGGACAATTTAAGAGTTTAAACCCTTTTTCTTCTTAAATTTAAAACTCATCTCTTCATTTCTTTTTCTCTCAATTTTAAAATTACGTTTGTGTTCTTTGATCTTCATCAATGGAAAATTAATTATTGAAATTCAATTCTCAGATCCAAAATCATATAATTTAAATTTAGTTTTAAATTAATCGTTTAATGTTCTGCGTTTATTTATCTAAATTAAAAGAAGTTTTATGTCATGTTATTATGATATATATATATATATATATATATATATATATATATATATTTAAATAGGACTAAGTATTGGTAAAAAAAAAGTAAATATTTTTATATTAATACCAAAATAACTTAACAAAATAGAGTATTTATAAATTAATATTAGTTGTCAAAGAAATTTATTTCATTTCACACTTATTTTCTTCTTCAATGTAAACATTTCATTGAAGGGTGTTTATAAATATAATTGTAACTATTTTTTATTTTACTCTAGAACTGTGTCTTAATCTTAATGAAAAACATATTTCCAATTCACACCAACTCAAAATTTTTACCATTTTTGGAAATAAAAACCCTACATTCTCAAACTTTATTTTATTTATAAAAAAAGACATCTTCGACTTGAATTTTATTTTATTTGATCCTTAATTTCATTTATATTTGTGTAAATAAACACTTAAAATGTTAATGTTATCGTAGTTGATTTTCAAGACTTATCAAAAAAAAATTAAGTAAATTTTTTTTATATCTTAAAGTTAAATCATTTAAATTATATATAAATAATCTATTATTTTAATTTTTCCTTTTTACAAGAAAGTTTTATATAATAAAATATAAAATAAAAAGAAAAATTTTAAAAATATAAAAAAATAACAAAATAGAATTAGAGTGAGAACTGAAAATGTTGGTATTAGAGTAAAGAGATGGGAACTGAGTAGAAAGATTGTAAACTTATAATTTATATGAAATTGATGATAGCTGGTATTTTAGGCAATGACCATATTGCCTTTACATTCAAATAATATATTAAAAAAATATAAATAATGTTTTTTTGACTCAATTTTTGGTTGAATTTGTGTTTAAAATGTGTGCATAATCCATTATAGTTAACCATAGTTTATTACAATTCCCACTTAATATAGTTAACTATTTATGGTCAGACATTTTTGAAGGGTTTCACAGTACCTTTTATCTCAAATATTATATTTAATACATCTTAAAATATCATTAAATTTAACTTAATGTTAAAATAAAATTCAGTTTATAAAATAAAATTTATATTTATTTATATACTATAAATTTATCTCATGATTATTATTTAAATTAAACTATATATATTTTGAGTAATTGGTTGTTCAAAATAACAAGATACTCACTTCTTCATTTGTTTTATGTACAAGAAAAGCTGAATCTTTAATATATTTTATTATTAAAGTTTCCTTCAATTTACATCTATTTATATTATATAAATTTATTTTATTTTTATTTAATAGGAGATCGTTAACACATTCCTATATATATATATATATATATATATATATATATATATATATATATTAATAGTGATATAATAATGACATGGCAAACTTAACAAAATAACAAATTTTAAATAAGATAGACTTCATATAATTTAATACTATATTAAAAAATAAATTTTAAATCTAATTCAATTTTACAAAAACTAACTAATGATGATTTAACTTAATTTTACCAAACTAACTGTTATAGATGCATGATATTTATATATCATAAATTTATTTTATATCTAATAAACATATAGAATTTCTCATAAAAAAATAAAATAATGTCTTTTTTTCTTATAACTTCATATCTATTAAAGCAGGCCATCTACAAAAGTTTCTTTCTTAAATTTTTTTTAATTCTCTTCAACGATAAATTACTATATACAAACAAAATGAAAAGAAAGCTTGGTTAAAATTTTAATCCTTAATTTTATCATATTTTAATGTTTTTAAATCATTATATTATATATAAGAAAAGTATGTATATTTTTATTCTAATTATTTTCAAAATCATACTAACAACATCTTTAATTGATTGATAGTGAAAATTTAAACTCACAATTTATAACTATTGAATTTAATGAATACTATATTGCTTTTATTAAAAGTTATGTTAATTTGTGTTAATTATATAATGTTAAAAAATTTACTTTGACTCTTTTATACTGAAAAAAAAAAAAAACTGTAGGATTATAAATCCAATTCAACATTGTGTTTCTCTTCAACTGAACATGTATTTTCCGAAGGCAATTCCACACCAACATAAACCTTTGAATAAAAATTGCAAAGAAATAACGCGTTTAATTATTTTATTAATTTTTAAGTCTTATTTTTATAATATATATATATATATATATATATATATATATATATATATAAATGAATTGCACTAAAAAAAGAAGAAATAATAAATCACTCACATGTAATATAAAATTTAATTTGAACAAAAAATATTTATGAAAATTAATAAATTTTAATATATTTAGTATAAATTTTAAATTTTCGGTGTTCCTTTGAAAAATAGGAAAATATAAGAATTAAAGTTCCATAAACTTATTTGTAAAAAGAAAAGTTAATATTTGAATATAAATTAAGAAAAAATATTTATTTTATTAAAGAATATGGGGGAATTACTCTTTTCCTTTTATTAAATGCCCACTAAAAAACTATTTTGATTTAAATTTTTTATTTATTAATTTAATGGACCTTTTATTTATTGTGATTGGTGGAAGCGTGAGCAGTGCATAAACAAAGGAAAACCATTGAAGTGTAAGGAAGATGAAAATGGCAACGATCATGCACCTGATACCCTTTATCTCTACTCCTCGACAAGGACAACTCGTAAACCTTAATTTTTCAAACAAAAGTTCAATACTCTCTCGTTGCCTTATTCACAATTCAGACGTCCAAACATCTCAGACTCAGAGACTAGTCCACCACTTCAATCCGAAGACTCCCATAGAGGAAGCCATTACCCCCCCAACATCATGGTACACTGACCCCTCTTTCTTCCACCTTGAGCTCGATCGCGTCTTCTACAGAGGCTGGCAAGTAGTGGGTCAGTTTTATTCTGCCCAAAGATTCAACCTTTTCCCCCTTCTTTTCTTGGGTATTTTCGTTTTGCTTTCTTGACCCTGCAGGGGAATACAGAGGAAAACAAATTGTAGATGTAGAATTTCAATCCGATAAATAGTTTCGTTGATTGAAAAGAAGAAAATGATTTTAATTATTATGCAAACCATTATCTCTGGTTGCTCTAATATGAAATATGATCCTCGAAGTAAAAGAGAAATAAGTTAAAAGTAATTTATACCTAAATAAAAGTAAAAATTTAAAGAAATTATGTAAAAAATTTACATATTAGTTTACGCATAACTTTTTTTTTTCTCTTTTACAAGTCTTTACAAAAGGGTTTGTCTAAAGAAGCCATTTCAAGTTTCATTTATGTCTTCTATTTTTTACCTACGACATTTGTTGTCCGCCAAAAGTTCTCTTGCTTCACTGAATTTTTATTACAGGATCCACGGAGCAGATAAAGGATCCTCGTGACTATTTCACTGGAAGGTTTTCTTTTCTAATCCATGTATTTTGTCTTCAATAGAAATTCGTACACTTGAGTTCATTTCATAATCTGTGGTGTTTGCATATGTTGATGACAACGTTTTCCAATTGTTGCTCCATTTGGTTCTTAGAAGAGGGAAAGAATATTTAGGAGTGAGTTAATCAGTATTGCACTCTATTCATTTTCTTTTCTTCCCCGTTTCTGAGAATCAAGTGGTGACTAAATATTGCAGACTAGGAGATGTGGAATATTTGGTCTGTCGTGATGACAGTGGCATGGTCCGTGCCTTTCACAATGTCTGTCGTCATCATGCTTCTCTTCTTGCTTATGGAAGTGGAAAGAAATCCTGCTTTGTCTGTCCTTATCATGTGAGTTTACCAACAGTGATAAATATGCATATTAGCATACTTATTTTGATTCTCTTCTCCATAGATCTCCTCCCTTTTTATATTCTGATCTTTGTGAAATTGAAAACATAATTGTCAAGCTTTCCTTTATAGATAATGGCTGTTACTCAGTTATCATGGTCTGATACTTTCTCATTGTAGGTTTCTATTTTTACTTCCTTTCTTTCCTTTGTTTTGGAAACTGAGATATGAAAGTACTATGATTTCTGCAGGGGTGGACTTATGGTTTCAATGGAGCACTTCTAAAGGCCACTAGAATATCAGGAATGCGAAATTTCAATGTAAATGTATGCAGATATGTTCTTTCATAAGTTACTTGTATTATATATCTTTCGGAGGGAAAGGTCAACTGATTTCTCTGTCACAATGAATGGTAGGACTTTGGACTTTTACCAATCAAAGTAGCTACGTGGGGACCTTTTATTCTTCTCAATTTGGAAAAAGAGAATCTTTCTCAGAAGGAAGTTGATAGTCATAATGTGTCAGAGGAATGGCTGGGTAGCTGTTCAGAAGTACTGAGTTCCAGTGGAATTGATTCTTCACTAAGTTATGTATGCAGACGTGAATACACAATTGAATGCAATTGGAAGGTGTGAATTGACTATTTGATTCAATTGATTCTTTTTACTGGAAATTATGTTTATTACTTGAGGTACAGTTTCATTTTCTTTATAGTTATGTGATCAGATATTTTACCTGGTTTATGAAACTTCACTCTCACGTATAATAGGTAAACTTGTTTGCTTTATCTCTCGAGCGAACGTTCTCTACAAGAAATTTTAAGCATCAGCTTTTATTATATCAAGAATGTTGTTTGTATGATTCAAGGAATTGCTAGGACTTTAGCAATTTCAGTGTCTTTTTTTGCAGGTATTCTGTGATAACTACTTAGATGGTGGCTATCATGTGCCGTATGCACATAAAGGCCTTGCTTCTGGTCTTAAGATGGATTCCTATTATATCACTGTAAGATTCTTTGATGTCTCCAAAAAAGTCTTCTCATTCTACATGCTATTGTACTGTAGCATGAAATTGAGTCATGTAGATAGTTTTTTGGAACGGAACCCTTTCTACATGACTTTTCATCCTTTTCTGCAACCAGAATAAATAATTATCTTTATCGGTCTACTAACTAAAATAATCTGCTAAAGTGAGCTAAAATATGATACTTTTGGCACTGGATTTTCATTTTATTTTGGTTACACATCTGATTGCTTATGTACTAAAAGAATGGTTTATGAATGAGACAACAGATGTTTGAAAAGGTTAGCATCCAGAGTTGTGAAGGCAGCTCAGAGAAAAGTGAAGAGAATTATGATCGACTTGGAAGAAAAGCTATATATGCTTTTATTTACCCAAACTTCATGATAAATAGGTGCTTGCTTTGTTGTTGTTTAGGCATGGTAGATAAATTTTTTTAGTCATCGTATTCATTTAAACAAGAAATTTTATACGTTCAATGTATTTGTTTTGCAAATTAGCACGTTTTATAACTTGGGGTGCTTGTTGGCATTCATAGGTACGGACCTTGGATGGACACCAATCTTGTGGTTCCACTAGGACCCAACAAATGTCAAGTAATATTTGACTACTATCTTGAACGCTCTCTGAAGGTAACTTCTAGTTATTTAGGCAATAATCAGATTCTACTCAAATTGGCATAAAAAAAAAATGCTCTTCCAATGTATTACAATGAACCTTGTGCTGATAGTTTTGTAACTACAGTTCATGGAATTAGATTTTAAGGAACTTAGCCACCGTTAGGGACTCTAGGCAGAAAGAGTTTTTGATTAATCAGGGTATGAAATGTTAGGAAATGAGAAGTTCAGATCTTTGCCCTCATACTTTAAATGATTTTTATTATGATAGTAATATTATACTAAAACCACACCTATGATATACGTTTGGTGGTTTTTGTGTAAAAATATAGTGAAGTCTCGAGACTTTCTTTTACACTGAGGCCTAAAGACTTTTCATTAATGCATTTTTTTAAGAAATCACTTCGGAAATCTTCATATTGAAGGATGGATAGAGTGTGTTAGTCTGTGGGTTTTCACTCCACAAATCACTGGGGTTATAAAATAAATAAATAAATACTTGTTAACAATTGCAGTCAATTTAAAACACTGACATGCTTTTTCTTTGACTGAGCAGAATGACACAGATTTTGTAGAAAAAAGTTTACAAGATAGTGAGAAAGTGCAGGTAAAGAGGCATTGGTTTTGCAGGCTTGATTAGATATTTTCCTCTGCTGGAATATATACCCATATTTGGTGGTTGATGCGCAGATAGAAGATGTGGTGTTGTGTGAAGGTGTCCAGAAAGGTCTCCAGTCCCCAGCATATTCGGTCGGCAGATATGCTCCAACGGTTGAGCTGGCCATGCACCATTTTCATTGTCTGCTCTATGAAAACCTGACAAAGTAAACTCCTCTCTGCTACGCAAAATTATTACATTGTTGGGACTGTGTGCACTGTAGTCTTGATCAATACTTACGCGATATGTAATTATATATATATATATATATATATATATATATATATATATTTCATTTAAGAAACCTAAGATATACACGTAAAATACAAATAAGAAAGAAATTGTATTTAAACAATGAACCGGAACTATCATATAAATCTCTACAACTTTTCAAACATGAAATTATAAATCAACCTTTGTCAAACAGAAAATACAGTGGTGGCAAAAAAAATGAAGACTAGCTAAATTTGCGTATATAACAAACCTAACCTGGTTAGAACCTACGTATAAAACAAATCCACTTTTTTAGATCTGTAAGATCTCTGTACAAATATTATATAACTTATCATCGTCGGAAGAATGTAGGTAAACCCATCAATAAACGAGAAGGAGTGAAGGCAAACCGGATTTGACTCTGCTGAGAAGCCTGTTTTTATCTCCGTTAAGACGCCTCAGATTCCGTCTTCTTAAATTTTTCAAAGAATGTTCGAACACCGTTACTGAGTTGAGCTTTCGGTACCGGTATCAGCTTTCCAACCACAGCAAGAGGCCAGCTGAGAGAATGGGAAAAGGGAAGAGGGAGCAGAGGAATAATTACAGTTAGCATTCGCGCATGGAACATGGATTGGCATAAATGCATAATTGTCTTTCGAGTAGTACATATGCACACAGTATTAAAAACAATCAAGGCTCGCCCCCAAGCATTCATCAAAGTCAATCTCCAACAGTAACCCATCGGAGAAGAAAACACCATATTCAAAGAGCAAGATACATTATGAATTCTAGTTCGTGTGATCACCAACTGACCTGATAAATGCTATAATAACAGAAATGAGCCACAGCTTCCAATTAAGCTTGACTGTTTTTGTGAACTTTCCAAGAAATTCAATGATGACAATCTGCAAAACAGTAACCAAGTTATGGTAGCCCTACCAATATGTCATAAATAAAAGCAAACAACTGAAGACTTTAACACGACTAACTGATATGCCTGAACACCATGCCCTCCCAATTAAAGTATACCCTCGAAAGGAGAGGAGTAGGACTAGCTTGGGAAATGGGGTAGACGACAATGTAATGCATGTCTCAAACAGAAAGGACACTGAGCAGCAGGCCATCGGAGAGAATGATGCAGCAATATCGGGAGCGGGGAATACGAAGTGAATGGAGGGGGTGTACCATCATTTAGGTATTGTCAATAATTCCACGGGGAGTTTTTCTTTTACCTTTCTACATCTAAATTTCTACTATTTTCATTGTAATCAGAACTTCGTTCTCTGCAATTTTCCTACTATCCGTGTGGTAACATCAGTATCTATTGCTAACCTGGAGCACGACAGTTGTTACCACTATCCCCATAAAGAGGTAGTTTCTCGTGACTCCCTTGAAAATGTTGAAGCTATATGGCTTTCGGGCATTAAATTCATTAAAGACCTGCAGATTTGGAAGGACATTTTCTGTGTCATCATTTGAATAAAAAATAAAAAGAATTTAGTGCAAATATAAGGTGAGAATAAATTGGGTATGAATAACCTTCTTCTGCATCAAAAGGATATAGCGGAAAATAAAATAAAAGAATCCAACATTGAAGAGAGTAACATGAAAATGTAAAAGAACTGTGGTAGACTTTATTTCTGTCAATGAACGCTTCCAGTCATTCATGAAGGTCCCGAACGCCAAGACTCTCCCTCAACAGCTCCTCAACTAACTCCCTATCCTATTCACTCTTTATTTATATTACTCTGTCTACAGAATTCTCTGCATCACCCTTTGTCTTTCCTCATTTACTTCCTAATGAGTAGGTTCTTAGAGTTTCAGTCATCAAGCATGGAAAAGTATAGAAAGCAGCATGAGTCCAAATGGCACACAAGGAACTCGTTCTGTCCCTCGTCAATCAAGGAAGTTGTTATTGGAATTCCTCATCCTTCACTTTTTGAGATCAAACTTTCAAATCCAATTTCGAAAACATTGCAGCCCCAGCCAATTCATCCAGCATTACTTCAATCATAGAGATAGGGAATTTGTATGGAACTGTAATATTATAGAGTTCCATATAATCCACACAAAATGATATGATAGGGCTGGAACAAGGGACTCAATTTAGGAATGTTGGTTCCTTGAAGCTTATAGCACGATCCTGCTTCCTATGATGTGCGTGAAACTAACATTTTAGGTAAAATTTCATTGGATTAGGAGTTTGTATTTTCATTTAGATTTCTAGGAATTTAGTCACTGTTTTTGTTCAATTAACTATTTTTGTTATTTAGGATAGGCAAATTAAATCCATTGGGCTTAAGCATGAATCACTATGTTCTCAACCATTAGGCCCAGAAACAATTAAGTTTAGAGAGGGAGCCTCATCCTTTGCAGAAGTCTGGTGCTTAACCATCTTGCATTTGGAGATCAAGAACTAAAGTTGGAAATATTAGAGTGCAAGGTGAATGATGATCCAACAAAAAAATGCAAATATTTAGAGATTAGAAAATAAAGTTCTTCCTATCCTTTTTTTAATGCTTTTCTTGTACTTTTTAACGAGTTATTTCGTGATAAACACTATAGGTGAGTAGTTCTTTGTTTCTAGGGATTAGGGTAATCGAATAAGGGATTGACAATTTCTTTTGTATTTCCCTCATTTGTTAACGCTAAATATATTTCAATTCCAATTTAGATATTCTTCAAGCTTATGAGTTTGATTCGTTCTTATTTGAATGGTCCTATATGTCAAGGAAGAACTAAAAGTTGAACATTAATATTAAAAATTCTAAAATTTGAATAAAAGGATTTCAAATGACAAAACAGACATAGCCTTTTAGGGTTTTTCCTTGGAATGATCAAATAACTTGATCAGTTTAATTAGATTTAAGTCCCGCTAGAGTGGGATTGATCTAATAAAATAAATTATTGTCAGTTCCTTTTGGGGTTCTTTGAAATTGGACTTTATTTTTCTCATACTCAATACTACATCCACCTCATTTATCTAGAATAAATACAGATTTTGTGAATGGGTAGCCCTTGCAATGGCACCTCACACCGTGCAAAGTCCTAGTTTTTGGCCCCATGTTCATCTCCTACTTCGACCCAGTATTGTGCTGTGTCTAGCATGGGGAAAACCCGAAGCTGCCACTGTTTCTTAAGCAATGAGATTACAAGATGATCAACAGTCAACTAGAACCATGACCTCCTGACGTTGAATCGCACCCAACAGCTACCGGAGTTCTTTGAGGTGACTCCAACAGCACCTTTTAGGTCCAATTGAACCAGTTTGCCTTCCCATTCAATGATTTTGTTCTTCTCTCCTTGCCACTTAAATGTAATCTAATTTAGTGCACTGTAAGTCTATCATCCATTCAATCTTCACGTGCCATATTTTTTCATCACTAATAAGGTCATTCACGGAAGTGACTAAATCCCTTATTCGCCTCTTCATCTATAGCACTGTGTTTACAATTGCTCCCTCCATGCCTCTCTATCTTTCCTCACGTACACCTTAATGAGTGCTCTACTATCAAAAGTCATTAGGGCAAGAATATGTCCAGTAACAATCAAGCATCACTGGAGTTACTCTATGGCAGAGGGAAGCCATGTAAAATTGCCTTGGACCCCCGTTCATTGGCATAAACTACGTGGATTAATGTGTTTCTCCCAAAACATAAAAGTTACAGTGAACACATCCACTAAAACCTATTGAAAATTAAGCAATTCCTTATCTATTATGAACTCTACACTCTTTCAAGACGTATTGAGTGCTATACACCATAAACACACCGAAAGTCATTTGAGAATAATAAAGACTGTAAAAGGAAGAGCTTAATCACATCTATGATAGAAAATAATGACGATAATTTTCATCTTTTAAAAGACAGTAACTACTTTGTTTTATAATTAGGCTTGTATGGACAATATTATTTTTAAAATTTTCTATATATCTATAATTATTTTTTACAATTAAGTTATAAGCATTTCTGCAGATTTCAATCTAATGAAGTGACTGGTCTTCGTTTCAACAATATTATCAACCCACCACTTTCGAAAAAGAAAAAGAAAAACTTAAATATATATTAAACGTAGCTAACGTAGCTACCACCCACTGAAGCTTAGAACTTTGTAAATTCCTATTAATTGGTGATGATAAGGACTTACTTGACAAAAAACAAAAGCATTGAATATCAGAGAGTTCTTCACTTTGATTGCAGGGCGGTCGGGTTCATTCTTCAAACCCAGTAATTTCACACCTTGGAAATTAAGTATAAGCAACACAGAAACTTGATAAATTGCCTGAAAGTTTCCAAACATTACCGACTATTCAGAGACAACAGAAATAATATGGCATAAGTAATGCATTATATTTTTAGCATTCTTCAGTTAAAATTCGCTGCCAGCTTCAATGCGACAGGAGTGCCTCTACATGAGAAACAGAATTCACCTGTATCAGCAGATTCCTCCACATAATATTTGATACAAGCGGTTCACTGTGCAGAAAAACAGATACTATCAATTTTATAACACAAAAACCATAAAAAAAAAAAAAGACACTACATCTGATCTTCTCATAATGGAGTTTAACAATAGGTCAATTCATTGTACGCGAGAGCATTTATTTGAAATCCATGCACGCATGATAAATTCAGCATTCAGTAGGATCTTTATAGCTTTTGGTGATTATTTTCACAGTGATTCACAAAGCCTTTTACCGCAACAATGTGTTTTTACTTACTGTATATTACCCTGCTGTTTTGGTATTTTGTGAAGGATATATAACTTTGACCTTGTACTTTGTTCTATCTTTAATTTTCTTTCTTCCACTAAACAAATGCTAAGAACAAAGAAAAATTACCGTCTGCCCATTGGAAGCTGATCCATTAGGGAATCAGTTGGTGGTTCAGTTGCCAAGGCTAATGCTCCAAGAGTATCCATGATAAGATTTACCCAGAGAAGCTGTTAAGAAATTAAGGAAGGACTTGTTCATAAGGTTGGCCTCCTAAATTAATGAGGGAGCGCCAAGCAGTTAGTGACAAACAGAAAACGAACCTGAACTGTATTTAGTGGGATGTCACCTGTGGAAAATGCAGCAACAACATTTATAGCAAGTGCAGCTATATTGACTGTAAGCTGAAACTGGATAAATTTCTGAATATTTGCATATACAGACCGCCCCCATTTGACAACCTGAATTGGCGAGAGATATTGAAAGGTGGTACCGCTTATGATTCAAACATTTATTCGTAATCAGCTTACACGAAATAATGAGGCTGTGGAATGCACCTTAATACTAAAAAAATCTCTCACAACAGCATCAAAAAATTATAACTATGCATTTCAATTAGTGCCAGAAATAATCCTTCAAGAGGGATGCCTTAAGTATGCATCATTGAGTGAGAATACTTCCAACATCTCTCAAATAAGAAATGAGACTAACCTTCACAACCGAAGCAAAATTGTCATCCAAAATAATGATATCAGAGCTCTCTTTAGCAACTTCTGTTCCTTGTATACCCATTGAAAGACCAATATCGGCCTAAAAATACAAAAATAGAGTCACGAACACAACTATGAAAACAAAAACTAGATTATATAATTTGAACAAAAATTTGCCTCAGAACAATATATGAATATAAAACTGACATAGCAACAATTTTGGCAACAGTTATATTGTATCACTATAATTACTGCCATCATCTTAACATGTATCTAAGATAAAAGTATAAGCATATGCCCCAAAATATAAGAAATGCCTTTCAAACCTCATGTAGTGCGGGAGCATCATTTGTTCCATCTCCAGTTACAGCCACAACATGCCCCTTCCTCCTCAATGCTTGCACAAGCAAAAGCTTGTCATTAGGAGATGACCGTCCCATAACCTATAACATAAATGTACATTCAATCTTATAGACAAAACAGTTTCACCGCTAAGGCTGTTATAGTTGTTGGATTCTACCAATATGCTGTCAACAATTTGTGCTCTCCCTTCATCTGTCAAGGCACGAAATCTTTTTCCTTCAATGATGATTGGCTCTGTAGCTTCAGAGATTGAACCAAGAATTCCACATTCCACAGCTATTGCTTTTGCAGTTTTGACATTGTCACCAGTGACCATTTTTACCTGTGATTAAAGATCCAACCAAGCAAATTAGTACTTCCCATAAGGAGAAAACTGCACACGCCTTGCATACTCCATTTCTTAACCTAAATAGTGTTGATTTTGCAGAATAGGGAAGTTTAGATGAACCTATAATAGAAAAATTGGCCAACACATTTTTGTCATACCAAAAGCAACGATATGGTTTTATATATTAAAACAAATCAAGTCACAGAAGACATCTTAATCCATCGTTTTGCCTCTATCTAATAATTAATGCATTAGCTTGACTGTGAATTTTGCTAAAATAAGCTAAAAAGAGCTTATTTTTATACATTTCTCTATGAAGCTTATTCAAATAAGCTCTTACAAACTCCCCTTTAGAATAGATTATTTTTGGTAAAAACTAAATAGTTTTTGCAGAATTTATCCTGAGGAATGAATTTTATTTTTTGCAAAATAAATCATTGTCTCTATAACAGTCATCAGTGGGTGAAACATTGGCCACTTAGCAGCACAAATAGAGTCCTGTAACATGTTATAAATGTCTCAACGACCTAAGCCTCTTAATGGAACAAAATACCTTAACCCCAGCCTTTTGGCAAAGCTGCACTGCATCTTTGACCCCAGGTCGACAAGGATCCTGCATTTCAACGCATAATTGGCATAAAACAAATTGTAAGAAAATACTGAAAAGATAGAAATCAACATGTAGAAGTCATGCAACAAAGTGTAGGCCCTTTAAGAATTACTATAGACTCTAAACAAGATATACCAGATAAAGAATGACAAATTGAGCAAATTATAGATAATAGCTGTACAGTCATTCAACACAAAACTAAAAAAATGTCAGTAATAACATATAAGTCAAGAATACAATCAGGATGTTATAATACTGGAAACAAGACAAAGATGACAGTGCATTATGACTGAAGGGTATTTTGCTTGGAAGAATAAGGGGAGGATAGACAAAATATCTAGTTTTGACAGCTACATAAGTTAGTAAGAAAAATACATAGGGAATCCAAGGGAAGAGGATCGTTCTGAGAAGATAACATTTATGAACGGATCAGTAGCTCTATTGTGAAAGAGGAAACCCTTAGAAGGAGAATTCTCCTTGTTCATTAAGTTTCATATATCAATAACAGCCCCTTTCCATTCTTTATTTCATTCTTTCTGTACACTCTCATTCGTGGGCTCGCAACTCCATGATAATCTAATTTCTAGTGGAAATATTACCTTCAGGCCAATAATAGCCAATAAAAAAAGATCATCCTCTGGTAATGACCAGTGAGCAAGTTCTTCACCAGTTGGAACATTCTCCATTTCGAATGATCTAAATGCAATCGCAATACACCGTAGACTATCAGCAGCCATATGTTCAATAACCTTTTTAAAATATGACATCTGCGAGCCAGGAAAATTTTACTTAAGAACATTATCAAAATCAGGCAAAAACAAGTATCAAATGGCATTCAACAGTTCATCTAATAGTTCTACCAGCTGTGGTTTCATCAGTGTATGTTACAATAAAAGATAGGGGAAAACTGGATACAGAATAGGAAAACTTAGCACAAAAATGGTAATCAGATAAGGTTTCCAAAAGAAAAATTTAATTGGGAGGAATAACCAATGCCTTTTCTTAAATACGGATCTAAATATTTAATTATTTACTCAAACCTTCTCTTCATCCATCTCCACCAGCTGATCATTAACATCAATATACCCTGTACAGCATCCAAGGACTATCTCAGCCGCACCTTTCCAATGTATATGGATTTCAGAGTCTGTCTGCGGAGTGGTCTGGATGAAAAACAACATATAAACATCGGCATATGGTATATTAGCTACCAAATAACATATCAGTTTAGAACAGAAGCAAAAAATGTACGCATCATAATTAAAATGCCAATAAATTATTACCATCTGTATTGCAACTCCTCCTCGCTTTTTGTCTGAATTAAAGGGGAAGACATGGACAATTGATGATTGTGATCTGACATCATCAAAATGCATCCCAAGCTGAAATTTGATATAAGAGTTAACTAGATATAATTGCATAACCCTCATTAAAATGAAGTCCAAATTTAAAGTTTCAAAACAGACCTTAATTCCCCACTCTAAAATTGCCCTTTCGGTTGGTGATCCAGAAATCTCAATATCATTACCACTCTATCACAAATAGAATTATTCAAAAATTGGTAGAACCAGTCAATTATGAAATTATTATTGGAGGGGAACTGAACAAAGTAAAACCTCTTTATCATACCTCAGGGACATAAACACTTCCATTAGTGTTCTGCACAACACCTTCAAACAGCAAAGAGCGTAGCATACCAGACAACTGGTCTGGTGTATGATGAGGAGTTATCTTCCCACCAATGCAAGCCTCAACCACAGTCATCTATCTCAGAAATTTGGTGAAATTAAAATTTGCTGGCCACATTATTATTTTCATCATAAACTACTTCGAAATATTCACCCAAAATATATAGCCACTGGTCAACCTTCATACACACCATAGTTTATATTCTTGTTCGTTAAATTTATTCTTAACTCCTAATCTTAAATGTTGCTGTGTTTCCTACTTGACATAAACTGGGAAACAGATACGCCACAGTAGAATTAAAATATTGCAACAAGTGCTCTCCAGCAAGTATAATTTGCTTAGAACAAATATTATAAAAAAGGTTTGAACACTGAATAACAACTAACCTGATTCATAGTCAATGTTCCAGTCTTATCACTGCAGATGGTTGTGGCCGACCCCATTGTCTCACAGGCAGAGAGCCTCCTCACCTGCAAATCAATGAGTTATATTATACAGCATTTTCAAATAGATACTGAAATTCAATAGCACAAACAAAAATTGGCATACCAAAGCTTTATCCGCCATCATTTTTTTCATTGAGTAGGCAAGTCTGTAAAATAGTTGATGAGAAAGAGTAACACCTCATTGAAATACGAAAGAGCACACATTGAAAATGTAAAATGGATAGAATGGAGATAATGAAAGCATCATATAATGATAACAAAATAATATTTAAATTAAGATTAAAAACCATAAGACAGAAAAATATCAGATTAAACAACAGAAAATCTACATTGGACCAATATTTGGCACAATAATTTAAAGAAATAAGGATAAAATCTATAAATCAAATTAAAGTACTTTAAATCATATCCATCAAAAGTAGGTAAAATGAGACAAAATTTATGAAACTTACGTTAAGGTAACGGCTAAAGGCAACCCTTCAGGCACTGCAACCACTACAATGGTGACCTACATATTCAACACATTACAAACACCTTATAGTTATCAACATTAAATTCTGTGAAAGGATGCGATATTTATCTATAAATGGATCACACACGATCAGCCATTTTAGTAATTCTAAATGCACATACCGCAACAGTGAATATCTTGATCACTCCATCAATAGCATCACCAAATTTGGTTTTGCCCGCTATAAATTGAACACTTCCATCTGGGTTTCTAGTATGCCCAGAGAAATACCTGTGTTTGCATGTTGCCATTTCAGGGACATGTAAAAAATATAAAAAAGTTTAAAAAATAAAACTTCGATAAAGTGCAAATTATCCACTTCAACTTTTACCGTTTGGCAAATAGCCCTTCCCTTTCACAGTCGACAATTTAACATGCTATAACTTTCAATAGAAAATAATAAATTTCAATAATTAACTCGATAAATAGAAAGGAACATATAGAAACCTGGCCAGTAGCACTATCAGAACGATAACAGCCACAGAGAGTCCAACAATACCAATTAAGGTAGCGACACCATTTAAGCGTACCTACATTGAGAACTTTATATAGGTAAACATAATATTGGAAGCAGGAACTAAAAACAAACTGCATGTAAAAAAGGGACCTGCAAAGGTGTTTCTTCACCATTGTCTTCTGAAATGCTAGCCATCAGAAGCCCCCATTCAGTATTAATACCAACAGCCGTTACCTGAGGAAGGAAAGCAACCAACAAAAAGAAAAATAGAAAAAATCGTTAATGAATAAAATAGATGACTGAAACTAAAAAACAAAATCAATTATTGAAAGAATTGCACTACAATTTAATCCATGTTTCACCAATCTAATTTCCCTCTGTCTGTTGTTCTCAAAAATAAATAGAGGCTAGAATCTCTTCCTGACCAGTATGCACTAGATGAACAATTGACACCATTTCAGAGTGACTTCTCCAGAAAAAGAAAAATGAAAAATTTACTTATAGATCCAACTAGGAAAAGCTTCTACCATTTTGGTTAAACACCATTTTATTTTATGAAAAATTTGAAGTAATTATGGAACCTTAAAAAGCATGAAAATGACAATCAACTTTGTTCTTTTCAGCAATTAAATTGATGTAAAAAAAAAAAATCATCCATTTTTCATTTTTTCAAGGACTGGTAGGTCCACCTCAAACCTTTCAAAGACCAAAATGGTGTTTCAAATGTTTTTGGGCCCTTGGGGACAATTCCCATCTAAGGACCACTTTTTGGTTATATATTAATTATATCAACAACACTTTGGAGACTCCTTACTTTTGTAAATAAAATCAAGACAGGACAATTGCAAAATATAGAAGGGAAAACGAAAGTCCAAAATTTACCAGCATAGTTCCATTGCCATCTGCAACTTTACATCCAGAAATCAGAAAAGGATCATTAGAATTTTTTTCGACCTGAAAAAAATTATTATCCACTTAGGAAAAAGTGAGCAGTAACTAAACTTATTCTCCACAAGATAGAAATAAACACTGACAATTTTGCTCTCCCCGGTCATACTTGATTCATCAATTGCAAGAGAGTGACCAGAGATCAAAACTCCATCAGCGGGGACCTAGAAAAGATCAGTTAAGAACTAAATAACAAGAAATGAAACTATTAGGTTAGGTGTGAGATTATGCAAAAATGGGAAAAGAAATACCTGGTTACCAATGTTAAGGGGTATAACATCACCAACAACAACATCATATATGGAGATCTCAACTCTTCTACCATCTCGAATGACCTTTTCAAGAACAAATCAAAACCCAAATTTAAAGATATATGATGTTTATGATAACAATAGTAATAATAATAAAGTATGTCTATGCCAGAAATATACCTCTAAATGAATGTTTCTCTTGTGCTCATTTAGATCTTGAAACTGAAGAGACTGCTTATAATCACTTATTGCTACAAAAGAGGAGGAGAAACAAACAAGGATATTTTGCACATCAAAGGGGAATATTATAGCTATTATGATAAACAACCATAACAAATGACAAAGTTGATGATGGACTTGTGTTGTGTCTACAGCAAATGCATTTATATAAAATGGAAAGTTCAGAAGCAGAATCTCAATACCTGTAACAAGAATAACAAGAATAACTGCAAAAGCAATGCTTCCCCCATCATACCATCCTTCCTGGATACCCTGAAACAATTAATTCTGAAGATGAACGTAATTCTTAGCATTAACAGAAAAATACTAGTAATACCGAATTATGAAGGAATGAATGAAATGAGAAATAAAAAAAGGAACACTAAAGGTCAAAAGAATTTTTTGTTGACACAACAATACATTAATCAAATAAAAATCAGATGAGCCTGGCATATAGACGATATCATGGTAATAGCATAAGAGCTACTAAGCTAACAGAAAGTTTGTACACCAGAAATCTATCAAGCATGCAAGTAACACTATCAAAGAATACCAAAAAGGAAGAATTACAATGAAATGGGCAATATGACAGCACGCAGTGGGAGGATTAATTTTTGTTAGTAGGCTGAATTAATGAAGGCAGGAATCAGACTGATAGTACAGGACATTAATAATTCCATGCATTTTTTTAATGAAAAACAGTAAGTTTGGAATCAGACTGTCTAGTCTACCTAAAAGGACAAACTACTAAAACTTTATCATCACATAAAAGCACAGAATTGTTTCACAACTTTTGATATGATCTTGAAGGGTTCAATATAATTTTAGGATCTCTTTGTTATTTTTATTATGTTATTAGTTAAGTGGTTGAATGGTCACATGGCAAGATAAAAGATTACAATAAGGTAAATATTGATGAGAAAACAGAAGGAGAATCATTCTGATATTCAATTTGTAGAAAGTTATTGACTATCACACTTAAGAAAGATGAGAAGGTGAGTAATTAGTCATGGAATCGAACGCTGCAAGTTACCCTAATAAGATCAAATATGGGTACTCAGAACTCCATAAATTCTCACAAAGGAAAAACTTAATTTATTTCAGAATTCAAAATCTCCCTCATTGCATTACAAGTATGTCCTTTAAATTTCACACCCTCCTCACGTGACCTTTCAACCACTTAATAAAAACAAACAAAATAAAAATTACAAAGAAAACCAAAATTACATCAGCCCCATCAAGATCATATCAACTTTCTCAACCAATCTCACCTCAGATTTTATCCCCAGTGCTAATGAAGCCATTGCAGCTACCATTAGAATAATCAAGGTCAAATCCTTGCAAGCATCCCACATAAACGACTAAGGCAACAAAAACAACAATATCAGTACAACAACCCTCCAATAAAAAGAGGTGTTATCAAATGATTAATGTGCACAAAATTTACCAAAAAATTTCTTCCAGACTTTCGAGGGTAGTTGTTGGAACCAAATGCATTCCTCCGTATTAACAAGTCGGTATCATCACCTCGAATTCCCTTCTCTAAATTGGTTTTCAATAAATTTGATAACCCTACAACCTTATAAAGTGATTCAGAAGAATCAAGTGAATATGATGACTCTAATCAATATAATTACATATATAAGAAAATCATTCTTATTACACTTACCCCTTCACATTCCCGCAGAGTAGCAGTGTCTCGGTCCCTTGAAATTGAAGAAAGTTGTTCTTGTCCAATTGAAAATTCTCCGATGGAGCTCAAATAAGGTTTTATAGTTCCAAGCCCTAGCAGTTAAAAGCACCGAGCATTGATATTGGAAAGAAAATAGTGTCTACAATTTTAGTATACCAAGGGTAAACTCGCTGTAAAAATGATTTAGCAAAGATCTAGGGAGCATCAAGCACCAGCAGCACATCAAAGCATTTTCAACTTTGGTATTTAAGTTTAGAATTAAGATAATATTATAAACACCTTTTATCACTGTGAAATAGGATAGCACTAGAATCTCCAAATGATAAGTATGTCCAAGGCTTGATAATCACAAAAAATAATTGGATATATCATGCAAACAATTTAGAATTAAGGTAATAATACACACTTTTTATAATCATAAATTGGTAAGACCATTACAAATGTCTGTAATAATAATTTTTAAACATTACCTATGCTTAAAACTAACATGCAAATAATGTATAGCAACAAAACAATATAAAAGGGAATGGACAAGTCATAAAACTACAATTGACATGCTAAATGAAGTTGATCTGCTAAGAGGATAATTGGTTCACATTAAACAAAATGTCAGACACGATACTTAGAATGATTATTGGTTAAAACCACATGTCAAAAATATTTCAGTACTTGACTTCTAAGCTAAAGGTTTTTCAGACACATGTAACAAATGGCATGAATATTAGGTCATTAACGTTAGAAAGGCTTATCAAGGGAGACCAGTCATACCAGGCACATATTATTTCAGACTTTTTCCATACCATTATGCAGCTAATCAGGTGATAGTACACCAGACTAAAGCAACCGTTATTTATGAGCAAAAGTAGTACAAAGGTACAAACCCTATTGATTTTATTCACAAACTACTAGAACAGGTAACCTTCATGGCCAAACAGACTGAATACAGAACTCAGGTGTATATTAGCAGAACAAGAAATCAAAGAAAATAATACAAAAGATAAGTAAAAAACATTGAGAGAAAATTTTATAAATTGCAGAACAAGAATGAAATATATTTACAACAAAAGTGTTTCTAACAATATAGGAGACAGAGTAAATTCTTAATTGGAAAACTACTATGAATTACTAGTGTTCTACAATTTTTACACATAATAGTGAAAACAATCTAGTGACTCACCATTCAATTGCCCAGCTTCCTTGAATCGATATGCAGCCTAATAGAGTAAATTAGTTAATTAGTATACTTAACACATGTAACATGAGAAATAATAAAGAAAGTCAATTGAGGAATCGAACTTGAATGGCCCGTGTATGCACTATAACAATTCTTAATACTCTCTTCTTTTCTTCTTCTTTCTTTAAGTCTAAGGTGTAACGAAATCGACGAGAAGCATTGAGCACCAGTGCCGCTTGCTGAAACACCAAAGGAATTATTCGTCCCATCATTGAACAAAACATTGTGTTCGAAAGATAAAAATTAAATGCATGTCAAAAATAGCCATATACAAGTAGCAATTGATGCTACCACAGTTATTATAAAATAGAACTCTAATACTGCAGAAATAGTGAACAAAGGTGGCTTCAAGTCCCTGGTGCAAGATCAAGAAAATGGGCTGTATTCTTGAGCCATTGTAAATAAAATATATCTTGAATGTTCAAACCAGCATGACAAAGACAATCATTAAGTGTCTATTACGACCAAACTACCAGAACTGTAGTGATAGTACTTATTATCTTGTCACAAACAACTTTTTTCCCGCGTGAAAATGTTAAACCCTTCTATTAATTGAATGATTTCTTTACCTCCTGCAACATCTGAAAATTTCCAATCCCAGAAGAATTGAAAATTAACTATAGATATTTCATTAAATATCACCGTGCTTTTGTCCCATGAATAAAAGTTATATTTATCCATCTATATTTTGCAATGGGCAAAAGTATAGAAACCCAGCAATTTGCATTACTCTTTTGGAGTCCAAATTTATTACCCTAACAGAATTTCAAAACCCTAAATCTAATTCAAGTCTTCTTAAACTGTCCACCTAAGAAAAAAATTAGAATTTGGGAAACACAAGGAAGGCATTTCAGATCAAAATGATTTAAACCAAAATTTTCAGACTGGATCTCCCAATAAGGGCATAAGCACTTTATCCTTCGATAACCTTTACAAGAAACATAAGGACTGATCCCAATGTAGCTTCCAAATTGACTATTGTTCTCACTATCTAGCGACCAGCAAACAATGGATCCAATTTGTCTTCAACCATAACTGTCTAAATAATTACACAAATATGTCCTCCCTCTTTGACTCCCTCCATACATATCAGTGGTTGTTGATAAAAATTTGAAATGGACGCAATATAATCTTCAATCAAAATATTATGCTACCAAACACAGCTGGCGTTCATGCACAAATCAAAGACTCAATCAAAGCAGGCCTTTCTGCCTCTCAAGTACTTTTTCCAAAGTTATGAGGTGGGGTTAAACCCTCACTACCGAGGTTCTCTAGAAAGATTAAGAACTGAGCTTTTTGATGTTGCTGTTTATAGATAGTAAGAATCCTGAACTGCCGCTGGTAGTCCTGACAATACCTCAAATATGTTATTTGCAAGTACAGAAAGGTATTCAAAGTAATACTTCCAATGGCACACTTTGGAATACAGTGTTTTGGAAGAGATTCACAAGATGTTCAAAACAATACTGAAGATCCCAAAACTGTGCTAATTGGAATGTATACTGTATTGTCTTCAATACTCCAATAGTCCACTAAAGACCTGTTGTTAGAAATGTTGATTCTTTGGCAACAAAAATTCAATCAGCTCCTTGTTTTTATACCAATATTGTACATTTTTATCCGTCCGCTCCATAGAAAGAACCTTGTTTAGTCTCATAATTCAAAATTCTATAATTTTGGACCTCTAAATAAACGGGTATATCTATAAGAAACAGGTTGTATAAACTTGTCCTAAAGCCCACAACAGAAAAGTTACTCCGGTTTGACAGCATTTGAGTACTAATGCTAAACTGGTAGATGTTCAAATATTTGCGTCAGTGAGTACAGGTAGGTTCATGAATGCTAAAATATTGTATTAGCAGGGGAAATTTTTCCATATAAACCTTTAAATGAAATAAGATTCAAATTTATATTGCAAAAAATACTCAGTCAGCACATGAACTTGGTATTTTTTAAGGCATTTACTATCCACTTATCTTTTCAAACATGTCTTCTAGAAACCATACTGTCAATCCAGTCCTCTAGCCCCTGATCTCACTTCATTTAAGGAATGGATATTCTCATGTGAGTTCAAGAGACCCTAAACACCACCCCAGATGAGCCACTATTTTCTCCATGTCTTTCTCTCTCTCTCTTCACATGGCCCTAACACATGAAATAACTGACTAAGTGAATTCATTCCCCTTCTGCGGATCTTAATTTCGATTTTGTTGACTATTAAAATGATAGAAAGCACTCTCTCTCTCCCTCCCTATATCTCTTTATTTTTTGCGTCATATAGAGTTTGTTTGAAAATAAAAATTAATAAGCACTTCTAAAGGAGAAAAATAAGAATTAAAAATGAAATGAGTTTCTCTAGAAACTAAAATAACTCATGCTTAGGCACATCTGCAAAAAATCTTCCATATTACTTTTTCTATATGATGATTTTTAATTCATACGTAAATTAACTTTAGTTTATGGAGAAGTTTATTTCATCCTTTTTTCTAATTTTCATTTCCCAAAAAGTGTTTGTAGGGAAATTGAACCAAATATGTTCAAAGTAAAGTTTGGCAAAATATATTGGCTCAACAAGCGAATCCCACCCCACCCATGTACGGGGACGGCACCCAAAATCCGAGAAGACAAGACATCGATAGCATGCTAGGAAAACCAACAAATACCCAACCCCTACAAGATTATTGGACAGGTCAAAACCGCAAATAGTTTTAACCGGCTTCATTGAAATAGCAACACATGCCCACGGGGAATAATATATGTATTCAGTACAAATTCAAAACAGACAAAATGTATTAGTCGTATTATTGAAAATAATATGACATAAGATAGTAACAGCAATAGAGTGAATTAGAAATAATGTTGACACATACCCTCCAGCGCCTGAGGCGTTGAACCGGAGCATTCTTTGTTCTGGTAACATCAAATGGATCAGCAGAAAAGTCTCCGTCATCAAAATCATCAGAGCATCCAGTGGGAGACCCGGCCTCAATATCACCCGGCGTCTGGCTGCCAGGATAACCCTTGGAGAAGCTCATGTTTCCGAAAACTGTCGCAGGAAAGATGACACCGTCACTACCTAGTATCCCTTACTACTACTACTTCACAGTATATCACTAATAACCGTTTTTATTAACAACTCTACCTCCACTCTCAGAACAAACCTCACCGTATCAAAAGAAAACCTAAATTCAGTTTTTCTACTTCGGAATTAAGCACCGCAATCCAAAGCATGTTCAAAAGAAAAGAAAGCAGTTCAAATCTCCACCATTCAAATTTCAACTGATTTGTCGTTTCATTATTATTCAAAGTCGCAGTTCACTTATCACACATCCCTAAATTCAAATCAATCACTTTCAATTGCACAGTAAAACACATATGTCTAGAAAATTAAATCCCTAAAACCCCTCTCTATATATATATACGCACCATTACATTAGGCTTATATAGTGCATAATGAGTATCACTTTCTTATGTAGCAATAAGCATAGTAGTAGCCCGTGGACTTACTGGGAAAGTAAAGAGACTATATTAGTAGTCTGGTGCTGAGAACGGTATTCTCGTCTTCGTCTTCGTCTTCCTCTATCTCTTCCTATGTAACCTGAAACCCTTCAGAGAAGGAAACGAACACTGTTATACGAATAAATAACGCAACAGCATTTAAAACAACAATAAAATTAATTTCCATTTCCGTTCACGAGATTTCCACCTCATGCAAAAGAATCCTCATAAATAGAATATATACGCATCGTTCCCCTCTTTCGAGGAAATTTCGTTTCACGATTTAAGTGCAGTATACAGTTTACGCGCCTAAATTATATTCTCTTTCACTTTTTGTTTTCTCATTTCCAAGATTGTTGAATCAGCCTTTTTTCCAATTCCTAATAGAGCTTTTTCGTGTCATCAGTTGATAAACGCAACATTTCCTGTAGTGAAGTGGTTCGGTTTGATTCAGTCCATTTAATAGCCACAACAGCACGAGAATCAGAACCTTCACTTTTGGAAACGACAATGACAAATAAACTGAATATGTTTAGTTAATGCAAAGTAAGTTTTGAGATATGATGCAGGAAGCAGAAGTAAATAATGGTTGAAAGAGACGAATAACTAACTTGTGGCACAAATCAAAAGCTACAAGTGAGCACTCACTAATGCAATCCGTGAGATTGGATGCTTCAGAGTTCAGGCGTGGAAATAAACAATGGCATGTGAATAATACTAACAGTACCGTCATAAAATATTCGATGGAACGTTACTCTCTTTGCTTGCACTTCTCGGTTGATTCAGTGAAATCGCACACAAAACAAACTTTCAATAATGCAAGGCGTAAACTCGCTTACGCTTATATTCCATACTTAGGCACTGCTGGCAAGCAATAAAATACGCTCTTGCATTCTTCTTTTTCTGTAACACAGCTATGCAAATCTTGTTGAGCGCGCCGAGAATAATTTGAAGGTTAAAAGACTTCAATTTCGGATTCATTTAGTTTTCTTTTTACTTTTTAAAAACAATCTCAGTAATTAATTTTCAAAAACTACTTTTAAGAATAAGTTTGAAAAAAAAAAGTTTCAATGACTGATCTAGAAAACAATTAAAAAAAGAAAATAAACTTTTTTTCTCGTTTTTGTTTTTAAAGTCTCGAAAACAATTAAAAATGAAGGAAAGAGAAAACATTATATTGGAAAGTAAAATTTTATTTATTATTTTACTATTATATTGATATTTTAGCCGATTTGTTATTATTATAATATAGAAAGTTATTGAATATAATAAGTATTTTTGAATAAAGATGCTAGCTGACAAGGGTTTTTATGTGAATTGATGTGTACTTAATTAAGTAGAATATAGGTTTTTTCCACCAGTCACTATAACTCAAGAGCATGTCTCCGTGCATCATGGCCGAAGTTCTGGTCACAAATTGAAATTCCAACACGGAAATCATAAATTTCTTTTATTAATGTATCTATCTCAACTTTTATTTAATTATAGGTTTAAACTCTCCATTGGTCTTTATATTTGTGTGCAAATCTTAATTTGGTCCTCAAGTTTTGAACTGTCTGAATTGGGTCATAATTTTTGTAAAAATGTACACATTTTACCCTAACCGTTAAGTTGTCTCAAACGGCGTTAATTGATGCTGAGATGAATTTTTTATTTTAGGCTTAATCCCTCCTTTGGTCCTTATGTTTGTGTGAAAATCTCAGTTCGATCCTCAAGTTTTGAACTGTCTCAATTGGGTTGTCTCAATTGGGTCATAATTTTTGAACTGTCGACAACGGCAGCATTTTTTAGTTTGAGAGGGAGAAAAAGTGTGAGTCGGGGGTTTGAGGGTTTGAGGGTGGAGGAATGAGTGAACTGTGATCAGTGATTGGAAGGAAAAAGAAAGAGCATAGCCACGTGGATTTAATGATTTTAAAACATAAAAAAAAAAATTACAGCTCAGTTCAAAGTTAACGTCGTCTCAATACACTTAACGGTTGGAGTAAAATGTTGTAAAATGTTTGCATTTCATAAGGACTTGAGGAAAAACTTGAGGACCGAACTGAGATTTTCACACAAACATAAGGACCAAGGGAGGGATTAAGCCTAAAATAAAAAATTCATCTCAGCATCAATTAACGCCGTTTGAGACAACTTAACAGTTAGGATAAAATGTGTGCATTTTTACAAAAATTATGACCCAATTGAGACAGTTCAAAACTTGAGGACCAAACTGAGATTTGCATACAAATATGAGGACCAACGGAGGGTTTAAACCTTAATTATAATTTATTAATTTTTTTTCAAATTATTTACCATTAAATAATTAATATAATACATTTTAATATATACTTTCAGACTATATACAATTGACTTCTCTTTTCATTTAAACTTTAATTAGTCGTATTAAAATATATTTTCTATTATTAAAAAAATATAAAATTAAAAGATGGTCATTAATTTCAAATGGTTATTTTAAAATTTAACTGTTAAAAATTTGACACCAAGTAAAAATAATATTAATATAAAAAATAAAAATGTCATTTATAAATTTATTATATAAAATTGAATTAGATTTAAAATTTATTTTATAATGTAATATTAAAATTATTATTAAAAAATTTATCCTAACAAAATTTTTCAAGTATTAATTTCATTTCTTAACCTCTATAATTGAAGTCAGTAAAATTGAAAAAGAAAATAACATTATCTACTGTTATATAAGAAAAAGCACCTATTTTGTTAATTAAGCCAAACACTTCAATACATAGAAGAAACAAACAAAAGTTTCCTTATTTCCCGTGGCATTGTCCCTCCAAAAACAAAAAAGGCAAACATTTTAGGTAATCAGACGCATCCATGTGGGGATAAGAATTTGGAGTAAAATTCATTTCTGGAAGAGCTTAATATTTCATAAATAAAAAAAAGTTGAACTAAAAGATAGATTGTTTAAGAGACAGACAAAAAGTAAAAGATTATTTAAGAGAGATTATTACCTTTACAGAATGATGCTGATTTGAACTATTTATTCTGGAGCAGTGTGTTCACATCATTTGCAGCAGATTGCAGTCAGAACAAATCTGCAACTCCTTGCAAGATATCATATCTTATCTTCAGCAAAGAATGTTAGCTACTATCAGAGTTTGATATTCATTTCACCTTGCATGAAATGAAGGGTAGAAGTATTTGAAGAGTGCAAATTTTATTCCTTGGTTTATAGTATATTGCTCCTTGAAACTTCCATTACTCAATAAATTTGTTTATAGCATCAAGAAAGGTACTAAAGGTATCATAGGATTAATATTGGGCCCGAACATGCCTTGTTCTTATGGGAAAACAAAAAATGCTCTTTTTTTCTAGTTTTTAAAGCTATTCTGTCAGTTTGCTCTCTTTTTTTTCATTCACCCATCGAGAATTAAGTTCTAATGTGCATAATTTAGTTGTTTGATATCATTCAAGCATGTTGTTGGTTAAAAAATATTATCTAACTAAATTTTAAAAATATCAATATTAAATAAATAAATTTTTAAAACATTTTTATCACGTCTAATAATATCATATCACGTAATATTTTTCTTAGACATCGATTAAGAATTATATTCTTGTTACTCAATGACTTTACTTCTTTAGAAACACAAATCTAAAACTATTTATATATCTTTTTTTTCTTTTTCACATATTTTAAATACAAAAATATAATATTTATAAAAGGTTATAAATATAAGATACTCATGTTTTAAAATATATTCTCCGTTTAAAATTAAAGATGTGAAATTTTAATAAATATAAATTTTAAAAGAATAAATGAAAGAAAATTTATAGAAAAAAAAAGGCTATAAACTTTATTCTTTATTTTTTTTAAAAGTTCTATCTTTATAAAATGTTATTCTCTCAGTTTAACTTTTATCTAAAATAGAAGTTTAACAACAAAGTTATGTTAACACAACTTAGTTTGGAAGAGCTAACAGAATGAAGATTAAAATAAATCTAATCATATTCTTTATCGGGTGCAAGTGATCTATTTCCTTCTAACATTAAGATGATTATAAGGTTATAAATATTGTTCAATATGGCTACAAAAAATGCCTTTGATTTTTTATATTTATTTTTTTAGTTTAGTAGACGATTTTGAAATATTTTAATTGACTGACTATAATCCACATATTTAATAAAAGGACAACTATGATAACGCACATAATTTTAATTGTTGAATATTTATGAACACGTAAAATTATAAAAATATAATTTTATTATTAGCTTACAATTTAATTTTCATCATTTTATTTTTACCTGTGAATCTAATTAGCCATTTTAAGTGGATAATTGCAATATCACTTTATTTTATGCTCTCTTTTTTTTATTAAAGGAATTCGTTAAGAGAAAAATTATTAACATCAGACAATAGGTGTGGCAAAGTGAGAATCCGACTATCACATACTTCATTATTACAAAAAATTTTGATGAATTAAAAATTTCATAATCCCTCTTATTCATGATAAGTTGATGGGTTAATGAATTAATCCATGCTTTATTACTCCAAACTATTTTACATATTTATTTCAATATATGAATTTACTTGATATATTATTTTATAATATTTTTAAATTTTTACTTATTTTATCAAATATTATTATAAAGATAATAATTAAAAATTGAAATGTTTAACTTGTATAATTTTACAAACAAATAAATTTAAAATATAAATTACTCAAATATTATTAAATATTATTTTATTATTTAGAAAATTAATTTATCAACATACACAATTAAAAATAATGAATAATGATAATAAAAAAATTATAAAAAATGATAAAAAATTAATAAATAGTTGTTGCAAGTTAATTCATCTTCAATTTAACTTAAATTCATTTAACATATGAATTAAGTAAACAAAATATAATTTGGCCAACATTTAAAAAATTAATTTTTTTTAACAAAATCCAAGTTAAATAAGTAGTAAGTCATGTTATCTTGGGGACTTAAACTTATTTATATATTTTTGTGAATTTATCTTAGCACATTCGTTAATAATTAGATGGTAAAAGTTAATAATACGATTAAAATCATATATTTATCATATGTATGAACCAAAATTGGAAAGTTAAAATCACTGCTAAAATTATCTGTTTTTAAAATGTATATATTATATTAGAAAATTAAAATTATGGATCAAAATGACTGCGGGAATAGCTGCAAAATGACCTTTACAAAATCTTAAGGTATTTTGGTTAGTGTATAAATTTTACAAAATTGATTTAAATAACTATTTAGTCTCTATTACATTTTTTTATCCCTTCAATTTTTTTGGTAGATGTGGTAACTAAACAAACATTATAAAGACAAAAGATTTTTAAAAAAAAAACACTCATTATGCTCTAAGCTTTTATATTCTTAAATTTAATAATTAATGTGTATCATATTTATTAAAAAGATATTTACAATTATTCGTTTAATTTATATTACTAAAAAACTATAAATCAAACTTTCATCTTTTAGATCTCCCTATTAACCTTGTGGTAATTTTTTTCTCCTTTTAAACTCAAAGCACAACTTTAGTGGCTAAATGCATAAATATATCAACTTTAATGGATAAATGAAGAAATATATATAAACCCAAAAACTGTTGTTCTACATTTAATTAATCAGTAAAATTTTAAAAATAAAAAGTATAAGTTTAATTATATTTTTAGTAAATGAACTTAAATGTAAAATTGAAATTCATTCAAATTGAAAAATTCATACAAAACAAATCATCTTACTTCATTAAAACCTATCCTTTAGAATAAGTGAAATTAACCTTTAATTGAGGTGTTTAAGAATCATAAATGGATTAAAAGATTTAAATTATTATTTTTTTCTCTTATTTTTCCTTCTTCTTACATTTTTTTTCTTTCTTTTTTTTCTTTTATTTTCCTCTAAACAACCTAACACGAAGGATCTCATCACTACACCTCCTCTATCCATCTAAACCCATCCGAAGGAGCCTTCGTCAGTTTTCTCTCTTTTTCTTCTTAACACAGGCATGGGAGTAAAGTTTTTTTGTGTCAGACCACTGTCAACAATAAGACTCAGGGTCGCGTGTTCCACGTCAGTTTCATCTTTGTCCAAGACCATGCTTTAGGTTATGTTAAATCTTTCACTTTTCAGAGCTTCATGATGGTTGCACTTGCTTTGTTTTAGGGATTAATTGAATTTTAAAGACCGTGCTTCTTTGTTTTTGTGATATTTTTAAGTATAAATTTCAAGACATTACTCGAGACTTTTGTGATTAATCTATGTTTTGTATGGTATTACCACATTGATTAATTAGGGTTTGATCTTTGGCTAGGTATTTGTTTGGCCTGATTATAGCAAAGTATGGAAGCTCGGTTTGAGTTTTGCATCTGACTAGAGTGATTAAAACATGTTTTCTTTAGTTGGTGACAGTCTAGGACAGAGGTGAAGCGCGTGGTCACAAGTCTTGCTGTTGACAATGGTCTTGCAGGAAGAAACCCTCTCCAATACATGAGTGAAGAAGAAGAAGAATTTGGTTGGCATCGTCATCAAATGAATTTGGTTGGATGAAGGAGATGCAATGATGAAACCTTGCTGTTGGGGTTGAGGGTCACGTAGAAGAAAACGAAGAAGGAAAAGAAAATAAATTAATTAATTAATTAATTATACGTGTTAGTGATATCTCATTCACATATTCAGATCTTTAATTCATCCAGCATAATCATTAGACACATCAACTAAAATTTAATATGTAATTGGCTCTTCTTGAGGATGTATCTTATGCATTAACAAAATATAAGAATCAGTTTAAATATAAAAAACGAATTCTAATTTTATATATAAATTAAGCCACTAATAATTAATCTAATTTTTTTATTTACTTCATTAACTAGGGAAGCTTCCAAACAAGGAAAAATTATTAATCAGTATATTTTCTTTCCTTCCACATCAAACTAAAAAGAACATGTACAAGAACTAAGAATTGAAAGCATACTTTAGCATCGTGATTATTATAATTATAAAATCATTATTATAATTATAAAGCTAAGTACTTGTCTTGAACCCTAATTAAGGGATTAAAAGTGGTGAGTAAACAGCACATATAGTATATAGTATATATATATATATATATATATGTGTGTGTGTGTGTGTGATGAATGGAATGGAATGGAATAGTAGGCATCATACCTTCAGTGCAGCAGAAAAAAGTAAAAGGGATGGATGGATGGATGGATGGATGGATGGAAGTGAACAGAAACAGGAAGTGACGAAGAAAACGCAATATTCTCTCTGCTCTCAGCCCAAGTTTTGAATCTGCTTATTCTTTGGAATCATCTTGAAGTTTTAAGCACTGCAGCATCTTCGCAATAAATATACTACACTCTTCTCTTCACAGACACATGAAAAACGAAACTTCTTGGAAATTTAAGTGGGGTCTATATATGGCTACTCTATTTTTTATTTTTCTTATTTTTATGCTTATATATCTTCGTGCAATAATTCATTCCACCAGTAATATCATAAACTATTTCTACCATAAATTTGTTAGATTTTAGAAAAAGTTTTAAAATAATTGAAAAAGTTCAAAAAAAATTAAATATAACGGAAGAAACCTATTAAACACTAAACACTATAACAAGAGGTTCAACTTTTTTTGTTTGAGAATTCTTTCTCTCTTCTCAAAATTAAGAAATGTGTGAATCCATTTAGTTTTTCAAAATTCTATATCTAATAAATTAAATTGAATTTGTAATTTAAATTTATTTTAATTTAATTAATTATTTTTTTATTTTTTAATTTAATTTATATTAAATTAAATTTATTTTGTTAATTAGATTTAATTCAATGAAATTGATCACTAGACTTGACAATTTGGTCTATTAGACACAAGTTGAGTCAACTTTATTAAACAATGATTCAAGTTGATTATTTTTACTCTAGACATGACAAATTTGAATCAATTAAGTTCTAGTTTCGGATTAATTTGATTCAATCTAAACTCGGATAAACTTTGACTCAAGTTGACTCATACTCACTTGGATTTGATTCACTTGATTGAACTTGGGTCTGAATTGCCTCACTTCAACCTCTCCTAAAGATGACTTAAGTTAACCAAGGCTTAGATTAACTCAAATTAAGTTTGGCTGATTTTGATCTATACTTGGGATTGAAGACACTTGACTAAACTTTGACCTAGGCCAATTCTACTTGACTTGGACTCATGTTAAACTAAATGTAATGATATATATTTGTGCTATCAAAAAGGTCATCCAATCCAATCTGACTCGATCAACCACAAGGTCACTTAATGAGTTAAACCAGTTAAACCACTCAGTAATAGTGGGTTAAACCAATTATCTCACTTAATTATGAGTTTTTTTTAAATTAAAATTAATAATTAAAAAATTCTAATTCAAATGTAAATAAAGAGGAAGAGTCTTAAATTATATTTATGATCAATCAAACATAAAATTTCATTCACACAAAGATATATCAAAAATGTTCTCAAACAAAATTTTTAGTAGCTTCGTAGTGATTCATTCTTTTTATTTTAAAAATTGAGTTACTAAGTATAGATTTGTGGAGTTTTCATGTTGTCTAATTATTTTAAAAAGAGTCTTCTTTTTAATATTTTTTTTAAATGACTAGTCCAACGAAAAATACTTATTTGAAAATTAAGTGGATTGTTGAGCAGTCATCACGAATTCAATCCAAATGAGTCGGATTCAAAATTGGCCTGTATTAAAATTTTAAATTTTTATTCAACCTAAACTCGTAATAAGTCAAATTAACTTACGGGTTCTAACCTATTTTGACAACAATTATATATTAAAAAATTAAATTATTAAATATTATTTGTAATGTATAAATTTGACTAATAATTTTTTAAAATTAACTCTAACTCACTTGATCGAAATAATAGGATTAAAATATAAAATATTTTAATTTCTCTATCTACCCAAAATATTTAAAAAATAAAGTAAATTAATTAAAAGCTATTTAAATAGTGTACATTTTAATATCTTGGAGCTCTATATTATAAAGGAAACTCGAATTATTTTAATCTCTTCCACGTTTTTTATTTTCATAAAATGCTTTAGCATTTACGAAAACCGTCCAAGAGGACACCCCCCATGTGAAAACTAATACTGACAAGCTCGTACAACACTGAAAATTCTTGGCAATTTCCGAGCCCGTATCCAATTATTTTTAGCCATTTTTTTATTTTAATATTTTAATATTTTAATTTTATCTCATCTTTATTTTCAACCAAACTAATCTCCTATATGTTAACAAAGGTTACTAACATTTTTCAAATTCATTATACTGTTATTAACATAGGAGCTCGTTATCATTTAAAAACTAATGTATGAAGAAAAATATGTAGGTAAAGAACCATCTTCGCTTTAACCTAATATTGTAAGAAAGATTTAGACCTAAACTATATATTAATACCATATCAGAACCAGTCTTGCTAGATCAATGTAAAGCATTATTTAATGTTGTTTTAAACACAACATGTAATGGGAGTACAACATATATGAATATTAACAATTTTATGTACATTACAAACGTCTTAGAATATCCAATTCTACTAGAGACTTGATAAAATTGTAAAGTATTAACATATGAATTATATGATAATCAACATTTTTTTTTATCTAACTGAAATTATAATAGCTAATCGAATATTGAGGATAATATGTTTATTTTTATACGTGGATCTTACAACATATTATAATAGTATCGTACGTGTTTTAGTTTTATTTTCAAAATATTGAATTTCCATATGAATGAATTCACATCAATTAATGATAAAATAAAATTATAATATATTAATAAATGTAAGTTTTATTTTATAAATTATTATTATAAAACTAAGTTAGATTTGAATTTCATTTTAAAATATTATCAGAAGTCATTCATGTTTTATTTTATCGATATTAGCCCAACATATCAAGTCCTTGACTCTCAAGTCTTCTTATTTTTCATACTCAATATCTTTACAATGAATAATGAATGAGTGTTTCATGGATGTAAATAAATATTATTTTATAAACTAATTTTATAATATTTAATTAAATTTAAAGCTTGTTTTCCAAAAAATAACCCAAAAAAAGAAAAAGAATACACATTAATTATAAGAATATTATTAAATTCACACAGTAAGATAAATGCTCACTTAGATTTCCTCTGCATTCATAAATGGTTTGATGCAGATGGCAGAAGAAAGTAGCTATACTATATATTATGTATTCTGCATTCGAAGAGGAAAATTGCTTCCACTGAAAATTCGTGGTAATTTGACAAATGACTTCTGAAAGTTAATGGCAATATATATACACGAGCTTTGATATTCTAGGTCGTCTTTAACTGTTTATTATTATTATTATTATTATTATTTTAATTTCATTCTAGGGGATATCATAAATAATTAAACAATTCGTACACAAATACAATAATAGGATAGGTATCCTAGTCTATTTTTTAATTTTAAATTTGTATAATACATTGATTATATTATATTATATCAGTGTTGTATATTTATTTTATTAAAGATAATGGAGTTAGAAGAGAAAAAGATAAAATAGGCATTTTTCACTTTTGTATATTATTACTTTTGTTATAGTCTTTGTTGTCGTTGCAGTTTCAGTGATATTGTCATGGCACTTTCACTATTAATATATATATATATATATATATATATATATATATGATTTGCTAACCTGCGTATATCTGTTTTTTACTTGATACGTATACCAGATTTTAGTAGACAAAAATACACTAATATATCATGGATTCTAAGTTTTAAGATTAAAAAAAAGAAATCCTCAAACTCTTACTCACTTCCCTCATTCCTCTCAACTCTTTCTCTTTCATCTCTCTCACTCCAACATTTTCTCTGTCATCGCTACTGTAGCTCCAACTGAAAAAAAATCAGAAACATTCGCTGTTAAACAATTTTTTACAAAAAAAAAAATGATTTTATAATGAGTTTTCGTTTCATAATTTTTGTCTTATCTAATTTTATCTAATTTTCACAAGCATAATGAAATCCGAAAGAATTCGTAATTGGCCTGGAAAAAAATCAGAAACACTCACTCTTAAACAATTTCTTACAAAAAAGATTTTATAATGATTTTTCATTTTATAAATTTTGTCTTATCTAATTTTATCTAACTTTCACAAACATAATGACATTTGAAGGAATTGATAATTGGCCTGAATTTTTTTAAGAGATGATTATTCAACATCCGCAGATGATGAAATTAGAGAGGTTAGTGAAGATGATGAAATTGAAGAGATCTTGAATAAACCTTTTCCTGAAATTGAAGATGATAAAATTGTTTAACAGCGAGTGTTTTTTCAGTTGGGACTAGCGTAAGAATCATAGAGAAAATGTTAGAGTGAGAGAGATGAAAGAGTTAAAATCTATTATGTATTAGAGTATTTTTGTCTACTAAAATCCGGTACACATTACTAAATGTACCACCTGAAAAACAGATGTACGCAAGTTAGCAAACAAATAAATATAAATATATATATATATATATATATATATATATATATATATATATATATTGTTACAATTTCTTTCATACATATCACTTCTCTAGTCAATGGAATCTTTCTTAGAAAATTCGTCGGAAAAGCATCACATCGTTATTGTATTAAGAACTATTTTCACTTTTATTATTAGTGTAATGGAAGGTTTCTCTTCGTTCTCATATCATTGTTATTATAAATTTTGTTGTCAGGTTTAATTAAATTTTTAAAATCTTATATATATTAAAAAAATTCATTTTATTGAGTGTTCATAATATATTTTATTTTTATTAACATATCTTATTGTTTATTTTTGCTGTTAAGAAGATTATGTGATCATTACTTTTGTTACTCCATCTCCAATTCATTGATCAATAGTCTCTTTTTATTTTGTTTGCCTCTTTTATCTTATAGATCTAAATAAAAATTCAAAAAATTTAGCCTTTCATGTTAAAAAAAAGTTATAAATGAAAAAAATATATAGAAAAAAAAATTGATAATGAGATATGTTACGGATAGAGGGTCGAGTATGTGGTATTTTTAGTATATGCAAAATGTGTATTTATGTAGTCCTTTTAATAAAATATTTGGAATTCTAGATCAACGAATAATAATAATTATTATTGTATAATTTGCATTATGAGACATGTATTTTCATCCGTCTAAGTAGACTTAATCTCAATTATAATCCATAAAAACTAAAATAAAATATTCTAAAAATGAATGAAAACATGAAGTTGCACACCACCCACATACACAACTTCTTTCATCCGTCTATAACAAAGAAGAGACTTTGACCGATTTATTTTATTCTTTTCCTTAAAAGAGAGAAAAAAAACCTGAATCGAAATAAAAATTCTTAAAAAATTAAGAAACTTATTCTCTTTTATAAAAGAAAAGATGGAATTAGATTTTGAATGGTTTCCCTTTCTCTCTTATCCTTTACTAATTTCTTTATATAAATTACAAAAATCATCCACTAAATATTGTCCTACTAATAATGTCAGGCATAACCTCATGATTAAACTTTGTTTAAATATTTGATGCACCTATATACTTATTAAATTAAAATAATTTTGCATAAGTTAATCCTTACATTTAATTGTATTCATTCAAAACTAAGTACTCTAGGATAGAGACATTAAATATTAAATTTAAAAAATAATACTTTAATATATCAAACCGCTTCTATTAAACTACAACCATTAAAAGTTGAGTAAAGCATAGCTTTAATTAGTCTAGTATTATCAATATACTCACAATGTTCGCACGATTGATGAAAGTAAAGTTACATTTTTCTATAAGAAAATATAGTATAGAATTAAATACATAGAAAAACTAGACCTCACAAATATGAAGTCAACATTGAAAAATATTTTCCAAAGCAAAAGAACTAGCTTTTTACACACTCTTCATTCCACTTTTATTTAATTAGTTTTGTCCCTTTTCTTTTTCCACAACCCACATTTGGAGTGAAACACATGTTAAGCAATATGCACAAAAGTATAAATACTATTTAATGCTTTCTTAGGTAGAGAAAAAATAAAATTAAAAAGTAAAAATAGATATTGGTTCACAAAAACATTAAATAAAAATATTATTATTTATTATTATTGTTATCATTAATTTTATCTTTCATTTATATTTTCAAATTATTTATTATTATAATAAAAAAATTAAAAAATACATCCAGAATCTATTTCGGATTGCCATAATTGATTATCAAGTCTCATATTTGATTATGGGGGTTACACAATCTATTATTTCATGAAAAAAAGTACATTTTTCTCCATGATTTTAGCAATACAGTCAATTATGTTATATTTTTACATAATTTTTCTTTTACAGAAACACTGAAAGTATTCTCTGATGCATTTTTCATTTTTTTTTTTTCCACACATCCACTTTTATTCAAACTACCAGTCATCTTTCATTTCTTCGTATGTTAATCCTTTCTCTTTCCATTACCCATTCAAAACCAACCAACGTTAAGTAACATGATTCTTCATAGGCAATAAAAGGTCATCATGTCAATTTTTAAAGCTTACTTTTTATAATTTTCTCTATTTTAAACAATAGAATATAAAAACAAATTTGACCATATACTTTCTCTGTCAAAAGATCAACCTACTTTCAGTTTCTGTCTTATCGAGTTCTTGTGCTGTCAAAATTTACCGATACAGCAGTAGCTAATTGTATCTTAACTACGTTAAAATAAATAAAAAGCTGTTTTGTTTCTTTATTATCTTTTGTAGAAAATTGTGGAGTCTTGAAGTTAGAACTTGGTCCGAAGCATTTAGTGTTCCAGATTTGAAAGCATGGTTTTGAAATAAATAAAAATAGTCATTTATGCCACATCAATGTTAAAAAAAATTAGCTTTTTCAACTGTTAATAATGGTTTAAACTTAAATAAATAAACAAATAAATAGGGTGGGAAAATAGGCATCTAAAGGAACACCCACTTTATACTTCCATCTGTTCTTTCATACACTACTTCTATAAAATACAAAAACCAAATATTTTATAATTTAATTTAAAAACAAAATATATTTGTATAATAGTTATCTCTTTAAAAAATACATTTATTTCATTACAATTTAAAAAATATACTTTAAAGTATTAACAACACTACTTAAACCTATAATAGATTATCCCATACAGTACCTTTTGAATGATGTTACTTTTACAATTAAAATATAAGTTGTTAAAAATAGTTGAACCATAATTTAAAATTAAAGTTCGTCTAGCATCACGGTTTCACATGCACAGACAAAAATAATGTTGCCGATACACTTTCGTCTGAAGCTAATATCACGGTTTGACCTGCAAAAATCAATTACAGATTTCATCTATCCACTATCATAATTTCAGACAAAACTTCATTTTGCCAACAAAATTTTTCGTTCCTTCGGGAACATCTATCAGTCATAAAAGACAAAGACAACATGCATATATTGAGGCAAAAGAATTCTAGATGCTTCCCAGTCATTCCTCATCAGAATAATTAAACTTTACTGAGTGAGATTGCAAATCAATTTGGCCTCCCCGATAGCTTCCACGTTTCTTCTTGGTTTTCTCATGACGAAAATCCCTGAATCAGAGAAAAAAGTTTCATGTCAATACACAAAAAAAAGAGGACAGTTGGAGAATGTGTATGTTAAAGATATTGTGCGTAAAGACATGGCGCTGTATTTTAAACAATTATATTGAGTGAGCTGAACAGAAATTTAGAATTGAATAACAACTTTAAATATACAAATGCATAACATGAAAATCTAAGCTAAGCTAATTTCTGAATTGCCCATAAACAACGATTTTCCCTTGAAAGTAGACTAAAACTGAACTAATGCAACCATGCGAATAATTTATACTGTCCGTAAAAGCGCTAAACTTGCAAGTAAAAAATCGCTGCTCGTGAAATTACAAACCTTCCTCTAACTTGGTCAAGAATTTCTGCTGCTTTAGCACCATAACCATTCTCGGCACCATCCTACAGACAGATACACCAGTAACAATTTGTTGGAGAATGAAAAAAAGGAGAATTTTACAACACCAAATGCAATAAAAAAAAGTGAAAAACGATCAATTTATCACACCTTTGCCCAGTAAGAGTTATCCTGGAGCCTTTCATCCGTAAACTGTATCTTGTCAACTTGTACTCGCTGAAATGCCGTCATGACTGGTTTCTGCAATTACAGTTATCAGAAACATGAATTCCAACATGTTAGCTTCATCAGAGAAACTAATATTTCAGGTTCATATAACTAAATAAACAAAAATTGGAGACTGCAGTAATTATCGGCAAAGAATGAAAGAAATCATAAAACTAAGCATTGCAAATAATCTAAAAAGGACAGACAATAATGGGAAACGTAGTAAACTATGGGCATTTTGACAAAACTCTATTAGTCTAATAGAGTATTCATAGCATTGATTGATGATGCGATTCTTTATCAACAATGTATATTTCCTCAAAAAAAATAATGAAGGCTAACTCAACTCAAAGCAATAGCATTGGCGAAGGCCAGTATAAAAGAAACAAAAGGTTTATTCTATCTTAAAACAATAAAAATAAGATTGGAGTTTCATTCAGAGGAGCTTTATATATTAGCAAGCAGAAAGTGACATATATAGAGAACAACCATTAGTTAAAGCATACCTCAACTGATTCCTTTTGCTGTTTCTTTTGAGACCTCTGTAGAGAAGATTTCTCTCCAGTGTTCTCAATGTTTTCCTTGGTTGACTCCTTAGATGCATTTATATTTTCTATTTTTCTGCGTTTGTTTTCTTCATCTGCCTTCACATCTGCAACCTCTTGACCATTTTCTTCAGAAATTGTTCTTTTTCTTTTCTTGGAATCTTTTTTCTCCTCACTTGTCTTCTCTTTGCTTGAGAATTCAATATTCTCTTCCTTCAAAACAGTTTCATTGGGATCTTCAGTATGTGCTATTTCATCATTTTGACCACTTCGCTTGTCTTTCTTTTTCGACTTAGACTTGGATTTTTTCTGCTTCTCAGAACCATTAATAACTTTAACATCTGTAGAAACATCAGCGCTTACTTTATTATCTGCATCAGCAGTAACAGACTCCAATTGATTGCCTTCCACATTATTAGCGAGAGACTCAGAAACTAACTTGCTTTTCTTTTTCTTCTTTTCCTTGAATTTACCCTCTTTGTTTTTGTCCGGCACATCTGCAACTATCCAGAAGCAGAAGAGGCAATGTAAAGATTTAATTGCCAGAGCTTAGGAAGTAACGTAATGAAATACGAAGGCACTTAAAGTTATGACAATAAGAGGGTGTACCAGAGCCCAAGGCTCTCTTGTGGTCGAGTTTACAAAGGTACATAACCATACCCTTGCTAGTAAAGAAAACCATTTCCAATATTTACCATGGTCTCTAAGTCACAATGCAAAAATTTTAGCTCTGTCAAGGAAGTATCGAAGACAAGAAAAAGTTTAAACTAATTTAAGCTTACCTTGCTCCTTTTGATCTTTGATATTTGCCTTGGCATCTTTACCACTGAAAAGAGACAAAAAAAAACAAGGAAAACACAATTAACATACAAATGACACAGAAATGATAGTTGAATATACAAAATATCATTCATTCAGATGCTAATTGGTGCATCAAATAGAGTGGCACTGCCTCTTCAAATTATTTGTTCAACCATTCTAACTAGTAAAAACCACATTTATTCAAATCATGGATTCTCACAGGTAACATCTTACAGGGGCCAGCTTCAGTATTACAAAGAATATTAGGAGTAGTTTTGCATTGTATGCTTAGAGAGTTTTCACTATAATAATGAAACATAATGAGTGAATCTACAATTCATTACATTCAGCAGTGTATTTAAATGAAGCAGAATAACAGCATCTTCATGGGGGCATCTCTATGCCCTCACACAAGATATATGATTTGGTTAACATCTTCTCCCAGGAGAAATAGTTTGGACTTAGGCAGTTTTTTAGGGGCATCTGTTCTAACAAGTAACCAATAATACACATTTTTCATTGGCAGCTTGATTCTATGCCTTCTTTTACTTTATATGCATTGGAAGATATTTGACAGTCACAATTGCACTTTTTCCTGCTAATATTTTCGATTAATATAGGAAATATTTTAGATAATCTCACTAAAATCAACAGGGAAAAATCATGTGGGTGAAACAGAAATTTAACAAAAAGGGCCTTCTTCAAACATTTTTAATGAAAAAAACTTTCAAACAAGAAAACACAAGTGATATTCTTCAAAAGCAACAATATTACATTAGCATATTGATATCTTAATTGGTTTACAGTTATATCCTTAAAGGTGCCCTAAATTAAAATCTTTGTAAAGAATGTTGCACGCCACAGTAAGTTTAAACATGGCTTTTAAAGTCGAGCACCCATTCTGAAAAATATAAAAACACAAGTCCTCTTCATTTAGATTTCTGCTGAAAAAAACCAATTATCATAATAAAAGCAGTTCTCCATAATATCGACAATGTGAAGTAAATAATTAATTCACAAGGCAAAACTAACAATATCATACTAGTCTTACCATATTTCTAAATACTTGAGGTGCATTTCTTCTAGATCAAGCCGCGATTCCTCCAAATCATTTTTCTGCATCACAAGCATGAACAGCAAAGTAAAAACGCAAGTTCCAGTCACATGAAATATGTCAGTGATACGGAATAAAAAACATAGAACATCGAGGAAAAAGGTGTTCAAACACAGAATTAGGGTTCAACATAATGAAGTTCCAACTCAGCTACGTAACCGACCTCGATTTGCGCTTCGGAGCGGAATTTTTTTAGCGTCTTGGAGAAGCCAGAGAGTTCCAAGTAACGGGCAATGGCATGGTGAAGGAGAAGTGTGGATTCCCGCTTGGAGTTTGGAGTTCCATTCTGCGCAGTGTTCTTCATGGTTTGGTTGCTTAACAAAACTTGGCGAGGAGTGAAAACGAATATGGTAGAACTTCCTTTGTTACTCGGTGGCGTTGCAGGCATGCGAAAACAGAGTAGTAACGAAACTAGTCCCTGCAACCGCCACACAACTACAGAGGAAGGGTTCAATTAGGGTTTCAAAACCCTTTTCCTGCTAAGAGTATTTTATGGACCAATAAACCCATATATCAGTAGTTGTTACATTCTAAAATGAAAAAGTAGATAAAAATAGTTTATAAGCACCAGTTTTATATATTTAAATGGGAAATAAATATTTTATTATTTAAAAATTATATATAATATAAAATCGATTATTTTCTTAAATATAAAACATTTTTTTTTAAAATATAATATATCTAACTCTTTAAATCTTTGACTTTTTTTTTAATTATTTTTTGTCAATTCAAGTATGATTTGGAAGATAGTAAAGACTAGATCAATCACACATAATTGCTACGATATTTTACTAAGCTTTATTTTTTTTCTTGATTTTTTTTTTCTTAAGGGAATAGGAAAGAGATAAATGAATGAAAAAATCATTCACCTACGGACGTTAAAGGTTAATATTGTATGATTTTAAAATAAAATTAGAATTCAATTGATTAAAAAAATATTAAAAAACAACTAAATAATTACCTTGTCAAAAGTGTTAATGGAATCTACTGATATTTTTTAGCAAAGAGAGATGTTAATAGAATGAATACCTTTATTAGAATGTTTATTACTCAAATAACCACTCACATACTTAAGTGTCAATGATTAGCATTGATTTTCTTTCTATTAAAATCATGTGGCTGAAGTAATTTACTTTTGACTCAAGTAATAAGAGAATAAGAAACTTAACTATTCTTTAAAAGAAAGATACTCAAACAAAGAACTTGGTAAAAAATTATGATTATAATATAAGAACCGAAAACGTTGATGAAAATTACTAAAATATAATTGATGTGCAATAGATGATAATAATAAAAATGTGTAATAAAAATTGTTGTAATAACTGTTGTCATAATTACGATTTGAGATTAAATATTTGGATGCTGGAGATTTCGAAAAAAATTGGTAGAGTAACTAGATTATTGAGATTGATAAGTTTTTCACTTTTAGAAATTGAAAAGTTCTGTTTGGTTAGTTTAAAGATGGTTTTAGCTTTGGAAAATTAAAAAATATAAAATAATGAGTATAGATGGATTAATTTACATTAATGACTAATTTGCTTATTTTTAGAAAACTAGTGTTTTGGATATTGAAGGTGGATTTGTGAATCCATAGTAAGATTCTAAAGTAATTTTAGTTGTTTTTGGAGGGTTATTCATTGTATTATCTCATTACTTTCTGCACCACCATAAAAATTCTAAAACTAACTTTTATATTTTAAAATATCTTACATGTTCATTTCTTTTCTTCAATAGATTTCCAAATTCATTAAAAAAAAATTTAACAAATTATAACATATATTGAAAAATTTTCAAACCTTTTTTTACATATTTCAAAATTTATTGAAGTTTTTGAAAAAAATTTTAAAGAATGTCGAAATCTGTTGAAGAAATTTTTTTATGTCAAAATCTGTTAAAGAAAATTTCGAAAATGAATTTCAAAATCTCTGTTTAAGAAATTTTCAAAAATTTTAAAGAATTTTAAAATCGTTGAAAAAAAAAATTTATATGTGGTGATGCAAGCAACAATATGGAGCGCAGTAGACAATAATATGTCGAAAGACAGTTGAAAAAAGTATTTTTGGTTATCTGAATAATATTTCTTTATTATTAGAGAAGTTAATTCATTTGTAATACATTTTCTAACACTTAATTTAATAAAAAAGTTAAGACTTTTGTATAAATTATTTGTATTAGTATTTATGAGAAATTATTTATTTTTCAAAAAAAAATATTATAATTATAACAATTTAAGATCGAATTTATGATCTATTAATAATTAAATAGTATATAATTTATTGAATTAAGTTGTAATATATAAATATAATCTAAATAAATATAAGTTTAAATTGTTACATAATAATAAAAACTTAAATAACCTCATTAAACTATGGTTTTTTAATATGACTATTGTGACATCCTAAATATATATCATATATATATTTTATATATATAAGGACGTCAACATAAATAATATTGGAAAGTAGATAATACAATTAAAGTATTACAGTCATCCATAATGGTCTAAATTAAAATTCTTAATCAATTCAAAGTACTTTAAAATAACCTAATAAGTAACTAAAAATAACATAAAATAACTGGTGGAATCCTAGAGAGAACTAAGCAGCAACATCAGCGTCCTCCAGTGCTTGCTCCAATGGAACTTCCTCAACAACATCTGCTCCCATCAGAGTGGATGATCATCGCAAGAGAAAGCATACCCAAGAAACATACAACACAAAAGTAAGGGTGAGCTAGGTAAACAAGCAACATACATATAATACGGTCAATCAATGTCATCATGCTTAATTAAATAGAAAAAGAACAAGCAAGGCATACCAACCAAACCATGCATCAAATACTCAACGCGACTCATCCGGATTTGGTATAACCTATCTAGCTATTGGTCGTCTTTGCACTTGCATAGTTCAGCTGGCCTATCTCCAACACTATGCAAGGTAAGTCCCCCCAATCTGTCTATGTCTAAACTCCAAGACTATAGACAAGGACCTCCCTCTACTCTCACCACTCACATTGTTCTTCTCTATTTGAGTATGAACAATGCTTTGAGTGTAGGGATAGACATACCATTTCAAAGCTCCCAACAGTTATATATACAACAACAATATCTCTACAATCACAATCCACTCATCTCACCCTGAAATGTTCAATTCATACTCAATTTCATCATTCTAGTTCACAGTCATATTCTTTCAAGCCACACAATTCAAATATATATATATATATATATATATATATATATACATACATGACACTCTTCAATCAAACAACATAACACCAAACCGAAAATCATCTCAAATAGACAATACTGTCATGTTATCTCAATCACACCACAAAACACTACAATTTCTTGTAAAATAATACATCCCCACAAATAAAATTAATTTAATTAAGTACACAATATCATCATAAATCTAAACCACCATTTAATTAACACTAAATAATTTTTCCAGCATTAAAACTATTTACTTTATTTATTTTATACTTTTATAGTTTATTCAGTTTCTAAATAGATTCTCCAAAGCAAACTTCTTATTATATTATCCTAATTTCTCTTAACTTTCTATAATATAATATTTAGTTATATTCTAAAATATATATATATATATATATATATATATATTAAAACAGATATTGCACTTAGCTAAAATCTTTATATTAAATATATTATATGTCATCTATCTAAAATATAACAACACCATTGCAACTCCATAAAATAATATAATAAGAATATCAATCAAATAACAATTATGATAACTTTATATAATATATTGTTATATAGCATACAAAATTACAAAACTGAACTAAAACCAAAAGAATTCCTACAACATACGTAACACTCCAACCTTTTCCATATTCAATGTATAAATCATATAGCAACCAACAAGCATTTTATGCAATTTTTACATTCATTACAGCAAGTACATTATGTCATATTTACAATAATTACAACAAATATTTTATATTATTTTTTTTCATAGCAATTACAGCAAATATATTCTGCAGATTTTTAACCCAAAAACAACAAAACTTTAAAATTTCAAACAGCATTTTCGTTCAATCAGCTAACAAGTTTTTGATACAATATTTTCATTCAAACAGCAACATTTTCTGGTGTAGAAACTTTAAAAACAGCAGCATTTTTTCCTAACAGAAACAGAGTAAAACAGCAACCATTTTTCTGCAGAATTTTATTTTAACACAGCAAGGAATTTGCAGAATTTATAACAACTAACAACAAGCATTTTTGACAGCAACCAGAAAATGATTTAGGTGCAATACAACATCCAGAATAACACCAAACAACAAGGTTTTCTTGTGCAGAAACAATAATTAAAATAGTGTGAAAAAAATAATTAAACATAGGCATTCTTTCACAATTTCCACAAAATCCATCTCATGCATACAAGGATTTCACAGAGCATAAATAAAAAGAAAACCCAACTCCCCTTACCTGAAAAGTTTCACAGTTTAACTTGACAGGAATGCTCTAAACAGTGCTCCTCACAGCAAATTTCAAAGACACCCTATAAATCACCCAATGGTGATAGAATTAGCTTTTTAGGCTAGAAATTACCGCAAATTTGAAGTAGAACGCTTCTAGTGGCATGCATTCAGTAAAATAGCAATGCCCTAGGTTCTAGAAACAACGGAGAAAAGGGGAAAAGTACTTACCGGTGAAGATCGAAAATCTAATCGGATGGTTGTGAAGCTCTCTGCGCCGCGGTCACTTGAGCACCACCTAATCCAACATGCAATGGCTCAGTGAGTGAGGAGGCTAGAGAGAAGGCAGAGAAAGTAAGGGTTTGGAGTTCTAGAAAGAGGAACGTTCTTAATAAAATGAGTTTCAATTCTTGTTTTCTAAAAGCTTGGTAGAAACTATAAACTGTGCTCTTTTTAATAAAAACAAACCCTCTCTTTTATTTTAATTCAGTTTTCACCCCACTCTTTTAATATATAAATATATTATATTTCTTAGGTTCTTACAACTATTATTGAATTTTGAAGAAAAAAAAATAGCATGAAATATTTTGATTTAGTGTTTAGGATAAATTATGGTTTTTAACTTGTCATAATATATTGCAACTAATTAACATCTATCATTGTCAACCAACAAACAGTTAGATTGATTTATCTTTCCAAGAATATTATAGTTTTTTTTTTTCTGTTATAGAGGTTGAACCATATTTTATCCATATACATGATTTAGATATTTTTAGTTTTTCTTTTCTTTTAAATTATGACTGTGAGCTATGGTCTTAATTAAAAAAAACGAAATCAATTGGTAGAAGGAAGATTTACGATCTCTCACCGTCCAAAGTTTGATACTTGATATTTAACTTTAATCTTATTGTTATGAATTCTTTAAACTAATTCCTTATTTTGGTTAATAATGAGTTGTCATAAAAAATTTTAATTTCTTTTTTCAAGCAAGATAGAAACATGATAATGTTAAATAAAAGTACACTCCAACAAATTCAATTATGCTTTCTTTGCTTTTTATGTAGAAAATTATATTTTGTTGGTTTAGAAATTACTGTATGTGTTGATTTGAATGCACAGATAAAAAAACAAATGAATACAAGTATCCAAAATCACTTCGATCAAATAATTTACAATATATTTCGTGTACTTTTTTAATAGATTGTGATAAATCGGAATGATTTTTATTAATGTAAATTGACGTTATTGTTTTTCAATATGTAGTACATGATTTATTTTTATTAATATAAATATGGGATATCTGTTCAATTTTCAACAAAAGAAAACACTCAAAACGTTAAAAGACTTCAACAGATATGGAACATTCATTGCAGTCTTTGGCGGTTTTTTTCTTCTTCATTTAACACGTAACAAAGGCGTATAGAATTACTAACTTAGATTGAAGACAACAACAAAGGAAACACCAAACTCTACAGCACCACGAACCCACCACAAATCAAGCAACAGATGATAAATTGGAGAAAAAGAAAGATGAGAAAATGGGAAAAGAGACAAAGGAGAATAAGAGAGGAAGAGTGAAAGTAAGAGTGTGAGGATAGAAGTGTGGTGTGCGGCTGAGTGAATAAGAGAATAAAAAAATTAGGGTTTTAAGAAAAAGTTAAAAAAGGTAAAAGGTAAAAGTAAATAAGGATATTTTTTGAATTAAAAAAAATGGAGAAGTTTAGAAAGGAGTGTGTGGTGGTGGAGGGAGTAATGCTCTTGTTTTGTTTATATCAAGTCCTAAACAATTTCATCCCTCTATAAATTAAAATCAAATTTCATTTTGAATATAAATGTTATACAAATATTTTTATTAAATAATTTTAACAATATTAAATTTATTTATATTTATATTTTACATTAAATTTTATTTAAATAACTTCTTTAAGCTCCAATCTCTAAAATGTTTGTCCTTTTCTTGTACTTGTAATCCATAAAATGAACAAGGGTTATGTATACAAAAGACACTCTCACACTAGTCAATCTCTCACGTCATAATATTAGATGTACAATTAATGAAAGCATAAATAAAATACCTCAATAATTGTACTGTTTATAATATATTTTATTATGTCCGCGAGTCATTATCTGGATGGGTATGAGCTTGAACCTCATGAACCATATTTTAATAACAATTATAAAATAGTTGGTACATCATTAGTGTTAATAGACGAACAGATAATTGGTTAGGCTGCCTAGTGACAGTTTCATGTCATGCATATTAGATATGTTTGAATGTAAGCACTCGTAACATATTCAATTATAACCTAGACTATATTGTTCTAAGATGAGATCCATATTGTTTAAATGTAAGCACTCAAAACATATTCAATTATAACCTACAATGGATAGGTATGAGCTTGAACCTAATGACCCATATTTTAAGAACAACTATAAACTAGTCGGTACGTTTTAGTTCTGATAGACAGGCAGGTAATTGGTTAGGCTGCCTAGTGACAGTTTCATGTCATGCATATTAGATATGTTTGAATGTAAGCACTCGTAACATATTCAATTATAACCTAGACTATATTGTTCTAAGATGAGATCCATATTGTTTAAATGTAAGCACTCAAAACATATTCAATTATAACCTACAATGGATAGGTATGAGCTTGAACCTAATGACCCATATTTTAAGAACAACTATAAACTAGTCGGTACGTTTTAGTTCTGATAGACAGGCAGGTAATTGGTTAGGCTGCCTAGTGACAGTTTCATACCATGCAGATTAGATACGTTTAAATGTAAGCACTCAGAACATATTACATTATAACCTACACTATATTGTTCTAAGATGAGATCCATACTAATGTGAATGAGATATACTCAACCATATACAATACTGTATAGTATGGTCAGCTTAAGAATTGGACGATTATGTCACCCTATAACCCCAAAGGAATCACTCGGGTAGCCGAGCGGTCGAATTAAACCAAAGTTAATGCTAAGGATGGTTAGGTTAAGCATGAGCAAGACCATTATCAATTGGATCCTAATTAAGTCAATGCTAATCCGAAACTCATCCCAAAATCTATAAATAAAGGTTATTTTCTGTTAGATTGATTACATTCATTACACATTTATTACTAATACTTCAGATCCTTATTGACTTTAACATGAGAGTGTCTTCTGAAACTCTTCCGTTTATCGAATGGTAACAAACATGAAACAAATGAATAACTTTGATCAGTGCTTAAAGTTTAAAATCGAAGAGTGTATCAAATAAAAGATTTAATCTCCATCTCTTGATTAAACCAAACCAATTACAATTACCATACTAATATTTTAAACTACCAGTGAGTACTAAAATGAAAAAAATACTCAATAGTTAAACATAATATTATATTGGATCGATAGATATTAATCTCAAACCTTTAATACACAATGTATTTCTTCATTTTTGTAATTATATAAATGGTGTTCAGTCTATGAAATAAGTGAAATGAATACCATTGATTGAACAACTAAAATAATAAATTATGATATACACATTATAGTTGACTTATTGTTTAATATATTTTGATCTTGGTTACAAAGGGAAATAATATTACAAAATTTTGTGATAAAAAAATATCCAATGAACTCCCCAAATATCTATATTTTTATATGACTTTATTGTAAAAAAAATTATATTTTAAATTTAATATTTGGAATATTTTGTAAATAATATATAAATTAGTACATTGTATATTTTCAATGTGGAGTTTGATATTGTCATAAATTTTCAAAAATTCAATAATGTTAATCTAAACTGGTAATTATATAGTTATTAATTACTAAAGATGAATAGTTTCTATTCATTTTGATATTAATCATAATGTTGTCAATAGCCTTAAACACATCTTCTAGTAATCAACCATACTCAAATTGTTTACTTGGCGACAATGGATAAATCAAATGGTGGTCTTTAAGCATGATTTTAAGAAGAAAAACTCTATAAATATTGTTTAAATAAGATATTTGTTAAAAAAATATTATTCAGTTTTCTAACGCTGTTTCTATGCTTTTACTAAAATGGGAGTCAGTGTAATAACTAATATATTATTTTCATAAGTTCCATTAAATTAATTGATAAAATTTGAGCTGTGAAATTATAATATACACATTATACATTTCTTGTAATGATTCATTGTGTCTAATAGGACAAGAGAAGAGAGAGACACAGTAATTAAAAATTAAATAATTACATTGACTGGACTCATTATGATCAATTATATATATTATTTTACATATATTTTACTTTTTAATATGGAATCACGTTCAATTGGTATTATTATAGAAAGACACGAGTCACACAGCGATTACTTGTTCAAAAAGAAAAACATAATTTTATCTGTTGAAAAAACCTTATTTTTAATTGAGGAAAATAATCAATAGTTTGATGTTGTTTGGACAAGACAATAACCCATGACTAGAAGTTTCCATCATCATCATATTTAAAGCGATAAAAGGTACACTTGTTATTATTATTCTCATTTTCAATGAATAGGGAATTCAAAATTCCAAAATCGGAAAAACAAGTTTATTGTCATAATTTACAAAAGATAAGATCAAGGTATTTTCATGTGGAAAAAACTATTTAACGTGGATTATTTTAAATTTTTAACGTCTATTATATAATCGATGTCATTGTTGGTAACGTTAATGAAACGTCAGATATGAATATAATCGACATCTATAATGACGTCAGTCAGTGCCATGTCCGACGTTACTAAATGTCGGAACTGGACGTCTAAAGACACTATATAGACATCGATCTGAGCAATAACCGACGTCGAAGAGACACTAAAGACTTCAAAAATAACACTGACAGACGTCTAAAAGGTACTATAGACGTCGGTGTATACATTAACCGACGTCTAATACAGTGGTTGTGTTTTAGTGCAGTTTTGTTCCTGTCTTTGGATAGCCTAGGAGCACAATCTCCTTTTGCTAGTTTCCCCCGAAAAAAAGCTTGCGTCTTTTGAATTTCTTATGGCATTTCAACCCAAAACCGAACCGGGATTGTTGCTTAGTTCCATTTTCATCCGCAAGAGGGAAAAATCACAGTGAAACGATAACTAGGCAACGATCCAGGATCGTTTTTGGGTTGAAACGACAAAAAAAAAATCACAAGACGCCGTTTTTTTTGGGAGGCAGCTAGCAAATGGAGAATGTGTTACTACGTTACCCCAAGAAAGGAACAAAACTGCACTAAAACACAACACAAAGAAAGCAATTTTTAATCAGTTGAACCAGAAGATAATCGATGAAAGACTAAACAAAGTTTAAACGGTAAGCATAAAAAAAACCACCTGGGATGCAATGCTGGAAGAGAGAAAAAGAAGAGGATGAAGACGATAAAGATATCAGAAACAATAATGCAATGCCGCAGAAGAGAAACAAGAGAAAAAAGAGAAGAGAGGAAGACGATATCAGAAACTGAATGCCGTGAAGAGTCTGCGGTTTATTTAAAATGAAATTGAGCGTCGGTTGCTTGCGAAACCGAAGTCTATAGTAATCTAGACGTCGGTTGTCTAACTAATTCGACGACCAAGTTAACATTTAAACTGGCTTTTTGAATGCCCATTAGACGTCGGTTGTGAAGGGGCACCGATGTCTAGGGCGCTGAACCGATTGACGTTTCACTTCCTATCAGGGACGTAGACGACAGTTGTGAAGGGGCGCCGACGTCTATAATAATATAGACGTCGGTTTTCTGCTGTCGGACGTGGAAGTGCCTCGGAGTTTGATGCACATAATTAATTACAGGCACATAGACGTCGCGCACCCAGAAATGCGACGTCTATTTTGCAGAAAATTTTTGTCTTCCCGCCTTCCGGACAGGCCATAGACGTCGGTTTTGACAACCTGACGTCTAATAGCCTGGGAATCAGGTGACCAACATTAATTGCACCCAAGTAGACGTCGGCCCCATCACAACCGACGTCAAATGCGCAGGAGAAGTCTGTCTTCTCGCCTATCTCATCATTACATTGGACGTCGGCTTACGGCAGAACTGACGTATACTGCTTAATAGACGTCGTATTTCCTTGAAACTGACGTCTAGGTTATCATCTTATTTACGGTAATGTCACCGGTCATCATATGACGTCGGTGAAACTCTAATAAACGTCTATGAACTGACGTTAAACAGTGTTTTTCACTAGTGTAAGTTATTAAGTACAACATACTTTTTTTTTCTTTTTACTATAAGTATGACATGTTTTTCGAAATTGAATTTTAAAAATAGAAAACATATTCCTTTTGTTTTATATTATTTTAAAAAAAATAAATAACGGGCTAAGCCTAGCTAACTTGGAATTTTTACCATAATGAATTTGATTTAATTGTTTTTAATCAATGATTAAGTTAATGTAAGGTGATTTTATTAAGAAAATGTTGATGTATATACATTGATGGACACAGCTGCAAGTAAGTTAATCGTTAAAACTATTTCTTCTCCTTATTTGAGTAAAAGAAAACATCTATGATTTGTATGGTGAAGGTTTTTAGGCTGAATATGTTATGGCGTCATTTTCATATTGCAGAAGTGGAAAAACAATGAACGATGCTTACTGAAATCGAAAAGTGTGTAGTTTCAGTAGCTGCAACTATTGGCCACCAGCACATGTGCACTTCAGTTCAGTATTTTTTCACCTTTCAATGGCTTCTTACCACACAGCAGTGATGCCAGCTATTATGCCGAATCATTGAAAGCTACCATTGAAAGCAACTCACACACACATCCAAATCTTATGCATTTATTACTTTTACGTCTTCCATGTTTTGAAATTCAGATTCATTATTCATGTAAAAAAAGTAATGTCTTTTTAACCTTTACATTCACCAAATTTAATCATTATATTTAGATCAATTTATAAAATTAACACACTATTAACACAACCCACAAAAGAAAAAATAATTACTTCGTAAACATCACACATAAAAAACTCTTATAACATATGAATAATATATTTCTCTATGCTAGTGTGGCTTTCCTTGAGTCTTTTGCCATTCGATCTTAGATCAAATACACATAATTCACTTTTCCAAATCTTCACATTTTTACCTAAAACAACCTATAAATCAATGATCATCCATCAATACTTCAAAATTATTACTATAAATAGAGAACGGTAAGTATCGGTTCACTATAATAAAAAATATTGTTCACACATAATAGCGAAGATGAATTTAAAAAATTTGTGTTCACTTTCCGTGATCATCGAGGAATGAATTAGAATCAATTATGGAATTGACTTCTTTTTTAATCATCATATAAGTGCTAAGATTTGGAACGATTGATGAGTAAATCTCATCTTTACCCCTTTGATACATTTCATAATTTTAATACTTTTATCTCTTATTATTATAATAATAATAATATTATTATTATTATTATTAATATTAATAATATTATTATTAATATTAATAATATATATATATATATATATATATATATATATAAATTTAAGTGTACATTGTTATCGATTGATCTCTTGATCGAATGATCAACGTTTCAAAAAAAAAACATTAGATGAGAATTATTTTTAATATCAAATTTTTTTTAAACTAAATTATTTAACGAACATTTATTAGACACACACGTTACAAATTAAGTATATTTACATATAAAAGCATTTATCAACTCTTTGAACTTGATCAGGTTAATTCTAATTAAAATTCTTTTGAAAATTCATAAATACAAAAATAAAAATAAATTATATTTATTGTAAATTTAAAATTATGACTTTGTAATGAAAGCTTAAAAATAATATTAAGAGATTAGACAGAATATATATAAAAAAGTTTTTTGATTGCAATTCTTTAACCGACCTCGAAAAGATAACATTTTCGTATTATAATTTCTTCCATCTTGGTCGTAATTACAGAAAAGACATATAAAAAAGAGAAGACACTAAAGCAAACAAAATATGAAAAAACCAACAATATTATAATAAATTATAAAATAATTCTTAGATATATTTTTACCAAATAATAATAATTTAATAATGAATGTAAAAGTTTGCAGGTCCATTTCTATTTTTAGAGAGTGGTGAAAGTATAAGAAAGTTGACTATTGATAAGGAGAAAAAGAGAAGAGATGGGCTATGCATGTGGAAAGAAGGTACAAATGTACAGTTAATGCATGTGTTGGGGTCCCTGCAACTCCTGCATCACTCTCTCTTTTCATTCTGCTATATATAAACCTCTTTTCAATCCATCCGTGAACACACACCAGATGCCACAAACCAGACAACAAAACTCAATACAAACAACACCAGAAAAAAAAATATATATAAAAAAACTACATGAGACGACAAAACTGCATATCTGGCAAACAACCATTCTCTTTTGTCTTCTTCTTTTCACTCGTTCTCTTCTTCCTTTGCGGTACCTCCAATTATACGTATTTACAATGTATTGTATGTATGTACTAAGTATATGTGAATGAGAAGTTCATACAAACTGCGGGAAATCAAATTAACCTTTAATTTAATCACAATAATGTTGCGCATGAACTCGAGTATCTTTCAAAAATTAGGTACTGAATGAAGATAACATTACTTTCACTAATTCTCCTAAGCACTTTTCAAATTTCTGTTCATTTTAATATATTAGTGCTTAGGTGGACCATGTGAGATGAGAACAGGGACAACAACGTGTAACTGAAATAAATGTACTGATATGTCGTCTACGTTCACGAATACCGGTACGCTAATATAAATTAAATATAATTGAATCTTATAAATAATACGAAGTAATTAAATAAAATATTATATATTATATGTTTAAGTATATATATATATATATATATATATATATATATATATATATATCTATACTAAATTTATTTATTTTCATTGCACGAACAAAAGAAAGGACAATGATTATGATTTTTTTTATTTAACTTAATATATTTGTAATTGTAATTATGTTTATTTGGTCCGAAGGTCAAGTTCGGATGATGAACCATGAATTAAATGATTTAATTTATAGATCATTATAAGTCGTCGAACTTTTCTCTATTATAAGTTTTTCTGATAGGTAATTATAAGTTGAGTTACTTGAAACTAAGTTAAATGTTTTTGTTATGAACTTTTTTGAATCAGTTTCGCTAAGTCGAGTTACTTGGGATATTACCTCGTGACCAATCACCTGAACAAACGATACTATTGATCAATTACAAAATAATCAGATTAATAATGATAATAAAAATTTAATTTATTAATATCAATTAAGTATGATTAAATCGTACAAAATAAAATAAAAACTTATAATAAATATTATAAATAAATGTTTAAGGTATGATTTATATATATATATATATATATATATATATAACATGTCCTATTAGAGTACTTATATAAGTATCATTCAAACATATTCTTAATTACGTGAAAATCAAGCCATTGACGATCAACAATTATCCGACCATGCAACAAAAATACTCTAACGATAAGAAGAAATACGTCATAAATCAAAATACTCAAGAGTTAAATACTATCTACAAACCTGATTCCTACCATATTGAAAAAGTAATTTTTTCTAAATTTCAAATTTCATCTTTCATATGAAAAATAAAAATAATTAAAGTGATATTTTGAACTTTTTTTAAAAGTCAAATTTCATTTATCATATAAAAAAATGAAATTAATTAAAATGTTTTATATCATCTGAAACATTTTATTTGTAAGATTTGAGTGTAAAATATTTGTGATATTAATAACACTTTACGGACAAAACATGATTTGAGGTTGAATTAACGGACATTGTAGAAAAGCATAAATTCAAAAATAAATAAATGGTGAATAAGATTTTTGTGTTTTATTATGGATATAAGTCCAAACTTCTTTCTGAAATAGAAAAGGCTGTTTTCTGATTCAGAAGAGACAGTTCTGAATTTCCGAAACTGGATGTGGTGGTGGTGCAGCTCCCCACCACCCCAAAATAAAATAAGATGTGTTTTATGGTTTGTTGCATAGTGAAGAAAGCAGAGAAAGCTAATTAATACTTTTATCTCTTTTATATTTGTATGAAATAAATCAAATTACATTTATTTTTTCTTTTTTTCTACTCTACTAAATAATTAATTTTTAATGCTTACTTCTAATCTATTTTTTTTTTCTTCAAACTCAATCAATACGAGTATAACTTATAAGACAAGGTTAAGAAGTAAAGAAATAGGAGGAAAGTTTAACACGCAAGATAAAAGATTAAAAAAGATAAAAAACTAAAAATATTAATTAGTTTAATGATATGTGTCTTCAACAAAGAATCAAATTTGATTATTATTTTAATGATAATATATTATATTAAACACAATTTTAGACCACAAGGGTTCTTAATGTTTTACCGTAAAACGAAGCTTTTGAAGAAAAGCTCTACTGTTTTAAGAAAGTCTGATCTCCTTGAATCATCTTTGCAGGAGTCACTTTCAGAGGGATTGGTGTATATCAGAAAATTAATCCAAAAAAGAACAAAGAAAACGAAAGCAAAATAAGAGAGATAAAAGGCATAAAATAAGAAAACGAAAGAGAAGTGATAAACCAGGGGAGGCACTATGCATTTATGCCATTGATTTTCAAACCTTTTAATGACAGATACTGTATATCTGACCCAGCAGTTCTAATTTCAAACTCAACCATTATTAAATTTTCAGACAAAACACCATCTCAAAAGTGCTGAGCTCGGACATGAGGATTTGATTGACATTTGCATACTCTGATTTGTACCGACCACAAATAAAAAAAAAAAAACAAGAAATTCTAACGAAAAAGAAAAACAAATCAGTACAGTACCCATCAACACTCCTATATCCATTGCACAGTTTCACAAATCAAGCCTCTGTATATCGTTCAAGGCATACCCAGTTATTTAAAAAAGAAACTAAAAAAATTGAAACTTTAGATTGTACAGAAAGAAAGAGAAAAACATGCAGAAATAGAAAAAAGATTTAATCTTGAACCGGATTCAATGACCAAATATGACATAGCATATCTTACCCAAAAATCCTCAGCAAACATACAAGTTAAAAAAGAAGAAGATTAGTAGCAAGCACCTAATCTAGACTTATATATGTATATTTACAAGAAGTTGTGGTTTAAGGGAGGGTTGAGGATTGAGGATATGGTTTGGGTTCAGTAATAGAGCTCTAAACGCCTGGCGCAGTGGGTACAGAAGTACTTTCTCTTGATCTTGAAGCAGAGGGGCAAGAAGCAGAGCTTGGACTGGATCTCAACATCCATGGCTTGAACTTTGGCTCCACAGTAGGGACAGGAACCAGGGGCTTGTTGTCTTCCGAGTTCCTTCTCTTCCTCTTCGCAAACGTACACGAACCACATTTTTCTCCTGCAACAGCAACAGCAACAACTACTACCACCAGTTCCCTTGGGCAACTTGGACCTTAACAGAGTTTCCTTGTGGGACAGCGGAAGCAATGGAACGTCCAAATCTAGAATTTGTAAAAGTTAAGGGCGAAGTAGTATATCGCAGCTGGCTCGGTCGGTCATATTTATAGACAAAGGGCTAAGGTTGTTTTCTTGCTGATACTGATGCTAAATCAGCTTCCCATGTTTTCCCCCTTATTAACATATAGCAGAAACAGTGGGCGTAACTTTTCATTCATAACTTATATTTATCTTTCTTCCCTAATGCTTCTCCATTATTTTATGACTAATTGTTGTGCATTTAGATACTGATATCATTGTATATGATGATGAGATGTTATTCAATTGTGTATTTGTAATGAATAGTGGGCTTTGTTTGTGTTCTCTATTAAATTAGCATTTAGAGAGTTCAATATGAGTTTTAATTCTTAACTCAATCTGATCTAGTATTGGTTACATTATTTTTAGCTTTTTTGCTTTTAAGGTGGATTGAAGCTCAATTCACTGATATAAAAGGATTTATACGGTAGATTGAAAACAGGTTTACTCATAATTTATTAACAACAATATTTTATTAGTTTTTTTTTTTTCATAAATTCTTTTATAAAAATCTTTATTTATTAATTTTTTAAATATTAAAATATTTTTCAATAATGTTTAAATAATTAAAATGTTTAATTTATTTATTTATCAAATTATTTAGGTTGAGAATTTAATTGTCAATTATTATTTTTATAATACTTTAATAAATTAGATATATATTTTAATTCCATTATTATAAAAAATAATAATTTGAGTCAATCTATTCTTATTATATTACAATAATTATATAAAATAAATTATAAAAATAAAATATTTATAAGTGAATTGGATTACAGAATTTTTTGTTTCACTAAAAAGTGAATGAAATTAAAATAATAACTTTTATAGTAGGTTGATTCACTTTGATACCATTTGTGTTTTTATAAAAAAAATAAGTGAGATTCATTGTTTTTTTTCTTACAGGTTAAAAAAGGTGAAGTTACTATAATTATTATTTTTATGGCTTAGATATGTTTTCATTATTTATAGATATATATATATATATATATATATATATATATATATATATTTATTTATTTATTTATTTATTTTTATTTTTCAGTTTACTACCTTTTAAATGATTTTTTACACTGTTTTTCATTATTTTTATATTTATTACTCTATGATAGCACATGCATTGGTTAATAATGCCATGGTAGATGGACATCTTTGCTGGAATTAGACTTGTAGTCCTTTTAATTTCTCTTTTCAAAAATTTTAGGGACTATTTCTTTAAGAAATAGATTTATTATATCTAAAATGTAGTTTTAGGTTCGACCCTTTTTCCTTTTTTATATGACTTGAAGTGAACCTAGCCTAGTCACCCTTTTTCTTATAATGTTGTGAGTGGATGGGTGAAAGTGAAAAAAAAAAAATAGTGAAAGTTTAAGTGATTTTGATTGATATATTTAGAAAAGGTAAAAATAAATGTATAGATATTATTGTTATTTGTTAGTTAAGGGATTATCATATGTTTTCATCATTAATATTGACGGGTTAGTTGAGAAAAAAATATTTTCAACTTATTTTACTATGTACTGAAATTTAGTTATATTTGAACACATTGTTTCTCTATTTTGAGTAGGTTTGTATTTTATTTAGAGATTTAATTGAAATAAAAGAAGTAATTATTTATGACTTTGATAGGACTATAAGATAAATGATTTGTATGTAAATATGACTTGTTATTAGATTTTTTGTTTTTATGTAGAAATTATAGTTGGTTGAAAATTTGTTTGAATATTTGAATTTGGTTTGATAAATGACTATTTGAAATGTTTTAGATTGAACATTGTTATCGATGAGTAAATTTAGCGACTGTGTTATGCATATGAAGTACACTAAATTATTTTATTAAAGTTTGTGAATGATTGAATGAGTTAATAAAATCGAATAAATAAATTCTTAAAATTAATTTTTATTGATAACTTTTAAATATTTATCACATTAGAATAAAGAATACATATTTTATTTTATTTTATTGTATTCAATTTTAATTAATTGATTTATTATATTTATTTAATTAATTATGAGATAGTTTTTAGATATAAATTATTATAAAAATGAGAAAAAACTTTCTCTCGTTTTCATAGCATGAATGAGCATAAAAGTTGAATGTTTTTTCTCGTTTTTTTTAAGAAAAAGTGTATTTAATATACTTATACACTTATAAATTAAAAATAATACATTAACACGTATAAATTTGTTACATTTATTTGATACTATCATTTTTTTTAAAGTATAAGAATTTAGTCTTTTGTAATCATTTTATTTTTATATCAAGTGAATATAAATATATACCATTAATTTATAAAACTCATGTTAAATGAGTGTAACATCGTCCTTTTTACAATTTGATGCATCGATTCTTACACTATCAACTCAAATCAGATATTGGAAAGTTTTCTTAGTCAGAAAAAAGCACACCCTTAAGGAGGACTTATATACGAGAGTGCAAGTGTAATGATTTTTTTTATTATAAAATTGAATTATGTAACTTATGATAAATACGGCTATACATATATCATATAATATATACCCTGTAGTTGTTTTAATATGAAATGCTTTAATTACTATAACAATTATACTAATCCGGAGTTAGTTTTTTAATGTTGATTGTAAAATTTTTATTTAATTGATGAATAGTTTACGAAGTACTCGTAATAATAAAGTATTTAATTCCAAAAAATTAAATCTTAATATCATAATATTATTATATTAATTTTGATACTTAAAATTCATAGAAAGACATAATACTGATATTTTAACTTCTTCCATTACAAACACATATTACATTAATTTTGAAATAATAAGTGGTTAAAAAATTTGTAAACTTGCACGAAGATGGTTTTCCTTGTTTAGGAATTACTTGAACTCTTGAAGAATGATAAGGTAAAGCAAAAAAAAAGCGTGTTTGTTTGTGAATTTGTTGTGTGATTTATCTGTAACAGGATGTCCACAAACCTCGTTGTCTTGTCTCCAGTACCATGTGGGTGTCCGTGTCCTCCTCAAATTCATGCATGCATGCTTCTTACGCTTACGTAATAAAAGAAATGTTTGCTTATGATTAATCCATTATATCAAACTTTCTCGGTACTAATCAATATGTTTAAATAAGCAGTTCATATGCAAGAGTGAACATGCATTGTTGGTTTTTTAGTGTGAGTAAGATAGAAATTTAAATTTATAGTCGAAGTTTAAAGGGTTATCAATCTCGTAATGAGTACTAATGTTTTAAATTCAAGTTTCTTCAGCGACATTATTGGATCAATTAGCATATATTGAAAGTATTATCAAATTTTAAATGTAAAACTTTTATAACGGTTTTATTTTAAAAAAATTGTTTTGAAGAGTGAAAGAATAAAGTATTATTTAAACTGTTTTAAATCTCGACTTTTAAACGATATAAAATTAAAAACAATTTGTCATTTTATACTTGGTGAATTAAAAAAAAATACAATTAATCAAATTAGGTTGTTGACAGAAAATTGTTACTGATAAAGAACCGCGGATGTTTTATTCTTAATGTGGTAAGAATATACTATTAATACAAAAAAATTTCAAAAGCTGACGTGAGAATATCCCAATTGCTTAATTTGTTGTATGAATTCAAACGAACGAAACAATAATTGTACATAGAAAATTAGTACTATGAAAGAACTTTGCTTTTACTAGGTTTCAACATGGAAATTGGAGCTATTGGGGATGTTAGACCAAGAGAGGAAATACTTTATTATACAACTTGGATTATTATTTCACTCCAATGATGTTTTAAAAGATTATTAATTTTTAGTTATAAGTGTATACAACGTACTTTCATAAAAATAATAAAAAATTAAAGTTGTGTATCAATTTCTTTTTGTAAAAAAAATAAAAATTATTATACTAAAGCATAATTTTTTTCTTTAATAGTTGAAAATCATGTTTGGAGAACATGATTTCTTTATTTTGAAATCATGCTTCCAAAATAACTTACTCATATGTATAATTTTTTTAATATATATATATATATATATATATTATAATCTACTTATAATTATTTTTATATATATATTAATTATATAAATATTTTATAAGTTTTTAATTGATTGATTAGTGTAACATCCCAATAAATCTATAACAAAAGCTATATTTTATTATAGGAGTTACCATAACAATAATAGAGAACAGTGAAAACATAGGCACAAAGATAGAGATGGAATATGAAATATCATAGAGAATTAAAAACTGTACATTAAGCAAGATGTTTGATACAATAGACAGTTTAAGGCTGAACGGTCATGGTAACAGTTCAAGACCGAACTGTAATACAAAAAGGGGTATCTACACCGAACGATTTTACAAAATAATTAATCGAACGGTTATATACATGAGGTGAAAAGTAAAACCTAAACTAAGGACCGGACGGTCCTGCACAACTCTCAAGCATAGCGTCTAGCTCGGTTTGCAGGGCATCCTCCAAAGTGTCTTCGCAATCACCCTCTGCTCACACCCAAAAGGATGATCATTGCAGTGAGGAGAACAACCGAACGGTTAAGACCGAACGACACATGGACAAGACAAGAAAATAAGGGTAAGCTTATGTAAATTTAATTAATCATCTTCAGTCACACAAATATATCACTCAAATCGAACGCATAATTCATACAACAATCAAAACCGAACGGTGAACATCATCATAACCAATTTCTCTAGACACTGTCCGGACTGTATGAATCATGTAGCTTGCCGCTCTCTGCACCCGGGTGGACCTGGCTGGGATACACTCAACAAACCGTCACCCAAGGTTAGTCTAGTGGAACCACCTCGATATAGAAATATCCTGAGGCTAAAGGACCTCCTGCAATTCCCACACATGAGTTACCCTCCTCTACATGAGAAGGCATAATCACGGAATATCAGGATAGAGCAGAACCTGAGTCTGACCACGGTCATACTTTACCAATCAATTCCAATCATGAGTTATTCCTCCCTGGAATACTCTTAAACCATCATAATAAACTCATTCATCATTCTCGTTTCATATCACCAATAATCTCATTCATCAATACTCATTTCATACCATCCAAATCTCATAATCTTATTCAGAAAATAATTCTTTCATATATAAAAAATACTGTAAGGAAATGAATTGACCGAACAGTCAGAATACTAATAGAAGACCGAATATAAAAGAAACTCTAGCAGGTGGCCAAACGGTCAAGCAAAGAAGGAATTTGTTGTAGAAGGTGCTGTAGGCAGAGACCGAACGGTCTAAAACTAGGTAACTCGAACATCTTTTAAGACTGAGAAAAATCTCAAATAGATAATGTGTGAAAATGGCCGAACGTTCAACAACAACTTATCTTTAATAAAAACCGAACACTTAACACTTTGGCCGAATGCCTTAACATATAGAAACCAAAGTTCTCTTTAATAAAGCGAGTGTCAGTACAAACCGACCACTCAACAATAATTTTACTAATACAAGACCGAGTGCTTTTCCAAAGAAGGATAATTAGCATCAAACCAAGTACTTAGTCTATGACCGAATACTCAAATATAAATATCATATGTGTAAGACCGAACGTTATTTCAAAGAGAAAATTAATACTAGACGGAATACTCAGTTTATGACCGAGTACGTCAAGGACTGAATGCTCAGTATAAGACCGAACGCTCTTAATGGATAAACCATTATGACTGACTAAATAAGCAAGGTATTTAAGTTTTCAACATCATTAGTACAAGACCGATCGATCCTCAACTAATTCCTATAAATGGAATACAATCTTGATCGATCGTTTTAAGGGGAAACCGAACGGTCCTAATGACCCTTCGATTACAGATTTAGATTTTCACTAAGTTATATAACCTTATGGAATATTTCATACCAAAAATCAAACATGCAATTCTCAACAACAAGATCATACATTCAACAAACATATACTCATAAAATCATGCATACAAAAATAATCATAATTAAATTTATAAGCTTCCCTTACCTCTAACTCCAGCTAGCTTCCAAGCAACTACTTTTATGGCTTCCCAAAAATCCAAAGTGCTCCAAATGAAAATCTGATCGGTGCAAGTGAAAGAGTTTGGCACCGGGAGGAATTATTTTGAAAGGTGTAAGGTGATCGGAGGAGAGGAGGTGGTCAGAATTTTAGAGAGAAAGTTGAGATTTCTAGAGAGAAAAAGAAAAAAATGGTGGTTTCTGGAAATTGAGTTGAGGAAGAAAAAGGGTTGCATACAAAAATGGCGTCAATCTTCAGAAGTCCAGCTTTAAATATGACCTCTACTAAAATCACTCGGTCCACTCCTTGCCTGCCACCTGTCCTTCATTTTCCGAGCTCTGTACTCCATGCCCTGCCACCTGTACTTCATTTCCCACTTTCCTGTTGCCACACGCTTCTCGGAGGAGTGGAATTTAATGAGGCTAACAGCTTTGTCTCCCACTCTCATAAGGATTTCAGAAAAGTGTGACAAGTGTTTTCCACTGTCCTAGGGAACAGGAAAACGTGACACTTATCTCCCACTAAAGAAGTGATTTAAATGTGATGTTACAATTAGTGTATTTAATTATGAGTACTTATTTTATATTTGTTTTAGATTAATCTTTGGATAATCATAAATGGTTTGCGTTGTTGTATACTTATGAGTATACTAAAAGTATTAAACAAGTTTAATTTGAGAATTAAAACTTAGTAAAATAGGTAGGTTTGATTGGTTTACAGGTATATGTACCTATTCGGCCTGAGTTATATTATCATTGTCAAATTTAAAATAGTCCAAGAAATATAAAATTCGAGTATGAAATTAACATTAAACAATAACTCCATGAAATAAAGAAAAAATAATGTTTAAATATATAGTTAAGATTATACGATATTACATTATATAAACAGAGTACATTTATTATAGTATTTACAATAACAAAACAGGCCTCAAAAATCAATAATCATACATTACTCGTATACTCACTTAAAATATATTGATTTAAGCGTCAAATTATTATAGGTGAATTTTCTGTCTCACGATGATTTGAAGCTCGAATACTCATATTAATTCATTTTGAAATTTAGTCAGCCAAATTCGATAAAATAGAAATTTTTAATTTTGCCTAACGTATTAAGCGGATGCAGTGGATTCCATTAAGGTATTATATATCACAGATATTCTAATTTGTTTTAGACATAAAAGTAACCATGGATTTTACACGTTAAATTAAATCTCTTTACTGATAACGTAATTAATTATTAGTCAATAGAATGTGATGAATAACTTAGTTATCATTTCCACCTGTTTTTTATTTCAACAAAATCAAGTTTATATCATTATTAAATATATTTTGGGTACATGTGCTGACAAAAAATTGCATATACGTTTAAATTAACATTAATAATAAATTTTGTGAAGAAAATAATTTTATCAATATAAAAAAAAATGAGTCCTTAATTATGGATATTGCCACTTCACTCCAGTGGCTATATATTTCATCGAAAGGCCATCTAATTAAGGCACACACCGCCCCTTCAAAACAAAGAATAAGTTGTCTACTGCTGCCCGTATATTATTTTTATAATCATCTTTGTCTTTATTTATTTTTTCTAATTCATAGATTTTTTTAAAATGTTCCTTATCTAATAACTTTATATTTATATGTGTGATCTTAATTTATATTTTTTTTTCTTCCTCTTATACGCTTAAGAATAGAAAGCATAGACAAAAAGACACCCAGACCAATGATATTAAAATGTGTAGTTTTTTTGTTTGTAAGTTGAAATAACATTTTTAAGATGCGTACGCACATACGAAAGTTTAAGTATACATACAAGATATAAAAAATGTTAATTAACATGTAAAATTATAATCACAGATACAGGATTGGAGACAAGAGGTGGGGACAGAACATTTGTGTCTTTGGAACAGCTGACAAATTGTAAGTCTATTTATTTGACAAAAAAAAAAAAAAAACTTCTGCAAAAAATAAAATAAAATAAATTTCACCGTCAACTTTTTTTTTTCATGTTTATGTAGAACTGTTTATCGACATGTTCGTGAAAAGAATAATGTGTTTAATAATATAAAATTTCATCTTAGAGATGGTTAATCCTAGATTTACTTCCGGCATTTTGTGTCTAAGCAAATTTACCACATTCAAATGATTTAAAACATGTATTTGAAAGGAAATCTTAAAAATTTGAGAAATATGAACTTGGTGAAATTTAGGATTGTAAATTTTATATTTTTTTACCATAATATTGATAAATTATTCGTTGTTGGAAAATATTATAAACCTTTAGCGCTGATAAGTAGTACATTGTTTTTGTAAAAAGCTTTTAATTTATTGCCGATATATATTTTTCAGTAAAATTTAATTTTATTCAAGAAAGTTGGTTTCCACCTATTTATTTTGTAACATTGGTTTTTGAAAAATTTAGTTAAAAATAAGTCTTAATATATATGTTTTTTGAAAATATTGTCTTTTACAAGTAAATCAAGCACGAAAAACATGCGTTCCAGAATTCAGATTTTCGAAAGATTAAATATCTTTTTCTAACAAACATTTCGTCACTTCTATTTCTAAACCTCTTAGCAAAAAAAAAAAAAGTTATATGAATTATAATTACTTAAAAGGGGTTTCAAAAAAAAAAAACTTTCAAATAACTTTTACGTGTTTTTCTTGAGTTTATAATTTACCCGCACACACTGTTCCAGAATGCTTACCAACACCATTGAAATAAATCATTAATCATTTCAAAATTTATGAGGGTATAGATAGTAATAAAGAGGTGCAGAAAACAAAAGCCCGTTTTTATTTGAGATTTGGACTACTTTAAATGGCCCAGTTCAAGACCTCAATGTTTTTTCTTTATCTCATAGTGTGGAAATATATCAACACTCAATGGGAATTTTACATCTGGTTTATAAATGAAGAGTCTCGATCTTTTTGGAATTTAGTATTAATTAATTTAGGTTTAATAGTTTTTTTTTTAGTTTTTTATTATCATACATTTTTCAATTTTATATCAATTTAGTCTTATTATTCAAACTAAATTTAGTTGTTATATTTTTGTTAAATATGAATTTGCTTTTAAAAAAAGAAAAATTCAACTAAAAATCTTAAAAATAGTGAGACGTGTTAAGAATCTTTCCCACACACCTACCCTATTACCTTTTTCTTATGTTAAGTTGTTTAAGAGATTGAGAAATATTTACTCCAAGTTAAATTTATCATATTAGAACAGAAATGTATTTTTTTAATACTTTTCATATTTGATCCGTGCATTATCAGTAGAAGACGTTAATAATACCCATGCGAACTCATCCATCAATACCTGATTCCAATGTAGACAATTTCTGTTTGAAAACTATGAATTTGTTATTCAACAATTTGACTCATATTAGTGACACAATGATGATGAAATTTTATTCTTCGGTTTTTACCTTATAGTGGGGTTTAAGAAATTTTTACTTAGTAGGTGAATATCTGGATATTTCAAAATAATGCATTGAACAATAATATTTATTTTAGATTATTTGATACTGGTTTAATATCATCAAAGTTGACTAGTGAGTATATGTCTCTTTTGTGGACCAATAAATTATTATAAAATAAATAATTATGATTGTTCCAATTTTTCTATGAGAATTACTCAATTATATAATTAGTTTCTAAAAATAACTTTTTGATATACAAAATGGATCATCAGAAGTGAAATATTGTAAATACAATTATAGGGTGCAAATATTCATATTGTTTGCGAAGTTTATTAATGAAAATATACTTGTATTTTCTCACTATAATCATTAATGAAAATAATTAAATAATATTTACTTTCATTAGACAAAGGTTTTATTGGACCATACAAGAGTACAATAACTCGAACTTTTCACAAACATTTTGTCAACAACACACCTTTCACAAACTTTAGAAAAACGTGTGGCCATTTCTTTGTAGTCGAAAAACTCGAATCCTTCAAAACTTAAATGTCCATAATGATGATAGCAAAGTCTAGTATGGTATTTTCCTTTGATCATTAATCTATATTAAATGCTTTCAATTTTTAAAGTATAATCTATGTGAGTTTAGTTTTGTAATATCAATAACACTTCTAACATGGCCTTAAATTTAAGAAACATCTTTATTAATGTAATAATGCAACTTTTTTTTCTTGTAATTATCTTAGCAAATTACTAACTGAAAATCTTCATTTAGAAATTAAAAAAAAATTATTGCTTGCTCCTCAATTTGACTTTTTAAATTTTTCTTCAAGCATCAGATAAACTTTAGAATTCATTAGGATATTTTTAAGAGATATAAATTTGAATATTAATAAATCATGAATAGACTGTTAAAAGATCACGACATCCTCTCCAATTTAAAAAATTAAATAATTATAATTTTTTTATATTATTCAACTTTATTATCTATACTCAGTAATTTTTCAATTCATACTTTTACTTTCAAAATATTACATAATATTCACATATATTCATTATTTTCATAAAGAGATATAAAGAAAAGTATTAACAATTAAGCGGCTAAGAAATCTATTTTAATAATAAAAAGATAAGATCAATAAAAAATTTACAGAAAAGAAGAAGCAACTTGGTAAGTTAGAGACCAGATTCTCTCCTGTAATACTATTATTAATTATTATTATACATTATATGAGGGTGCGTTCACTTTAAAGAACGAATTTGAGAGACAACGAGTTAATGAATATGAAAATAAATTGATTGTTATTTTTTTTAGAAGATTTGGAGGTGAATGAGAACAAATTTAAAAGTAAATTTTATAAAAATTAATATAAGATTTAAGAAATGTGATAAATAAAAAAATTGTTTAATTAGTAAAAGTTAAAAATTATTAAAATATTTTTAGTTATAAAAGTAATATAAAATATTAATGTTATATATAATTGTAAAAATATTTAAATAAAAATTAATTTTTAAAATGTAAAAAAATGAAAATTTAAAACATTGAAATAATAATAATAATAATAATAATAATTATTATTATTATTATTATTATTATTATTAATGATAAAAGTATGAAAATTATGAAATGTATAAAAGGGTAAAGATGAAATTTACTCTTCAATTCTTCTGACAATGTTGTGATAATTAAAAAAAAAAAGCCAATCCCACAATTATCTCCATTTCATTTCTCGAAGATTTTTGAAAGTGAACATAATTTTTTTTTAATCCATCTTCGGTATTTCGTATGAACATTAGTTTCTGTTGAAACACTGAATGTTTGTTAAAGAGAAAAACTTACATGTAGTAGTATGATATTTGTAGGTATTATTCTTTAATTATATTTGGAGTTTTACTATGCAATATAAAAATGAAAAAAAATATATTAGATATGAATATCTACGGTAACTTTGGTAAGGAAGGTATAGTCCTCTTCTTCAGTGTTGTTGAGCGAGTGTTCTGTTGTGCTGAAAGTACTTCCAAAATCCAAAATCAAGTGTTTGGTAAGTCACGATCTTGGAAGATCTCTAGTCTCTACACACAAACGGCATTCACTCACTTCCTCTGATGATGCTCCGAAGGATCGTGCAGTTTCAGTTTCGATGCACTATGAATTCAAATTCAAATTCAATTAAGCTTTATTTCGAGGTCTAATTCTTCAATCATGTGGAATTCCTTCTGGAGATCAAGGGATCGTTTCTCCCTGGAGCAACTTAGGTACTACTCTATGTTGACTCATTTCATTTCGTTCAAATTTGCCCAAGTTATCACCATTGATAATTGATTACTGTTTTTTCTTGGTTTTCACTGTTAAGGTACTTAACCGATCAATTGTCGAAGGTACACATTATTAGTGAGGTTAATAAGGTAAGAATGTGATTAGCTCGTCTCTGCTGTCAACTTTCCTTGATATGTTCTTCATTGTTTTCCCAATCTTCTTAATTGTGCTATGTTTGGAAGGGTTTTGTAATTGAGGCACTGAGATCAATTGCGGAGTTGATGACATATGGTGACCAACATGACCCGAGTTTTTTTGAGTGAGGTTTTTCGGTGCTCATGCTTTTTATTGGAATAATTTTTGTTTTGCTGGAAGTTTATTATGTCCTAGCTTGTGACAGATTCTTCATGGAAAAGCAAGTCATGGGTGAATTTATACGTGTTCTGAAACTTACCAGGACCGTGAGCGTTCCACTTCAGTTGCTGCAAACAGTGAGCATTATGGTCCAGAACCTAAAAAGTGAACATGCTATATGTTAGTTGAAAATCAAATTGAATTTAGACTTTCGTTAGTTTCTTAATGAGGTGTACAAATGTTACGGGTTAACTAACTTCTTTGGGTGTTTTTTGGCAGACTATATGTTCAGTAATGAATATATAAATTACCTGATAACTTATCCGTTTGACTTTCGAAATGAAGAGCTGCTGTCGTACTACATATCCTTTTTAAGGTTCGTTCTGACCTCTAAGTTATTTTATTTATTGAACTGGTGATTGGTGGTTGATGATTGCACTCATAGAATCTGTTTTGTGGTGGCAATATATATTTTCTTTTGTTCACTTCCCATCTCCTTTCTATAATATTTCTTATCAGTTTTCTGTTACATGTCTTTTGGTTATTTAAGGGCAATAAGTGGAAAATTGAACAAGAATACAGTTTCACTGCTTGTGAAGACTCATGGTGTAAGTTTGATGTTTTCTTTCTTATTCTAATGTTTTTGAATTATAGCCCTTAAGGTAGTTTTAAAAGGTTGTCTGTAAAACCATTGGTTAGTGGGCCTGATGTTCTTGACATTGGGATTGCAAATATAGTAGTGGGGTTTTCTAGGTAGACACCTAGAAAATGTTGATTTTATAAGGTGGATAAATAATACTGTTTTTTGTACTTTGAAGATAAATTCATTAAAATTTCTTGATTAGGAGAAAGATAAGAAGGAAGAGAGGCATAGATACAGTAAAAATCTGTTTTGTATTCCAAGTGGATGACTTGGACAGGGAAGCCTGTTGGAGAGTTGTTCATCTTTATTGATCAAATCTTGTGAGATCATTAATGTTTTTCTCATATTCATACTTTGATCATTTGTGTGTAGTTATTCTTTTAACTTTGAAGTATAGTTTTTGTTGTTCTTTTGGCAGTGGAGGATGTTATTCTGCTTTTAGTTTTGGGCTATCCAAATGTGTTCACTGTATCTTCTATGTGTTTAGGACGAAGTAGTTTCATTTCCACTTTATGTAGAGGCCATACGCTTTGCTTTTCATGAGGAAAGCATGGTTCGCACTGCAGTACGTGCTATAACTCTTAATGTCTACCATGGTGAGATTTTATTATTTTACATAAGCCCTCTTCTGTAATTTTTTTTCTCCCTATCATTTCCTCCAGGAAAACATGAACTCAATTTTTACGCTGGCAAAAGTTATAATTTTCTAATAAACAATTTTCAGTTGGAGATGACTCTGTCAATAGATATATAACCAGCACTCCTCACAAAGATTACTTCTCAAACCTGGTTTCATTCTTTAGGAAGCAGAGCTTGGATTTAAATAAACTGCTTTCTGATACACAGCTGTAAGCAATATATTTTCTCTTTTCTTTGAACTATACATTAATATTCCCTTGCACCCTGAAAATGCAATTGTGGTTCTTGAATCTGAGACAGAAATCCGGGCCCAGATTCAATGTCGGCAATTATTGCTGCCACAAATGAAATTGAGGATAATCTGTACTACTTCAGTGATGTTGTCTCTGCTGGAATTCCTGATGTTGGGAGACTCATTACTGATGGCATTATGATGATTTTGATATTCCCATTACTTCTTCCTTCCCTAGGGGTCATGCCCAATAATGTAAGAAACTTCACTTTATGGCCTTGTCAGTTTTTCTTAATCTACTTTTGTCTTTGTTTCAAGGATCTTAAACAGTTCTAGACAGATTTTGATTCTTATTGTACAACATATCTTTATTATTGTAGGACATGCAAGATGCTGCTGCCCCTTCTCTATACTTACTTTGTTGCATCCTGAGGATTGTCAAAATCAAAGATTTGGCAAACAACATTGCTGGTGCTCTTTTTTTTCCCTCAGAGGCCTTTACAAAGAGTTCTCAGGGTAATTTCAATTGCTTCATATCTGATCATGATTTCACATCTGAATGCAAAGGGTTAGATGGTGATAATCTCACCAAGTGGGATACAAGACACACAATGTTTAATATTTCATATTCTTTTAGTTCTTCAGGTTTTCATTCAGATGGTGTTCTAGTGCAAAATGGTTGTACCAGTTCAAATTTGTCTTTAAGGTAAAAGCCCCTTTGTTACATAACTTGTGTTTTTTCTTTCTATATGTAACAAGTTAGATATATCAGTTTCTTTTTGTATTTCTGTCAGTCATCAGAATTGGAAACATTAATCAATATGTCATGCCAGCTTAAACTACCCTGACTAAAAGTTATTCAAGTGAAATATATAATACTGTTTGCTATCCCAAAAAGAAAAGAAAATGACAGTCCTTGGCTCCCTGTGTACATCCTTCCGATGCTATCTCAGAATTGAAAATGTTTCAATAAAATATTTGGTAGTATTGGAGTAAAATTATGTTTTATCATTTTATTATTGAAAACCAAAAGCTGAAGTATCAGAATGTTATGATGTTGCTCTGATAGAATTTTAGAATAAAGAGAAACTGTATTATTTTTTAGAATCAAAAGCCACAGTTCAAGAGAGTGAAGTCAGCTATGTATAGCTGATCTGGAGAGACTAGCAGAAGGTAACTGTCTAAGAAGAATATCTGTAAGTTAGTTACAGAGTATAGCTGTCAATAACTTAACTAAAAAGGAAAGTTATATTTACAATTGTAGTAAAACTATGCTCAAATAGGTAGTAACTTGGTGTTTATGTAGGCTTGAATTGATATTTTTGATGTCTTATAATAGTGTTTTTGTGTTTGTTCTACTTTAACTTGAGAGTTAAACTTTGTTTACAGGAATTCTTTTGCATGTTTTTCCTAATGACTTTTATGATTCATGTAGGGAGGTTCTGCTTGCTTACGTAACAAAAGGAAGTGATGTCCTAGTTTTGGGTTCTTTGAGTGTGCTTGCTATTCTGCTGCAAACTAAAGGTTGTCTCCTTGAATTTTTGTGTGTCCTACTGTTGCACTGTTTTCTGTTTACGTAGTATTTATTGTTCTGTAGAACTCGATGAATCAATGCTAGATGGGCTTGGAATTCTTCCACAACGAAAACAACATAAAAAATTGTTATTGGTAAGCTGTATTCTTCCATTTTTTATCCTTTTCATTTTATGAATATTTGATGGTGTGCTTTTGTACATAGTTTTGGAGGTGGGTTCTTGTGAAACCATTTGTTTCAACTACAACACCAACTTGATATTTATACAATGAATATAATAAATAGACCATTTTCTAATTACAACAATATTTTCTTTATACATCGAACCTAGAAATTTACACTAAATGCACACAAAACAGTATACATTTCAAGCACTTTCCTTCAAGTTGGATCATACACAAGTCACATGTTCTAGGATTTTTATAGAGATAACTTATTAGAGGAGAAAAACCGTGAAGCTCATCAATTCAGTTCTGGTGAATTGGCTTTGCATATTTTGTGCAGCAAGCTTTAGTTGGAGAGGGTTCAGGCGAAGAACAACTTTTTCCATCCAAAAGTAATAGGGATGGCATTGGTAATGATATCAATGTCTATCATAAAAAGATCAAGGTTTGCACTTCCATCTCTTCAGCAGCAATTATTGATTTATTTAATATTAACAACCAGTATCTATTTAGATTTTGGAATCTATGTTGCTTGAAGGTTGACTTTCTTAAGTTTACCATGTTTCACAGGAGCAGTATGGAGTATCTTTTCTGCCTTCTGATGTGGGAATAAGTCCTCGTATACATAGATTTCAAGTAAATGTTTTTGTATAGTCGAGTCTTGTTGATATGCTATTTTTTTGTTATAGTTTCACTATACCTCTTCAAAGTCCTTGATTGCATGTTAGTAGGCTTGTCTTTTCATTTAAAATAATGGAACCATAACTGTTAGGCTCAAAGGTGGGAAAACAAGGTCAGTTGATTATTGTTGTAGTTTTTGTGTGTCTTCAGAAAAGCAAAAGTTCCACACTGCCTACTTCTGATAGTAGTCCAAATAGGCCCATTATTTGGAGAGTGTATGAGAGGAGGAATAGGAGGGTGAGAGAAGGATGAGATGGCACGGGAGTGTGTTGTGCACGAGATTTTCAGTTATATTGGGGAGGGTGAAGAGAGATAGGGTATCTTTTGGGTATTGGAAGTTTGTTATGGATAGAGAGCTAGAGCTAGAAAAGATGCTAGACAGATTTTGGGAGGTGTTTAATAACCCTCAGGGTTTACCTCCTAAGAGGAATAAAGAGCATGCTACCACCTTGTTGGAAGAACAGGCCAATAAATGTGAGGCCCTATAGATACCCTCACCACCATAAAGATGATATAGAAAAGCAAGTGAGGGAGATGTTGTAGTCAGGAATTATCAGGCCCAACCAAAGTGCTTTCTCTGGCTCTCTCCTTTTAGTTAAAAAGAAAGATAATTCATGGAGGTTATGCATGGACTACAAAGCCTTGGACAAAGTTCCAGGTCCTAAATAAGTTCCCAATCCCTGTTATTTATGAATTATTAGATGAAGCGCATGGAGCCCAATATTTCTCTATGCTGGACCTGAAATCTGGTTATCACCGAGTAAGAGTTAAGTCTAGTGACATACATAAATCTGCTTTCAGAACCCATGAAGGTCATTATGAGTATCTGGTTATGTCCTTTGGTCTTATGAATGCACCTTCAACTTTTCAAGCATTAATGAATGACATATTTCGGTCTATATTGAGGAACTATGTTATAGTTTTTTCTTATGACATTCTCATCTATAGTCAAGATTGGGAGACCTGTATGCAACACTTAGCTGAGGTGTTACTGGTGTTAGATAAAAAATTAGTGGCCAACACGAAGAAGTGTCATTTTGCTCAAGTTGCTATTGAGTACTTGGGGCACATTGTTTCTAATGAGGGTGTAGCAATGATCCAAGCAAGGTTAACTGTGTTTTGAAGTGGCCTGACCCAAAAAATGCAAAAGGAGTTAGGGGTTTCCTAGGTCTCACGGGCTATTATAGGAAGTTTGTTAAAGACTATGGGAAATTTGCAAAACCTTTAACTGCTCTGACTAAGATAGATGGGTTTAGATGGACTCCTGTTGAACAACAAGCTGTTGAACACTTAAAAGGAGAAGATCACAACAATACCGGTTTTAGCTTTACCCAATTTCAACTAAGAGTTTGTAATTGAAAGTGATGCTTCAGGAGGAGAAATAGGAGCTATTCTCATGCAGAAGGGCAGGCCAATCGTTTATTTCAGCAAGGCTTTGGGGGAGCAAAATTTAGCTTAGTCTGCTTATGAGAAGGAGCTCATGGCCATCGCATTGGCCATTGAACATTGGAGACCATACCTATTAGGAAAAAATTTCATGATGTGCACAGATTAGAAGAGTTTAAGAGTTATTTTTACAAAAGATAGCTATTGGGGATCAACAAAATTGGGCTATCGTTTTGATATAATCTACAAACCTGGGGTAGAAAATAAGGGTGCAGATATCCAGGATGCATGAAGAAGGCAGATTTCATAGTTTAATCCATGTTCCAGAATGGGAAAACAATGATGACATTATGGAGGAACTGCAGTAGGAGCCAAGGTTAGCTATCATCCCCAAATGGATGGCCAAACAGAAGTTGTGAATCGTTGTTTAGAGACTTTTCTGTGATGTTTCATAGCATATCAGCCTCAAACATGGGTGTTGTTGGGAGCTATGGGCTGAATATTGGTACAGCACCAATTTCCACAGCTCCATAGTAACCACACCTTTTGAGGTGGTGTATGGACCTCCCCCACTGGTCATTACCAAATTCCTTCCAAGGGAGACATGTGTTGAAGCTGTGCAGTGTGGGATGTTAGACCGTGATGAGGCACTGAGGCAGCTGAAGCAACATCTGCTTTGAGCTCAAGTGCACATGAAAAACTAGGCTGATGCTAAGAGAGTGGAGAAAAGTTTCAGCACAGAAGAATGGGTGTTCCTTAAGTTGAAGCCTCATTGGCAACAGAGCTTGAAGTCTAAGATTTGTCCTAAGCTTGCCCCTAGGCACTATGGTCCTTTCAAAATTACAGGGAGAGTAGGGGTTGTGCCTTATAGACTCCAACTTCCTCCGGAGTCACGTATGCATCCTGTATTCCATGTATCACTCCTCAAAAAGGCTGTTGGGACTTATGATATTGAAAAAACATTGCTTCCTGGACTGGATTTGGAGATTGCGGGAGATGCTGTACCTGCTGCAGTGTTGGCTACTTGCATAATTTCTCTTAAAGGGGAATTGGTTTTGGTCCATTGGCAAGGGAGACCAGCTGAAGGGGCCACTTGGGAAGAAGAGTTTTTTTATTAGAAACCAATTTCCAGATTTCAGTCTCGAGGACAAAACTGATTCTCAAGAGAGCAGCATTGATAGCAGCCCAAGCAGGCTTGGATAATAGGCTCATTATTTGGAGAGTGTATGAGAGGAGGAATAGGAGGGTGAGAGAATGGTGAGCTGGCACGGGAGTGTGTTGTGCACGAGATTTTCAGTTATATTGGGGAGGGTGAAGAGAGAGAGGGTATCTTTTGGGTATTGGAAGTTTGTTATGGATAGAGAGCAATAGCTCTCTGTTGGAGCTAGGCTCTGCGGACAGAATATAATTTCTGTAGTTTTCCTACCGTTTTCCCATTCAATAATACTAAGATTTATTCCTTTCTGTGTGAGTTGTCCTTTCTACTATAACTATATTTTGGGTTTCCAACAAGTTCAATCTCTTTCAAGGGTTTATATAGCAACACACTTCTTATATCTTTAAAGTGGGTAGCAAGTGTTGGAGGGCTCGTGTGCAAGAAGTTGAGGTGTAAGATTGAGCCTGCCGATTTCCCTCCTTGTGAGTGTGATAAGGAGGTCCATGTTCTTGGGATAATTGCCTCCCAAAGTTTCCTCCTTGTCTCATAGGAGCAGAGATATACATTCTCCATAATGTATTTCTTAATTTTAGGCAAGTAGAGGAAAGTGTATTGAGTTATTCTTCACAAACAATTTGTTATTCTAAATTTAGTTAACCACATTTTTCCACTAACTTCTTTGCGTAAACCCATAGTTGTGTTATGAATATATGTTCAATAGATCAAAACCAAAGCAGTTTATGAAACATTTTTATGCTTTTTCGAAATTATTCTCTAAGAGTTTAATGTGAAAAACTTTTAGCCTATCATGTAAAACTGGAGTTACCAGACCTTTTACTGTTTATTCAGGATAAGTGATTATTGTATATACGTTAGTGTGCAAATACATGCATACATTTATGTTTTTTATGAAGTAATTTAGTTTGATAATTTTCATCGAACTTAATTTACTATGTATTAAGAATTATCAATGGTAGAGTCTTAGCACAATGGAAATATTGTCTTATGACGTCAAGGTCCTGAATTCAAATCCTGGAAATAGTCTCTCCTTGGTGGAGTAAGGTTGTGTGTGTCTAAGGATCTAACCTTCCCGCACTACACTAGGTGGTAGCCTCTTGTACTGGATTTCCCTTTTATGTTAGTGTGAATTTCAGAAGACTTCATACCAAATGTATGCGTTTGCCATTATAACTATTTCTTGTTTGGGCCTTAAAGGATGAAACGTTATTGGCATCATTTCCATTTTCTTCTTAGTAATATTTAAAAATCCATGTTTTGGTACTGCAAGCATTGTCCAATACTACTATTCGCTAAATGCTTATTTGCAGTTTGTTATGCTTGGTTTATTAATTATGAATTCTCTGTTTTTTCAGGTGATTGATGCATTAGTGAACCTCAGTTGTCGCACTAATATATCTGCAGAGATACTATGGGATGGTGGTTGGCTTTTGCGTCAGTTGCTTCCTTACAGTGTCTCAGAATTCAACAGCCATCACCTTGATTTACTGAAAGTAAGAACAGATGAGGCTTTTCTAGCAACACCCTTGAGAACTGAATACATTCTCTTGTGATCATGTAGTGTTTACCAATCGAAGTGCACATGTTTGAAATGATTTTATTAATGGCAACCAGAGAAGGTAGCTCTTCTCTAAAATACTATTGTCAGTCCTCAAAATTAGTGCTTATCCCCTCCCCCAAACTCCTCACCCTTCTTGTACCCTTCTCTCATTATGCCCTCTATAACCATGGCATGTCACCAAATTTCAGTTATAGAAAATTCCAAAACTATTCTCACCTCCTTCTAGAGTATATTTTCCATTTAGATGCCTCGGTACAATCCAGGTCCAATAGTCATTCCTCATTTGAACCATTTACATCATTCAGTCAATGGTTTTTATCAGTATCAATTTAGTAGACATTTTAATAAAGCTGAGTAATTGGAGATGAGATATCAGTACAAATATTTGCAGAAATAATAAATGTGTTGTTTGAAAGATTGTACTTTTTGATAAATCATGCCTTGTTCATGAATACTCGCATTAGTAGGCTATGATTGTTGAAATTAATGAATAGAATAGGTACCGAGAATGCAAAAAGAGATGATATAGTAGAAACAATCGTAATGGAAAATGAAAATGGATGTCTGTCCTACTAGTATCATCTGCACTATTTTCATCTCCTAATGCAATTATATCAATATTCTTTTCTATACAGGTTTCATACAAGAGTTATGCTTCTGCTCTTGTAGAGGAGGTTAGAGGTATTTGGTCCGACTTACTTATTTCTGTTCTCTGTGATGAATGGAGAAAATGCAAAAGAGGTGAATTTTTCTACCACGTTGTTCTGCTTTTGATTGTGTGATAGTTGTACTTATGTTCTTGAACAATATTTTTCCAACCTGTAGCAATGGAGTCATCATCTCCTCGGAAAGAACCAAATTGCATACTTTTGCTACCATGGAAGATTTCTTCAGGAGGTAAGCTTGTATCTGTTTCTATTTTTTCTTACGGAGGGAAGAGAAGCCCTTTGAGTGATCCCTCTGATTCTTGTCACTGCAGGTCATATTCCAGAGGGGTCATCTTTTGCTGCTGGTAAAAGAATGCATGAGTTGGTGAAGGTCTGTACCTCTTTTTCTATGCTCCCTCCCCCGACAGGCTTTTTTTTTTACAAGTGCAGTTCTCAATTTTGTCTCGTCCTGGGTTGTGTATTAATGTACCTTTATATGAAGAGCTTTTTGTTGTCATTTTTCCATTTAGGTATTTGTACTACTGCACCAGCTTCAAATATTCACTCTTGGCAAAACTTTAACAGAGCAACCACTGATTTACCCTCCTGGTGATCTCCCTGCAAATTGCCGTGCCCAAGGTTCTGGGCTTGATGTGTCAGGCCCGAAGGCAGGAACTGAAGTCAGCCTTGGTCAGTGATCTCAACTGAAGTTTCTTCTACTCTCTACAATGGTTTTACTTAATTTGAGATTTATTCTTTGCTTTAGGATGAACAGAAGAATAAAAAGGAAGAAGAGAATAAGGAGGTAAAAGGGGAGGGTAGAAAGAAAAGAATGAGGAGAAAAACATCTCAGTTGTAATCTCAGCTGCAAAGAATTTTCTGAAAACCCAATCCAAACACATTGCCAAACGTAATAGTCTAATCAATCAAATAGTAACAAGTACCAACTTTATATCAATTAATGAAAAGACAAGTGACAACAAAGAGAGAAAGCTGGTGTAGGCAGTCATGAGGGACTTGGAGAGACTGGTGTGCAGTGTTTGGTGTTTCATGCTTAGTCTCTGATTTTCTCTGTCTTTTCTTTTTTAGTTTTTGAGGATACCTTATCCTGTTGTTTTATATCTCCTTTTCTTTCTTAATAAATTCTATTGTATCAAGTTAAACTAACATTGTCCTACTGGCTTGTTTTGAAGTGTCTAAAATTGACATTGGCCATGTGTGAAAGTATTTTCTCTCTTCTGTACTTCTGAATATGGGCATATCTGTAGGCTGTAGTGGTACAGTGCATATAGGAACTGATTGTGTTACAAAGTATTAGGTTGAAGGCATGATTTTGAGACTAAAGTGGAAAAATATATTGCAAGCCTTCATGTCATGATCACATATTAAAAGGGTTACTTAAACCACATATTTATTGATTTCTGGCAATAAACCTGACAGCAGGCAGCTAATATGTAAATTCCACCTATTTGAAGTTTGAAGAAAATGCTGGTCTCTTCTAAATAATAATTATCACTAATTACAGTTTTCTTTAGTGTTCCTTTTTTTTTACTTGGTGGGTCTTTTTGATTGTATATGTATTTGGTGGTTTTCTTCTGTTACATGTTATTCCTTTGTGATCCATGGAGCTACATCAGGGTATTATCTTTAGTCTGCAATCAATTAATTTGTTAAAATTCTCTTATTCATTTACCATTTGCAGGCAATGCCCTTCCTTGTAGGATAGCTTTCGAGAGGGGAAAAGAGCTTCATGTTTACTTTCTAGCAATATCTTTAGGAATTTCTGGATGGCTTGTTGTTGCAGAAGAATTGCCACAGAAGAAGTCTCATGGAGTGGTTCGAGCTGTTGCCCCTTTGGCTGGGTGCGATGTATGTATACTTTTGTTCCTTTGAATCTTAGTCTTGAGTTAATTTCATTTGGTTTAAAACATTTCTTTTAAGTCTGACAATTATGAAGCAAAGTCATTTCAGAAAAATAGAATAAAAAAAAAATTTGGATAATTATTTTCAGCTTGGGATAAATGATTCTCAATTGATTGTTGAATTACTGTTTTTAACTTCATTAAGTATATTATAGACTGGTGTTTTAAACTTGAAATATTGTGTCAAAATTCTTTTTGTTTTCTTCGTTTTCTCTCGATACAAAGCCAAACCAGGGATGTATTCTGAAAATTTATTATTATTTTTACCCTGATTATATAATAACCTTATCAAAGTTGTCCTCTTTTTTTATAGCCCAGGATTGAGGACAATCATGCGATGTGGTTACACTTGCGGATTCGGGCTTCTTCTTTACCCTTTATAGATCCTGTCCACTTCAAAGACTTTCGGAAAAAGAAAACAAGAGCTTCAGTAGATGGCAGATGGACATTGGCGTTCAAAGATGAGGAGACTTGCAAATCTGCTTTTCTCATGACTGTTGAGGAAATCAATTTTCTGAGTAATGAGGTTCATAGAAGACTAAAGCCTTTGCTCAACCTTGAAACTTCAATGGATTTACCAGGTTCGACTTTTTGTTCTCGGAAGGATTCTTATAGAACACATCCAAATTAATTTTGCTGCCCTTTTTGTATATGCGTCCAAAGAAATGTATCTTTGTATCTTTTAGATTAGTTATTGCTTCTGTCATTCTTTTGTATATTGTGACAAATGTAAATACGAGGGAACCTCCGTATAGAAAGTTATTCCTAGTTGGTAATTTCTTGTTTGGAGATGAAAGTCTTTTTTTTCTTTGCCAATTATTCCATCTTGCTTTGCGCAGTGGGTTAAAACTGATTATTGGAATATTTCATTGCTGTTATTTTTTTGTTGTCGTGTTTGTTTTTTGCTTTATTTTAAAGTATTTTAAAAAGTTTTGTCCCATGTTGCTTGGTTTAATCCACTTATATCATACTAATGTGACGTGTCTGAAAAGAGTTTAAACAAGCACCAATTTGTTGTAGGCTCATGCATGAGATGAGGTTATACTTCTTTTTTTATTACATGCCTTATTCCTTTTGTAAGTCTTAATTTATTTATTAAAAAATAAATAACTAAATAACTTTATTATATGTACTTTAATTATTTGTTCAAATAGTATTATTTTTTATTTTAATTACTTTTATCTCTGCTATCTTATAGTATATTTATTATTTTAGTTTTAATTGGTTATGCATTTGAATAGTCAAAGCCAAAAGCTTCAAAAAATTAATGTATTTTACTTATTATTTCTAAAATTTTATAAATTACTCCATTATAAGTGTTCTTGAAAAAAAGTTAATTGTATCATAATCGATATTTTTTCATTTAGAATAGAAGTTATGCATAAAAGTTAGAGAATATAAGAGAAATTGTAGGTTAAACTTTTTCACTAACAATTATAAGATTAGTTGTAAGATTGGTTTGGAAAGAAGGATAAGAAAGAATGTGCTAAAAATCTCACTAACCAAAATAATAACCATCAATATTGGTAATATATCAATTAACCATTTTTTTTTTCAGGGAGATATTCAGTTCAGTAATTTTTTCTCAGACTTATCACATTTTTGCATGTCACATTATCCATAACAACAATAATACATTAATTTCTTTAATCTATTGGGAACCATATCTTCGAACCCTCTCATCAATCCATTCTCTCATGTCTCCCAAAACAAGGTTAGCAGACTCATCAGGCTCGCCCTGGATCAAGGAATGATACATCCCATCATAAAGCTTCAACGTCTTATCCTCACTCGAAGCCTTCTCGTAAAGCAGCTTGGACGACGAAGGGCACGTAACGCCGTCAGCAGTTCCGTGAGCGGTGAAAAACGGTGCCGTCACTTTGGAGAAATTATCCTGCACATACTGCGTCACTCTCAGAAGCTCTCGCATGGTTCCCACCCTAGGTGGACCCGTGTACCTCCTCGGGTTCGACGCTATAACCTTCAATTTCTCAGGATCCCTAATCGCCTTTCCCACCATCTTGTTATCAGGCATCGCTGCCCACGTGTCAGCCAAACCGAACAACAGACCGTACATGAACAAATGCACCTTGCTCGGTTTCATATCCTCGGGAATAACAAATAGCGGCGCCGAGAAAATCAGGCCCGTCCACGTCCCCGGATCTGATTGGAAGTACATTAGGAGGGTCGCTAAACCCCCCATTGACTCGCCGAAGAGGAATGCGGGGAGGGTTTTGTAAGGCTCACTGCGGCGGACGTCGAGGAAGAAGGAGAGGGACGTGGCAGCGACGGTCTCCATGTCGCCGAGATAGCAGCGGAGGCCTTCGGAGCGGCCGTGGCCGAGGAGGTCGGCGGCGAAGACGGCGTAGCCCCAGTTAGCGAAGCTGATACATATTTTCTGGAAGAGCCAGCCGGTGTCGGAGCCGTAACCGTGGGTCATAAAGACGGCGGCTTTGATGGGCTGGTGGAGAGGGAGGAAGGATTGCGTAAAGATTTTGGCATTGTGAGTTTGGAAATGGGACTTGGTGTTGCGGACGCCTTGGGAGGTGTAGTATTCCTCTTCGGGCATGTTGCCCCAGAAGTTTGGGGGCACCTCCGATGATGGTTCCGGTGCCATTTTTGTGTGTAGCTGTGTAGAAGTTGAGTTGAAAGAAATAGAAAGTGGGAAAGAAGTGTGTTAGGTTAGTTGGGTTGGTGAGTGGGACCCAGGGAGTGGGTGAACCAACCAACCCCACCACTACAAGAAACTTATAAGTTCCAATGGACACCTGGTTGGTCACCATGTCAATGTCCCATGCCTTTCCTTGCGTGGTTACTATTATTTTTGGGTAATCAATTCACCAATATTAAAATAAAAAATCAATAGTCTTGCATTTTGAAAAAATATTAAAAGAGAAAACGCCGAAAATAAAGAATAAATATGAAAATATAAGAGAAAAACATTATTAATTTTCATCTGAAATAACAAGAAAGAAAATACTACAAAAATTCATATATAACATTTATATACATAATCAATTATAAACACGGTCAATTATCTTTCTATATATTATATTATATTTATATATTATACTGTTTCGATTATTAGATTAATTTTTTAATGAAGTTAATGTTATTAATAACTTTATTTATAAATAAATAGTTAAAATAGAAAATAAATATAATTTATTAATTTAAATTTCAGTATAAAACCTTATTTTAATATATTTTTATTATTAAAAAATATAATTATTTTAAAATTTATTTTTCATATCAAATTATTTTAACTTTTTTTATAAATATAATAATATAAAACTAAATTTATTTTATTATATTAATCAAATTATCTATAAGTTTTTTTTTCACCGGCTTAATAACATAAGACTTTGGATTGTGGGTTTGGTGAATTTGAATAAGGATAAGCTAGGAGCATGGAATACATAGGAACGTGAAATAATCTACATTTGTGAGTCATAATTAGAGAAATATAAGATCTTTAGTCGAAAAAGGAGGACATTATGAGAAGAACCTAAAACGCTTTAGTTTTGGCTATTTGAGTAATAATGATACAGACACTCCATGTGCTAGTTAGATTAGATTAGAGAGATTTCAACTTTTTCACTCACATCATCGTAAGCTCGTTTTTTTAAAATGAATTTGAAGAAATAAAAGTAAATTCACGTTGTTTTCAATAGGAAAAATAGTAAAAAATAAAGATATTTGAGATCAAAATTTATGATAGTTAAAGTTAATAATGTGATAGGATTGATAAATTAAAATATAATTTAATTGATAAAATAAAAGATTTATATTTCACCTTGATTATTATTATTATTATTTACATTTGGATGTGTAGTTTGATCCAGACACGAGTTTAACCAACAATTGTATTGATTTAAACAAAACATTACACTGGTTTAAACAATATATTATGATGAAAATAAATAAATAAACACTAGCTAGAGATATGGTATCTGTTTATTATTTCCTCTCCTAATTACAATTGAGAAGAAAATTAATATGCTTCTTTAAATTCTTTTTAACTTGTACATAAAAGTTTAACTTTAATGAAGCCATTAAGAAAGTGTATACATTATTAGTTACGAATGAGTTGACCTAATAAATGTGACACCTTAATATGTTTTATTTTGTTAAATATTGAAATTGTAATTTTTTTTTATGAAAATATAGTAATAATTTAATCATGATAAATCATGAATTAACTCAAAAAATCTAATATAATTTCAAATGCAAATTTTTTTTTATGTATATTTCATCTCTTTTATCTCTATCTAATAATTTAAAATTTCAAAATTTCATCCTTAAATTTTTTATATAAATTAATATGATTCTATTTAAGAAAGAATATGATTGTTTTTTATTTTGGATCTTCAATAAACATAACAAAAACAAATTAGAAAAACATATAGAAGAAAATAGAGATGAAATACGCTATAATCTAGTAAATAAGTCAAATGAAAATTTGTTATAAAGATATTCATTCAAGAATCAAGATAATTTTTTTTAAAGAATGTAAATGTATATAATACAATTTTATACACACATATCAATTTAAAAAATCTAGAATCTCTAAAATAAGTTTAAAGTCCAAAATATACGGAAATCAAAATTACATATGTAAACTTTCACATAATAAAATCTCGCTCAATGAATTTAATATTTTATAAAACTAAAATAAAATTACAATTTATTTAATTTTTTAAATTATTGTTGAATTTTATTCATGAAAAGTCGTGTTATGATATTTGACTTTATTATAAATTATTTAAATTACAAATTATCTTTTTTCAAAAAAAAGTATCTTATATATTGAAAAGATAGATCTCTATCATAAATAGCAATAAAAAAAAGTTAATTAAAAAATTAGACATAACCTTACTTTCTCACGTAGTTTAACCTAAACAACCAAAATCAAAGTTTAAGAATTCTACAACCTGAAGTAATGATTGGAGGCTGATTGTGTTAACAACTTTGGCTGTATTTAGCTTGTATTCTTTAAAAAACCTTTGCAATTAACAACATCATTGTGAACTTTTATTTCAAGTGAAGAAGACACTTGCCAGCTCTAACATCAAAAGAACCAAATTGGAGTTCCTCGAAAGAAAACCTTAATCGGGGACATGCCTTTTTGGAGAAATAATAATAAATAAATAAATAAATAAACAAATCAGAATCTCTTTGTTTATTTGCACATGGTGAAGCTAGATTGCCAAGAAAGTGGCAGCCAGATTTACTAGAATGATGTTGGCACATTCTTTTTCACAACATTCTTCACTTTAGGATATAATCTATTTTATTTTATTCATCCAACAATAAAGAATGTGCAAACAAGGTATCTTATTCATACTTTTCTTCGTTATATTCACTTAATAAGTACCAATTACTGCATTTTAATCTTCAATTATTCTTACACTTGTTAAATTAAACTGAAATTATATGTCAACACTTTATCAATGCTATTGAATACATATTTTTTCTGGTAGATACAGTAAATTTGTCCTATACCAGTTATTTTAATCACAAAATAAATGGTCAATTATGTCTATTGATGATTGAACATATTTTAGATTTTTATTGTTTTGAATTAATTATTTTAAAGTGTCATTTTTTATTTTATCTTTGTTCATAAATTTAGTACTTTTGTATGTATTCAATAAAAATTCTTATAAATAAAGGCCTGATACATTGAGAAATGTTTCATTACTTTTGGCTGATTAAATACATAACTCTTTTAAAGTAAGAACTACAAAAACATTTTTCTAAACATTTATTGAAGATCAACTTTTACCAATCGAAAATAAGAACATGAGTGACCAAGTTATGTTTTTGTTAACCTTAAAAGTAATGAAATTCGAACTTATGTAAATTTTGAATTTATCAAAATTTATTTAAATTGTATTATTGCTCTTTTCTTTACTTGATGTTCAAATGAGTTTAATCAGTTCATTTGTTGAATTGAAAATTGATTCACATTGAAAAGAGCTTTTAAACCTCAAACTGAAAAATATATTTAAACTCTTAATTTGCGATGTTGAATCGATTATAATTAATAAGAAATTGAGATTATAATACACCAATTTAAGTTCATTTATTTTCGGAACAAAAAGTTGATGATATAATTGAGATTTATTAAAATAAATAACCAGAATTATCTATGAGTAATTTTATATATTTATACTCCTTAAATACATGTAATCATAATATTATTTTAAAAAAAATTAAAAAATATATCACTAATGCAATATTCAATAACAACTTAAAACATAACTTTTAAATCTATATTCTATTTATTAGGAGATCACATTAGATAAAAATGTCAAAATTAAATAAAATAAACGATTCGTAAAATCAATATCATAAAATTTTGGATCAAAACTGATATCAAATATTTGATGTAGATAAAACTCAATAATATATATATAATCAAACCTAACTGACACCCTCTATGAAAAAAATCATTACTATTTTAATTTATAAAAAGGTTGTTAATAATTTATTTATTATACTTTGATTATCTATAATTAATTTAAATTTTTAATAAAATTATTAATAAATTTGATAAAGTGTCAATGCTTCATTTATCCACATGCAAATTTTGTTCCTCGAGGTGGTCAATTATTATGAAGAATGGTGCAATGAGAGAATATGCTTTTTTATCATTCACCTATCATAGAACAACTTTACACAATCAAAACATCAAGTTATTCTAACATAACGCAATGCAAAATTTGACTATCATGACTTCCTAGAACACAACGAATCAATGGTTTTCTATAGAAGAAAGAAGGGACACACCATGGTGGTCAAAGCAATGATGCATATTTGTATATTTAAATTGGAACCAGAAAGCTCCAATATTATTATTGTCTTGTAGCGAAGGCATAGGCATTTCTCAATTGCTATTATATTATTTGTGGTTTTGATTTTCCTCTGTTGGGAGCATAACTTCCTTTATATGGTTGTGCATGGAAGCCCATAATAGAACGGTAAACTGAAATTAAAATGTGTAATAAATGAAAAGCGAAGTAAGAAGTGATGAAGAGAATGAAAACAAAGCCATGCTATTATGAAAATGAAGTGTTACAGAAACTATTCGATTTTACAAGAAGCCCTTGGTAGCCAAAATTGATCACTCTATGAAGTAATTAAGTTGGATACTCTTGGGCAGAGAAGAACTCATGAAGCCACTATCTGCTTTTGTATCTCCTTTACCACCCCAACAAAGTCTAAAAACTATACCCTCCTTCACTCCAAAGTTAACTGTTTTTAAGCTGCTTTGGAATACCTTTTTCAGCCATTTCTCAAACACCTTCTCGCTAAAATAACCACACCCAAAACACATATCCTCAATCACCCTCTCATCTACACTTAAATTCTCCCAACATTTTTTCCCACGAACCTCCTCAAAAGACCCTTTTATCTTCCACAAAAACAACTCTGCCATCTCTCTCTCTTTAACTACACTTTTGTTAAACTCAAACCGGTTTTCAATCGACTCAAGAAATCCGTTTTTTCCCACTGGACTTGAAATAGTACTACTTTCTGCTGCTTTACCCTCCCCATCACCCTCTTCATCAGCTTTCATGTTCAGATCAAGACTGTTAAAGCTCGTCTGTCTCGAACCCACTTTCTTCTTGCTCCCTTCAAAACTCTTTGTGTCAGAAAACAAATCAAGTTCAGCTCTTCTTTTGTTGCCCAAACAAGGCTCTATTATCCTACTTGTGACGGATTGAGTCTCTAAGTTTGGCTTGCTTTCACTAACCTCCCATAACAACTTCATAACCGAATCCTCGTTCTTCTCCTCAATGCTAGTGAATCCACCACTTGTCAAAATCAGTATCACTTGGCTTGAGTTCTCTTCTGTGGAATTTCCAAACTTTCCTGTTTCAAACCCATCTGAGAGGAATTTCTTGAACTGGGTATCAGCAAAGTCAACATTTTCAATTAGCACCGCAAGCTGGTGGTGGGTTTTCAGCGCTCCTGCCAGCATTTCAGAAAATGGGGCTACTGAAGTCTCTTTCTTTAGCATGTCAAATTGAAGGAGCACATCAGTTGAACCAAAAACTGATTCTGCAACTGCAAGTGCCAACCTTCTTTTCCCAATGGTGTCATTGCCTTTCACAAGTAACCAAGTAATACTGTTATTTTGCTTTGCTGATTTGGAATGGATCAAAGCTTCTGCTATTGAAGGAACAGTCTCAGACTGCCATGGCACATTCTCCTGCAATAGTTTACAAATATGAGCTCTTTGCAGTGTTCTATCATCAGTTATATCCCCCACCGTCTCACCTGAACCGCCATTGCCAAGAGCAAGAGTAGTCTTTACTTCTTTACCTTCCATGCCCTCCAGGGAATCTAAGACTCGCTCTGTTGCTTTCCTTTTGTCGCCGAAATTGAACTCAATGATGCATGATTGTTGGCGCCGGAATCGAGGAAAAAGTTTGGAGGTGGAGCAATGTGTCGCATTGTTCGCAAAAGATATGGAGCTTGCCGAATTATAACTGTTGTTCCAGTTCAATGGGTTATGAAGCTGTTTGCTTTGGTGGAGACAGTGGCACAGTCTATTCCACTTTCTTTTCAACTTGACTAATTCATCCTGAAAATGTTCCATTGTTACATAGTATAAGTCATGAGTCATTACAATTTTTCAAATCTAAACTAAAGGGATCAAGAGCATGCATGTTGAGAAGAAAAATAGAGTCCTTTCACAATTGTTAGATTATAAATATATAACCAGAAAATTAACTTGGCTTTCAGTTTTCAACTTAATAACGTTCTACCTTATTATGGTCTTCTGTGCTATGAGACTGAAGCCAGAACGGCATCATTTTCTTTTGATCTGGCATAAGAAAATGGGCTTCTTTTTCATAATTTGAGGCACATTCTTCACAACAGTTCAGCCTATCCTGCTGCTCCGTATTACCAAAGGGCTTTGTTTCAGGCACATGAGATTGATTTTGGGAGAGGGTCATCTTTGAATCAAGGACACTGAAAATTGAGAAAAAATATTCATAAAGTTAACATCCAAAAATAAACAAATAGTCACTGTTGAGTTTACAATATGTGGTTTCCATTCTTTTCACTTAACATCACAATAGCTCTGAATTATTCCCAGTGGGTGCAATAAGACATATTTACAAAAATAAGTGACTATTTTTTTCCTTTTAGTAAAGTCTAGTTTCAGTTTTTCCAGCTCAATATCATGTGCATGCGTATGTGTAAGAGGTTGGTTATATACTGACAAACTAAAGTGAGGCAGAGCCAGAAACAGAAAGGCTCTGCTTCACATCTGCCTTACCAACCAACCAACCAACCAACCAACCATGCTTTTCACAATGGTTCTGGCATAGCTCAGTCACCGTACGCACTCCTCAACAAAATGTAAAACAAACTAAGCTTTCAACAAACCATCATGCCTGAATAACTTTTATGTACTTATGTTTTCCTCTCTTTTTCTTTTTTTCCTTTTTATTTAATCTTTACCTGTCATACATGGAGTTTTTTTTCTTCTTTCTGCATTAAATTAAACAAAATAAGCAAGACATTTTCTGTAAATGACTAGTGTTTTCGGCATTAAGAAAATGATTACCTGGGAGCATGAAGACTCAAGTCAAGTCCACCTGATGGAACAGGAACAGCCTGAAGAGCCCACTGCTTCTCAAGAGGGGGTTGCCTCATTTGACATCTCATGTATGTTTGGTAACTAGAAGTGGCCATGAGCCACAACTTAGCATTATTTGAGGTTCCACAGTCACAGAATAACCTTCCAATTTCTGAAACCAAATGATCAACTGGATTGTAACAAGAAACTTCTCCTTCTGGGGATCCTTCCTCTTTGTCACTGAGACTTGCCTCCTCCACCGTCCACTTCAGGTCTCCAATATAAAAAATGCCACCCCCTTCTCCTGATGCAACGGAATTCACCTTCCTTTTTAGTTCCAAGAGTTTCATTTCGACTTCATCTCTCTTCATGCAACTCAAAGAAACAGGTGAAATCTGGAATTTGATAAAATGGGTTGACTTTAACTCATCAGGCACTTCTGACCTTTCTACCCTTCTCATTAGCTCTCCCACAAGGCCCTCAGTTAATGACACAGAGTCACCTACAATCACAGTGTTCTTTTTCTTCTTCCTCAGGAGAATATCCAAAACAACCTTGATATCATCCTTACTTGAAGAAGCTGCACCAGAGAAGGAACACGCTGGTGCACTCTTCAGCGGAGAAAAGAGAAGTGAAGGGTGGAACTCAGAAGCATAAGAAGTTAAGAAATGATGAGTCTGCCTGAAGTTGGTAGGGTTGGTGGTAGTTTCCCTGTGGTTCTCACTGGAAGAGGGTGAGCAAGGAGAAGAAAACACACCACCAGAGCTATTGTAACACTGGAAAACAGAATGGGGTGAAGAATCCTCTATGTTGTTCTTAACAGCAGTGCTGGAGAAGCCAGCCTCTCTCATAACCCTGCTAACACTTGGGTCATCAAGGATTGATGTTATGAGGTGTTCCAGCTCAACCTTGATGGTAAGAAGAGGCTGTTGTTGCTGTTGCTCTATGCAGCCCCTTCTCTGGTGAGCCTGAGCTCTCTTCAATGCAGCAATGAGAGCATTGGAGAGAGAGGGCTGAGTGTGGATCAAGGGAGCAGGTGCTGTTGGAAGCCTGTTGAGAGCCACATTGAAGCAAAGCTCAAGAGCCCTGCATTGAAGAGGATGAGAAGTTTGGTGAGGCTGAGACTTGAGACAAGCCCTTCTCAAGGAACTGCCTCTTAGGCTGAGCAAAGTGGCAGCAACATGCAGAGGAGTGACCTGTGCATGGCCCCTCCTCCGAGCCAACCCCAGAGAGGGCTTCAACACTGAAGCAGCCTCAGCTGTGAGGGTCTGCTGTAATGCACAAACTCCTGAGCGCATCACTTGGCCAAACACCACCCCCCTCACCACCCCCTTTGTTGCTGAACCTTTTCTTTTGAACCACACTTTTTCTTCTCTTCTTCTTATCCTTCTCTTTCTCTCCAAATATACACACCACCCCTATATAAACTCGTTCTTTCTATGCTCAAATCACTTTGGATGCTGCCCTTTTATCTCTCTTTCAATCAAAGGATTTGAAACAAGAATGGAACAAGTGTAAGCTGAGACAAAAACACACAGAGGGAGAAATGAGCTCTAGTGAGAGTCGTTAAGCTTTAGAAATACCTGAACTATATGCCTCACCGCCTTCTTTATACTTCTTGTCACTCATCATTTTTATTCTTTTCTTTTTCTTTAACTCTCTCCTTTCGTTTTAGTTTAAAGAGGCAGCTTTTTCTTGTCTTTATTTATTATTTCACCAATTCTACTTCATTACCTTTATTCTCTCTCATCCCCTCAGTTTACAGTTATCACTACAATATCATCACCTCTCAACACTTTATAACCTTTTTCTATTTTATTTTTTTTCCTATCATATTATAATACCCATACAAATTTATATCTTTTTCTCTCTGTAGATGTCATTTGAATCTATATTTTTTTTCTTTCTGGTGATCTTATAATACTGTATTTTGGGTGTTCATATTATTTACGACATTTATTTGTAGTATTAATAAGAATTATAATATATAAAAACATCTAAATTTCTATATCTTTTCTGCTTTTTTTTTTCTGTCCATACACTAGTTGTCCAAGATTACTATACAATAATAATACAGCTTGCTCATATCCGTAGAAGTTTGAATGAAGGAAGGATATTAAACAATGCTTACGTACAACCGGTTGTTATTAACTTATGTTGAACATCTTTAAGTAATATGTTCTACTAAGTTAATTAACTTGGTGAAAACAATGCATGTGTGAGAAGCATTGTAATCATGGATTTATAAAAGTATGAAAGCCTGAGGCTTTAGTGATCTTAGGCTACTCATCTATCTGCTACCTGCATTAACAATGTGCATGCATGCATTTTATTTTTATCATGGTTAATCATTGTTATCATAATACAAAGGGCTAAAAGAACTATCATAAATTGTAGTGTTATTTTCTGCTACATTATTTGTAAGAAAATAAAGTAGCACAGGAAATTAGAGAGTGCAGTGATGTGGACCCGCAATTCAAAATTTCTACTCGGACTCATAGAGCTTCCCACCCACCCTTTTCCACGTCATCTTTTGAATAGACAGACAAGGCCAGCAGAAATTAAAAAAAAAAAAGTTACTAAAGGGAAAAGAAACCAGTGGGATGAAAGATTTTCTTTTAAAAAGCAAAGCGGTAAATTACATTTTTTTTATAATCTTTAAACATTTATTTTCAATTTATATAAAATAGACATAGCTAGGTTATGTTTAGTTTTACTATTTAGCCTCCTTCAATTACACTTGTCTGAATAAACTCATGGGTTTGGTGATAACGTTGAGCTTTCTGACATGATATCAAGTATAGTTTGCATATATTCTTACATATGCCTTAAAGAGGATTTGAAATTCAAGCCATTACAATTTAGACATAAAAGGTCAAAGTTGAGTTTTAGAAACTAAGTTTATAAGATAGAATTGATTCAAACTTAACATGCAGAAAGGTTAAGTTTTACATTAATTGTTAAATTAATGCTACAACATTAGCTAGCTAAGTTGGGGTCTCTCTTTTGACGCCAATCCTCGTAGAGAGACAGTAATTTATTCCCCAAGTACCCAAAAAGCAACCCTCTGTCTGCTATCCCCTGTTAGCATTATTGGTTCTTTTTCAGCCTCACTTCTCTCTCCTCTGCAAACTGCAATCACCTTTTGTCTTAATCTCATCTCCCATTCCAACCACCCACTTAAACCAACCTTTTGTTTTACCATATAAAGCAACGAAAACTGATCTATTCTCCATACTGTTACAGAAATTGGACAACCATTTTTGTTCCCGTCTTGTTTATTCAATTTTCACACTATACGTGTCTCCATTTTGTGCTTTCTTGGAAGCCTTAAAACACAACCATTTTACTACTTTCGTCTAATATTTTACCCCTCACCATTAATTCCATTCATTTACGTTTGTCTTTTCTCTCTTGCTTTCTTAATCCAGCTATTTCTTTTGCAGGTTTTATTTTATCTATGCTAGACTAGATTCTTATTGAGATGTTTGAAAGGAATATATATGATCAGGTAGATCTCGAGATTATATATATATATATATATAGCATAAGGGACACTGTATATACACTATTCATATATAGGAGAAGAGAGAGTGAGACAATAAGGCAAAGGAAACATGGTAATGGTAAATATGGATGATGTGAGGAAGATAGAAGACAGAAATAAAAGAAAAAGTGTGAAAAAAATTGAGGTTGTAAATGAATGTACGTTTGTATGTAGTTTCTTAGAGTTGCATTGTCACCTTTTGAAACTACATTTACACTGGTTTCGTTGTGACGTCTTCCCATGCAAAATAGTAACTGAGAGAGGGCAGGATTAGACATAACTTTGACCAAACTGTACATGAAGGAAGCATATGGGTCCTCACGTAGTCACCTTAATTTGACCCTTGCAAGATTCGAAGCATGATTCATATGATAAGAAAAATGAATCATTGTAGCCTTTACTTTTATGTTAATAATTCCCTAAAGAAAATGAAAGAAGATAACAAATCTTGAAAAGGACTAGGACCGAGAGGGAGAGCTTCATCATGGAAGTATTGCATCGCGCGAATTCCGAGACTACTATCTGTTCAAGAGTTTTAGGTAGGTTCAAGAAAAAGGAAACGAAAAAGGAGAAAAAAATAAAAATGGCATAGAAGCATAATATTCTAATTGTGTAGCTTCCTTATTCTCCATTACACCAAAAAGAAGGATGGAAAATCCGTTGATATGGCTTATGTATATATATAACTATAAGAAATGTTTCTGTTGGAAGTGAGTGGAATGGAAAGTACATAAAAATAATTGAAAAGCTTGTGAGTACCAATGATGTACTTAAATTTAAAATTGAGCACCAAGCACAGTAGATAAATTTATTTTATTGAACGGTTGCAATGCAATTTAAATAAAACTATGCAAATTAATTAATCACCTTGTAAATACTTTTTTCTTTAGAGCACAGTAGAATAGTAAACAGTTGCCCTAGAGCGTTCAAACTTCTGAGGTTAACATTGAGCATCTATTTTGCAGTCAAAGACACAGATATGTATCCATTAAGTTATTACTTTGTAAAAGTCTATCGAATATATGTACCTGAGTGATACTGATACTGATACCTGTCACTCTTACATTTATCATCACGAGATTGGAGGCTTCATCACTATATTTAAGACATATATACCATGAGAGTAAAAAAAAAACTTTCTTTACGTGAGATTGATGACAAGAGTGTGTTTTATTATTATAATACAAAAATATGTTGATTTTTAAATAGTTATGTTGATTGCAATATTTGATTTTGACCAGTCCCATTTGTTTATCTCATATTTTAAAGTACAAGTAAATATCATACTATAAAATTGTATATTTTATTTATTTCAAAGTTTATATATGTAATTATCAAGTTTATATATTAATCAACCAAGAGATAAATCAATCTTGTGAGAACATATAATTCACTAGATGGAAAATAGACCTTTTAAAATCCTTAGGACAAAACTCAATATCAAAAATAAGTTTTTAAGGTGAACTATAGCTATAATTGATTAAAAAATATCAACATTTTAATAAGAGAAACTTGGTCATTATGCTTATCAAAATTCACCAAGATGTATTTGAGAGGAGTTGAAACTATTGAATAATGTTGGGTCGTTGTCGAGTTGTTGCTTTTGAACAATCTGGATCGAGCTTCCAGTACACTCTGATATAAGATTTACATACAGAAGATTCTCTTACACTTAATTAAATAATCTGAATCGAGCTTCAAAGTACACTCTGATATAAGATTTAAATGCAGAAGACTCTCCTATACTTTAAATAAGTAAGAATGTATGTTATAGTGATAGTATGATTAAATTTGTGAATTAAGTGAATACTTTCTAGATATTATGGAGCATATATAGGGTTATTAAGCCTCTGAATAACGACTTAACATATATAATGATATACGAAAGCTCAGGTATCTTAGAATCTGTATTTATTGGTGTTGGATACTCTATATAGTTCATTTTGGACTCTGAAGATTTGGACGTACAGTCATAATGGTTGGGATTTAAGAATCAATTATGTATCTTGAATAATCATAATTAAGAAAACCACATAAAAATAAGAATAAAAGAAATCAGTGGTAAATTTGATAGCTAGAACATATATTCTCGACACAAATATCACTCGCATACATATTTCATACAAAACATTTGTTTATATAAATAGAATATCACAGTATGCGTGATTAGGTTTTCCTTTCATTTCGGGTGGGGATATGGAGGGCATCTTTGTTGTGTGAGCAGTCTATAACTTTTGTTCTGATTAAAGACAAAGGCAGCACTAAGTAGGTAATTATGAGCTGCTGAGGCTCACTGATCATTTTGGTGCCATCAATGGCAAACCCTTTTAAGAAAACAAAAAGGGATGGTTTTGATTGAAAGGGGGAGCTCAAATCATTGGAACATTATATTTAAAAGTTTGAAAAAGTGAGGAAGGCAATAGGATTTCTCCAGTTGCAAGAAAAGGATCCCTTTATGGATTAATTGCCAATGTGAACCTTAACCATCCTCCTTCGTATACAAAAATCAATCCTTCAATCCAATGATTTGGTTTGCATGTTCACTAACAGATTTTCAACAAAGCATTAAAGAAAAACCCAGGCTTCATCAAGAGACAGATCAGGCCCACGTGTATTCCAAAGGGTTTATTGACTACCAAGTAATTACATCGTTTTACCACAAGTTACATGATTAGGCAGATTAAACAATAAACATGAAGCAATTCCAGATATGATTTGTACAGCTTTTATTGTGAAAAGGGTCATTATAATTATTTATTTTTTCTAAAAAGAAAGAAAAAAAAAAGAACTGTGTGATGGATTGTGGTTGACAGCTCCTACTCCTAGGGTTACGTAGCACTTATTTCACAGCTATATAGAACTGCTCCTATAGCTTTGTTTGACAGAAAAGACAAGCTCATGTACTTTCATTAAACCACGATTGATAATTTTTCCAGTGATGATAGGTTGGTTACTCAAATCATTAATCACGATCGATGTGCATTAATCTATTCATTCAATCTTTTTTTCTGGATGCATTTGCGAAGATTAAAGGAATAAATCAGATAAAAGAATAGTATTTGAGCAGCTCCCTTGTCAAGAACAGTTAACCAAAAGTTTTCAACCTTAGAGATATATAAGATAGACGTATTGTAGTTAATTTAGCATGTTGAAACGGTGGTAAAATTAAAGTTTTAGATTTAACAACAGCTAGGGTTGATACTAGGATTGAGAAGCTTCGATCTGGATATGATGAAGAAATATATAAGTAGAAGAGTAGTTTAATGTGGGTGAGCTGAGAGGATTTGCAAGTAAGAAATAAAATGATTAAGATATAAGGTGCGTTGAAGGAAGAAAGATAAAGGAAAGGGAATGTGTGTAGGTGGGAGGCATAAAGAGAAGGACAGTGGAACCCACAAAGTAGTAGCATAGAGGCTTTGATTCTAAGATGCAGTTCTCTGATCTCTATAAGTAACCACATTCCTGACTCAAAAAAGTTAGTATGTAGACATTTTTTTTAGGAGGTGAAAAAGAAGGCCTAGCGTGCAACTTTATACATTTTCCCCACCCATTATCCTCTGTCATATATAATATATCATATTCTCTCTTTTATACTCTCATGCATGCATGATATATGTCTTCAGATGGAGCTAATATGTTTTGAAAAAATCATTAATTTTAACTGCTTATATGAAATTAATCTACACATAATTTTCTTTTGTAAGTTGTTACATGTAAACTTAAAAATATATGTGCAATACCAATACCTAAATTTAATTTATATTTCAGATTTAACATATGAGTATGTCCAAAAGCAGCAGAGAAAAATATGTGTAACCTTTATTCCCTAAAACACACACAGTATTTGATAAAAATTATGTACATCTCCGTGATCGTGACACAAAAACTTGTCTCCTGGCTACCATTGTATTTAATAAGGCTATGTTTTTCTCAGTCGAATATACAATTCTTAAAATTAGATGTTAGCTTTTGTTTTTTGTGGCAGTATGGTTTGTGATGTCACGCGACACAATGATTAACCTGACATTCAAAAAGGCCTACCTACATCCTTCATTCTCATTCTAACAATTTCATTTGTAATTCATCTTACTCAAACATGAACAATTATGTAGTTATGCAATCGATATTGAACATTAAAGTTTCCAAGTTATGAGATTAGGTTGAGAGCATTTTTACGTAGAATTTGTTTGATGGTACATAATAGATTCTTTTCTTTCGTTTTGGATTTTGTGTATGAAATTATTTTTGAGTGGAAAATATCTGTGATTTTTAGATAAATAAGTAACAAGATTAAGCTAAGGTTGTAGAATGAGAGAGAGAGAGAGAGAGAGAGAGAGAGAGAGAAGTGAATATGGAAAGTGAAAGTAGGGAAGTAAAGGAGAAAGGATAAAGGAGGAGGAAGCTTTTGTTACTGAAATCTAAGAGAGTGATTAAAGAAAATGAGGGAAGTAAAGCAAAGAAAGTGAAAGGGAAAGTGACGAAAGTATGTTCCTTTCTTTCTCTGCTCATCTTTCTATATTGCATGCAAAACGATGACAACCTAAATCATCATTGCTGCCACTCTCTTTGTTCACTAATCCCCATAAAAATGTCATGGCCGATCTCTTTCTTTCTTTCTCTTTCTTTTATCATAGACACTCCTTTTTCTAAAGAATGCATAAACAAATCAACAAATTAAAGCGGCTGTGTTTAATCACAAAAGCTGTCTAGAATTAAGAATAGAAACATTTCTTCAACATCTCTTTCCATATTGTCTCAACCATATCAATATAATATAAAAAGGCATTATATGGCACCTAATGTATAATTCTGAGTTAAGTAACCATGCTCCACCTTCACTCTTGCTTTCTCATACATCAATTCTACCTATCTCATCTACAAATTCAACACCACTTCTATGAAAGGCTTAATTATTAATACAGTTTTTTCAATATACTTTTTTTACTCCATTTTTATATTCTTTTAAATAAAATCCATATCGTACATTAAATTAAATTAATGTTAACATCGTTAATAACATTAGAATAGGTAATCATATGTTAATCCAAAATATTTTTATTTTTTCTAATAATTTTTTTAATAATTAGTTCAAACATCTATCTCGACATCACCAATTACTATCTTCCTTTCCTTTTATTATCGACATACTTAAACTTCTTCTTCTCAGTATTTTTTTTTAAGTTTATTTTGATAATCAATTGAGTAAAAAAATAAAATTAAAAAAATTAAAATTAGTTTCTCTTTTAAAATTTAATCCAATTTAGTTCCTTAAAAATACATGAATTTAGTCTTTAATTAAATTTATTTAATATTTTAAATGTATTTATTAATTAATATATATATATATATATATATATATAAACAATTCAAATATTATTATAAAACGTATTTGAAAAATTAAATAAATTTAACATAGATAAAAAAAAGTAAATTCACGTATTTTTAAAATTTGGAAACTAAATTAAGATAAAATTTTAAAAAATGACTCATTTTAATTTTTACCTAAAATTAGGAGATTAGAAATATATTTAATCTAAAAAATATATAAAAATAAATTTAAATCATTAATTAGACCTTGTTTGAAAAGAATGTCACATTCGTTCCAATTATAAACCTTGATAAATAACTCTACTTAGAAAAATAAAAACTATATAAAAACTCAACAATAAAAAATTATGATGCTCTTTTATAGAGACAACAGGAACAGGTAACACTGGTATAGTAATCCTATTACTTGTTCCATCTATAGAAATTCATCATTTTCCTTACATGAGTATCTCTAACAAAATAGTTCACGGACTTCCACTTTTATTTTCGAGTATGAATGCCCATTTGTACATGTTTTTTTTTCCAAAATAGAAAATATAAAATAAAAATAATATTATGACATGCATGCGTTGAAAATATTATTATGAATATAAAAATAAAAATAATCATCTTAATACTTTTTAAATTGTCATACCCATATAAAAATCCACAAATTGTGTTCTTTTTTCATAAAATATAACGATAGAAATTTTGATATATTTATGAAAAACATTAAAATATTGAAAATATCTAAAAGTTACTCTTTCTAATATAGAAATTCAAATAAATTATATTCTAAAACATACATGATCGAGTACATTAAACACCTAAATGATTTTACAACTAATTTAAGTTATTTCCAAATATATCTTTTTTTTTTCTTGGGAAAGAAAATTGTCTAGTTGAATCTAGCAAGCCAGTGATTCAATTAGCCCAACCTATATACATGAGATGGAAGACACCACTTTAATCTAAAATCTAAACATAATGGATTTGTATTTTCTTTTTATCTACAAGTTAATCGGTTTGTATATATTTAATTATATATATTGTTGATCTTACTTTTTTCTTCTAAGTGTGAGAATCACATTTAAAATTCTGACAATCCCCTCTTCAACTATAAAGTTTCTTTCACATTTCCATATACTTCATCACAAATAATAACAATAACCTACATGTATTACCATTTTTTTTATCACAACAATATTCGCTTATTTGAAACTCTTATCCAAGAAATTTCAACACAAAAAATCCATAAATATATATGATATTTCATCCATTCACCTGAAAGCTAATAACAATTTGTTAATTACTTAGATGATAAATTTCTCCTTTCTAATTTGCGTGTCTTTCTTACTAAGTTGAGATGTTCAGGAATAAACTTTACTTCTTTAAGAACTTGGATGACCTAATTGATGAATTTCAAAGATTGTATCTTAATCATATTTGTGATGGGGATGTAGCTCAAATGGTAGAGCGCTCGCTTTGCATGCGAGAGGTACAGGGTTCGATCCCCTGCATCTCCAAAATGCTTCTTTTAGTGATTTTTGCACAGACTTGTATCTTTGTTTTTATCGAACACCATCATCAGATATTGTTAGCTTCTGCTTCTTAATTTGAATTTTGTTTTGTTTTCTTCTTTAATTTTGATGAACCTAAATCCAAAGGGGAGACAGTCACATGGCTTGAATACATCACAATCAACTGGTCCCAAGTCAAAACTATGTATTGGCTTTTCTGGTTGTTTCATCTGAATCTGTACATCACAGCCAAGTAATCCAACCAATACTTCTGATTCAATCGTTTGTTTCTTGCACAGTTTCTTTTCTTGTTTTTAAATAAGTTCCTTATAAAACATTTTTTATACATGAGTAAGACACAGTCTAATTTACAATTCCTTATTCAGAACTAAACTAGTACTAAACACTGAACCGACAAATTAAGTTCCCATACTTCAAAACCAAATCAACATCAGCATAGAGGTTTTATTCTCTTTAGGGTGATTCCTCCTGCAACCTTTTGCTGAGACAGTTAGACCAAAAAAAAAAATTATAGCAGAAAGATGGTCACACATAAGTGTGATAATGCATAAAAAGTTTTCTCTGGGCTCAGTTGCCCATAACATTGATTGATGGAGAAATTGGCAGGAATCGGGTAGCACTTGAATAACATATATGAGCAAGAAAACACAAGACAACAAAACAAAACCTAGCTATGCCATCTATATCTATATAAGGTAACAAAATAGGTCAGGGATGACTCAGAACAAACAAACTCTGCATGTTTGTCTCTGCTGGCCTGAAAATAGACCTTTCAAAAACATCACTTGTTTCTTCAGAAATAATGCATTTGGGTTCACAGAATGCTGGTTAAGGAATAGACCTCTCACTAACAGCTTTCCTCTTCTTCAATATAATATTCTATTCATACAATGTACTCACTGCACATTACCCTCCTTTTTCTTACCTTTATACCAGTTAAGCGTGCCCTTCACCATGACCCTAAATAACATTACATTTACCTTTTATTTTCCCTCTCTCATTTACCATTTACACAATTTCATACTGGGCCACTTGGCCTCCACTCTCTCAGTTTCCCAAACATGGATCTTGACTCAAACACCATAGATCAGATTCTTCATCAACTTTGGTGACTGCTAAATGTTTTGTCAGCAACTCCAAATATTCGTATGCATTTTTTTTACAGCACCCAACTTCATTATTTTTGAGATACAAGTTTTCAAATATAAAATCATTCGGTTTATATATGTTTATCTGAAAATATCGAAAAAGAAATCGTGAGGTAAGAACATAAAATATCATCGTGTTATGAGTACAAAGAAAGAGTATAAAAATCAGCCTAAAATGTGACAGAAGTAGGAAAATTATAAACGTTTTGATTTGATATATGTCTGATTCTAATAATTGGTGCCTTGTCTGGCACCTTAGAATTTAGAAGGATATCAGTGCTCTTTTTAGTTGTCCTTGGCCCATATTTATCTGTCACCTATATAAAATTTATCATTCTATGGTTCTGAATTTATGTATGTTTTAGTTATAAGGGTTTAACAGTTTTTATCTTCTGTTAATGGACCTAGAACATGATTCTGAAAAAGAGCAATTGAACAGTGAGGCATAATTAAAGATCCTGCCAAATGGGATATTTCTTGTTTCATTAAGCCAATATTGTTAATTTAATCTTTTGACATTAAATGTGTGATTGCCACATTAATTTAATGATGTGGATTTCAATAGTTAACTCTATTTATTACTGTCTCGAATTTTCATTTTAAATATAAAAATAAAAGTTATTTAACTATATGTCTCGAAACTAAACATGCATTAATACCTTTTAAGTTATTATCTGTGGGATTTTAAGTGCCTAGTTTTGTACTAAATATATTCGAGATGAGATTCCTGTAATGTTAAATGTTGTAATTCTTGCTGAGGTCATTTGAATATATTCTTTTTCTCTCAGTATTCATCTTGTTATACCAGCAACACTCACTTAACCTTGTTAGACTAAGTTAATAGTATCAAAATTTTTATCACACTAGATATTTAAATAACAACTCAACCAAGAAGCCTGTAATATCTATCAGAAGACTTGATAAATCACACGAACAAGTATCGAGAAACATATTTGCTTGTGTTTCGGTACTGGAGTCGACGTTAACTGTCATGCATACTAAACTTCAAACAATCTCCAAGCTGCCTTCCAATCCAAGTCTCCACTCCCTTATTCCTTTACACCATGTGGTGAAGTTACTTACAAAAGGTGGTTTAAGTCAGTAAATGATCTTTTGGTAATTAGAGTTAATTTTTTATAGTGTAATAAATACAATTATTTACTTTTTCTACCTTAAACTTGTATTTATAGATTTCATAATGGATGTTTAATTAACATTAGCTTAATCAAGTTCCAAGTGTTGATAAATATATTTTACCTGAAAATTTATTTAATTTATGTTTGATCAATACTAGGAGATTCACAGATCAGTCAGTAACTTTTATCAATGACAGTTCGATTTTCAGAAATTACTTCTGGATCTAAAGGTTTGACCGTCCAATTAACTACTGATCGAGTGGTTATACAGTAGAGTTGACAATGCATTAAAAAAAAAATTGGATCTGGTGTAAGTTATCCTTTTCTTATATTTAGTGTTACTCAACTAAATTTCCTCTCTAAAACATTAATGAGTAAATTTTGAATTAGAAGAGCAAAGAAGTCTGAGTTTTCAAACATGGATGCCTTAGATCTCATAGTTGCAACTAATACTTTGCATTTACAACTATGCAAAAAAGAGGTCCAATATAAAGTAGAGCGATCTCTGTTTCTACCTAAGAATTTACACCCACATTTATCCTACTAATTACACCATAAACAAAGCTTCCAAATATCGTCCACCATAGACAGGCAAGAGAAGGAGACCCTTGTGCTAGCTATCGTTAATCTGGATGATGAAACATTCTCATGTAAAGATGGATCTAACTTGAAAGTACGTTAGGAACTATGGTTCAGGATATGTTTACAATAATCTCAAAGCAACAACTCTTAGCTACTTATATTCAAATCGACCTTCTTTTCTACCATGCAAATGACGTGGAAATACCTCTTTTGGGTGACCACTCTCTTCATTAGCAATTCTAGTCACAATTCTTAAAGGATGAGCCTCCGTGTTGAACACCCATTCATCCAGGGAAATGTCTGACGAAGGCGAAAACAACAGATAAAGATACTTTAGTGTTTCTGAAAGGAAGTAGCTCTGCATCATATTATCTTTCTTCCCAGTAGTCACCTAAGCATTTAGTCACAGTTTGTTTAGCAGTGCACCATGCATAAAACAGCTAAATGCTTCTATGTACTCATTTGCTTTATAAATTGTATGCATTGAACTAAATTAAGGAAAAAAAAGTATGAGTATGATCAAGTTTTGATAGAACATGCATAACTTATGATTATTTCACACCACCAAATTTTGCTTGGAGATTGATTATCATGACAACTATATTGTCAAACTGAATAACAACAAAGTGAGAACAGTTAACAGATGCATGCACAACTTTTCCAAGCGTGAGAGTAAATCATGTAGGAGAAATATTGAAGAGTTATGAATTTCTTACATCTTTGAGTCCAACATATCCTGTTTCGATCCGAGTATTGTTTTCAAATGCTTGGAAAATATTCCAACCCCATTCCTGGTATGTTTTGTTTCCAGTGAAACGCCAGAGGTAGAATAATGACTCAATTGTTTCAGGCCTTTGGATATTCCACGTGGTACCAACACTCATATCCTACAGTTTCATAACCTTAGAACAAAACATCTTAGGAATTTCTCAAACAATGTTAAATTTAAGGTTCAAACCTCTCCATCACGAAAGTAATAGTTCTCTCCTGCCAATTTAGTTGGTGTTGATTGGTAAAAGTTGTAACAAGTCCATACAAGCTGCGCAACAAAAAGAATCGGAATTCATCGTAAGTTTGAAAGAAAAATGGAAGCTCAAACCTATATTTTAAGCATAAATTAGTAATTATCATCACAAAGTTATTCCTTTGGGAAAAATTATTTAAAATTCCGTCAAAACTGAAACCTTGGATGTGTGTTATTTGGTTTGAAAAAGAAAATACAAATACAACATGGTTCTTCATTATGTTCTGAATAATGTTTCCAATTCCAAGGGAAGCACATAAATTTAATAGCTTAAGCTTTTAAGAGAGTAAGTACTCTGGTATCATATTTCTAGGAAGAAAAAAACAGGGTCACCTCCTCAGCAAGTGACAAATATTTTTCAGCTTCTCCAGGGCCAGAGGTTGAAGATCCCAAAGCCAACATTCCAGGAACAAAACAAGCTAACTCGTCCATCTGAAAAGGACACCAAGTCAAATATTCTTTAAATCTCATACTCAGCTAAGACTAAAATAAATTTCTTTTTCAAATAACACCTTATCAAAGACTGCATTTCCAAGCTTCTCGGATATGTATGCAAAAGACGAAGGTGTTGACTTTTTAATCAAGCTTTGAAGACCTATCATTGATTTCTCCCACATTTCCCTGATCCACCATTAGCTCACACATTTAAAATATGGTTTCAACTTTCATATTAAAGTGGTGTTGAAAAGAGTTTGCTAAATGTGTGTTTTTGTAGAATATGCATTATGGATGAAAGGAATTCCATAATACTTTGGCTTCTTCCAAAAGTTTATGCAACAAAATATGTACATGGTGAACTAGAGTTAGGTATACTTTGAAAGATGCGATAGTTAGGTACATAGTATTTTACAGGGGTAATAAATTTTTTTTTTCCAATGAAAAATCAACATTGAAAGCTCATTACCTGTAAAATGCTACAGCTTCAGTTTTATTTCCTTGTATCCAGGCCTTGAGTAGGTACTCATAAAAGCTGCAACATATTATTAAGCATGTGAACAAAAAAATGATAGAAAAAGGTCAAGCAGTCTATAACCCAGTGAAGGTTAAGCATGTTTGTTCCATGTTCCCAAAAAACATAGCACGTGAATAATGTCATTTTTATCATATTATCTATATCAAGAGTTTAGCAGAAACTTACACAAAATTGGAATTGAATTTCACTTGAAGACTTAAGTGGCCAACAATTACAAGATCATAATGCAATAATGATGTTAGAAAATTTACCTGTCACCCATGGCACCAAATGTAACTGATCCACCTGTTTGAGTTCCAGTAAGTGGATTAAGATATATAGGAAGTAACCCATCATCCGGAAAACTTTTATGAAGCCCCTTGATGACCTTTTCTGCCTGAAATTATTATTATGACATTCTTGAAATCAATATGCTTAGTAATTTTTAGTAATGTTGTGGGTTTGAATTCCACTGAAAAAAAATGTTTAGTAATATGAAGGAAAAGTAGTAAAATGTTACCTTTTCTTGGTACTTGGGGTCTTTTGTCCTCTGAGAGAGAGCAATGAATTCAAGTTGTTCGGAACCAGAATCCGCAAGAATACTGTTTCCCTAGTAATAAAGAACGACCAATCAAGAACATAAAACAATCTGCAATAAATCACAATATGTAACAATGAGATGCAACTAATATTTGCAAGACAACACACCATATGATATGTTGTATTACCAAACGCAGAATGAGAGTTCTATAGAAGGACAGTAAATTTTCAAGACCAAAACAAAATACATTGATATGATCATCAAGCAATCCAAGGATCTCTTATCAGTCAGTGATGTTGGAGGTGAACATGATCCAAATATTCAAGTTAAACAACAATTGAAAAAAACAAAACTCAAGTCATCATGTTATAAATCTCTAGTAACAGATATTATCAGTGATTAGAAATGATTTTGATAGAAAGCTGCGATTCTGTGTTATGACATTAACTCTAGACAAATACATGAAGTAACATAGTGATGACAAAACATACCCGCGCCCATGCAGGGTTATTTGTATTTCCAAGCGCCAAGTTAAGTCTATTATAGGGGATTCCTGAAGGTGTATTCCATGCAGGCAACAACTTATCTGCAATTTCTCTGGCCTTCTCTAGGAAAACTTTGTCACCAGAGAGATCATAAGCACTAAGAAGGCCACCCATCACTCTAAACCAAAATGATAGATAAATGAGACAAAATGAATTACAAAGAAAAACTGTTGCAATTTACAAAGCTACAACAATTGTTAGGTGGGGGAGGAAATTAACATTTCAACAAAACTAAGATTGAACCTTCTAATTCAACCTTATGGTTGTCTCGAACACACTAACTTCAATGTTCTTGTCGAAAGACAATGATTCAGCAACCCACCTGCATTATTTATCTCATTAGATGCTTATAATGTGTTCGATTCTTTACTATAGAAACGATCCTCTCTCTCTCTTTTTTTTTTCCAATTCAACCTGTAGCAAAAGTAGAAAAGAAAGAGGACAAACATTTTCAAGCAGACACAGTGGATTGCAAAATCAAATGTACTAAAAATTAAATACAACTCACTCTCTAGCTCTATTAAATTGATCATCAAGACCCATCACAAACAATGTGTCAAGTGAATCTACTATAGTTGCCCCTAGACCGCCAAAATTGTCAACACCATTCATTGATTGTGGCTGTGCAAGGAATAGCAAACTAATTAGTTGCATAGTTTTAATTTGACTATTCTAAACTGTATGCTAATATTATAGCATAAAACATAAATGGATTTAGAAAGGAACATGCAGACACACTTTGTTATTGCTTCTCCTAATGTGTATAATAGGTAAATTTTAGTTGTAGAAAGAATTTGCATATATTATTCTGTCCTTCGTTGATCAAAATTTGAATAAAGTGTCATTTCTTATTATGTCAAAGAAATATCTATTTTTCAAGGTTCAATGGCTTATCCAAAAGGGTTGCCTCCTCCTCAAGCAATAAGCATATAACACTTAGTGTATTAAGCAAAAGGTTAAGAAAATATTATGAAAAACCTTAAGTTCATCCTTTCCCCACGCATACGTTTCATAAGATGTCCAAGCATGAAGCATGGCATCTTTTATTTTATCTCTTCGTTGTTTGCTAATAGGATCTTCATCGACATAAATATCCTTAGCGAATTTATTGACTTCATCCTCATTCTGAATACTTTCTGCCGAGTCTTTCATGTGGCCCTTTATATCTTCTATCTGCAATTTCAAATAACTCAAACCAAGTCAATTACCACGAAGGCACAAAAACAAAATTTTGAAAGTATAACAAAGAACCCTGTAGGCTGTAGATAACAAAAATCTGCACATCTTACTGAATTCTGCAAGCGTGTAACCTCTTCTTTCAATTTCAAAATGTCATCCTAGTACCAGACAAAGAAAAAGAAAACAACTTAAAGAATATTTCAAAGAACCAAACTTTCAAAAGATTACATAACCAAGATTAAAATACTTAAATCAACACATTATTAACCATGATCAAATAGACTATTCAAATCGAAAACACTAACAAGGGATGAGATGAGACCAGAATAGAAAGCAAGATGGTACCCCTTCCATCCCTTTTAACATCATAACTTATTTCTTTTACAAGACAAGAACTAATGCAATAAAAAAGAAGAAAAAAACTCTTGTAAGATTTATAATGGAAATGGAAATTTCTTGGTTAATTTAGGAGAAGATGAGAAAAGACAATGAAAGAACCTGTTGTCCACTGCTGAGTGATTTGCGGTCATAGAGTAGCCATGTAAGTGAAACGCAGATGATAAGGACCATTGCGAGTCGTTTAGGTCTCTTGATGTAATAACGAGGTTGCAAATACCTCCATGCAGAGATGGAGGAAGATGAATAAGAAGACTTTTTACCCATTTGTTTGAGAATGTTGAACGAACCCAGAAGAAAAAAATGAGTGGGAGAAAGAGATGAAGTATTAATAGTGTTATTGGAAGAGAAAGATATTATTTGTAATGGGTGATGGTGCAAATGCATGCGTAAGTTCTAACCTCAACGTAAAAATAGGACGCAGTAAATGTCGGAGGACTTTTCCTTTTTTTTTTTATCTTCACATTCTCAACCTTCACTTAATTCATTTTTTTATTTCATTTTTTAAATGCTTTTGTTATAATTAATTTAAGATATTTTCCCATCACTATCTTTTGAATTATTTCACCCATATTTACCTTTTTATTTTATTTTCTTAGACGATCAATTTAATTACTTAGAAACTTATATATGTGTCATCTTCTTTTTATACTTAAAACACATCATTTTAATCCTACTTTATGCTTTAATATTATATCCTTGTCTATTGTAAGTTAGTTGTATTTAGTTAAGTTCTTGGGTTGGTCAACATTCAATGTTTTTTTTTAAATATTTATAATTCCAATTAATAAATTATAATCAAGTATAATTTTAGAATCCATAAAATGCACAAGTTTTAAATTTTATTCCTATTTTTTTCTTCTTTTTGAATAGTATAAATATTCATATTTTTTATATAAAAAATTTATTTACTGGCAATATGAATATTTACATATAAAATTGTCTTCGTGATTAATTTTTTACAGTTTCAGAAAAATACATTTCTGTATAGAATAATATAAATAAATAATTAAATTAAATTATTACAATTTTAAGAACTAAATTAATATTAAAAACAAAAATATAAGGATTTGAAATCATATTTATAATATGATTTAATAGGACTTAAAATAACATAATATCATTTTAAATTCATTAAGAACATTATTTTTATCATTTAAAATTTAAAATAATATACAGTTCTACTTCTGCATTGGACTAAATTAATATTTATTTACATAATTAAATTATCTGTGGATAAATATTTTTAAGTATATAACTATTTTACAAATATAATTCACAACAGATAAATATTTTTAAGGCTTGGTAAAATATAAATAAAAAGTGTTTACACGTGGCAACATAGGATAGGTTGGACCATATTAGTAAAGTAAAAACACTTAAAATTCTAAGTTCACAGCTAATTTATCTTTTTGAAGAACGTTTCCCCTTTTTTCTTTCAAACACTCTCTCATTTTCTTCTTTGCCTTACCACTCATTCCATCTCAAACTCAGATTCTTGATCCTTGGTTCGTTGAACAGAAGATACCTAGGCGATCAAGGCTTCAAGAACAACGTTCTACCGATTGAATTTCCGTTTCCTCCAATCGGTAAGAAAACCCCTTTCTCGTTTGCCCTAGGGTTGTAAGCATGCGATTAAACTTGTTGCATGCAGCCCATTTCGTTTTCTTCCATAATCTAGCTCCTATTTGATTCTAAGATTCATTCTCCATCATCAATTGATGATTTATAGGTACCGTAAGGGTTTCCATAGGACGCGGGACATCTCTAGCCTTCTTGAGCTTGATTGTCTACACTAGATGTAAGTGGAGTTAGTTCTATTTCTTATTTTATTGTATGATGTGAATGAATGACAAACTTTGTAGTGGTATGTTATGGAAGCATGAATTTGATTCTAGTTAACTTGAAATGCATGTATGGAGGTGTTTAATATGCAAATTTGGTGTGTGATGACCTATGCTGTTTTGGAATGATTTGGAATGCTGACATTGTGTATGTTGGAACTATTTTGTATGAAAATTATGTGGTAGTGCTGTTAGGAAGGAAATCAAGTGTCTTTAGGGTAATTTTAGGCCATTTTAGAGGAAGTGAGGTAGTGATTTTGAACAAATGAGGTCTGTAACGTTTTTGGGCTGTTGGGGCAGTTTTATCCACTGTATTGTGATTTGTTTGAGTCACTAAATTGGTCAAAATAGGTGCAAAGAGGTAAGATTGGGTTTTGGGTCTCTAAGTTGAAAAAAATTGGTGTTTTAGAGTTAGAATGGTGTGTAAATCGCTTTAGAAAGGCAATGGAGATGTTTAGAATCATTGAGATAAGTTTAATTGTATCTAAAACAAGAGTTTAAGGTGTTAAGGGTTGGTAAAAGTCGTTAGAAATGGTCATATAGGGTGTTGTCCAGATTCTGCATAATTATGCAGAATTCTGCAGAATTTGACCGTTCGTTCTTGTGTGTCTTGGTCAGAGAAGGATTGGTTCTTCTTATGATCGTTCAGTCTTGTGTGTCTCGGTCAGAGAAGGATTGGTTCTTCTCATGACTGTTCGGTCTTGTGTGTCTCGGTCAGAGAATGATTGGTTCTTCTCATGACCGTTCAGTCTTATGGGTCTTGGTCAGAGAAGGATTAATTCTTCTCATGACCGTTCGGTCTTGTGGGTCTCGGCCAGAGAAGGATTTGGTCCTTCTCATACCTGTTCGGTCTTTGTTGCTCTCGGTCTGGTGTTACTTTCGGTCATAAAATGGTTTGCCCACTTGAGTCTTGCTAGTGGTAACCGTTCGGTCTAGTACTGCTCTCGGCCTTGTAATGTTCTCGGCCTTGTGTTCTCAGTCTTGTATTGCTCTCGGTCATACATGATTCTTCCCTCTTTGGTTCGTGTCAGTTCATGACCGTTCGGTCTATCAAAAGGTGTTTGGTCCTGCACTGACACTCAGTCATGCTTAAAACGTTCGGTTCAAACGGTCTAGCCAATTGCTTTTGGTAAATTTAAGGATGTAATGATTTTATTGCAAAGTAAGAATGGTTGAGGTTGTATGATGTGTATATGACTTAATATGGCATTGGAGGTATATCATGTGATTAAAGTGGTCGGATTGAATATGGAATTAAGATCTCTCGGTGAGATCAGTTAGTGTATTGAATGAATGTGAGAGGCTTCCATATGGGGGGTTATCCCTAACACTCCAACGGTCTTTCATTCTCACTTAGAGAGGATTGACGCGTGTGGTGGGAGTAGTGGGAGGTCCAAGGGTAGGCGCTATCACTGGAGGTCTATTCCGCGGTAATGGACTAGCCTTGTGTGTGGTCGGGTGAAACCCCTCGGCAATGGCTTTGCAAAGCAGTAGAGGCCACCACAAGTGTACACCCGCCCCAACTCCACATACATTCTAAGTCCGAACGAATCTAGTGTGTCATAACATGATAGGATAATTTGTTTAATCACTTGTATGCTCATGCTTTCTATTTTTTTTACTATTGTATGATGAATTACATGTTTCTTTGAAACCTAGCTTACCCTTACTCTTGTTTGTGTTGCATGTTGTATGATTTTCTCTTTGCGATGATCATCCAAATTTGGATGGGAGCAGATGGAGATGAGGCTTCACTGGAGCAGACTCTGGATGAGTCAAATGCAGCTGTCCCTAGCTCTTAGGACTTTCTTTTAGCTTCTTCTTAGTGATATCTTGTATTTTGAAATACTCTATAGCTTGTAATGTAAAGTTTAAATTCTAGCCTCTTTTGGATGACTGTATTGCTTAATATTGTCTCTTATTAACTCCTAACTGCTCTCTTATATTAGAAATGTTGACCTCTATCATATTATATGCTTAGTATAATATTTGGAATGTTACATAAATTATATTTTAGATCTATAATTAATGAGTTGTAATATGAGGATCAACATGTTGTTAGTCTGACACTTGACTTGTCCCCTTATTTGGTTACAAAAAATAGGTCATCCTGCACCAATCTGAAAAGCCCAATTACTCAGGAAGTCCATTGAAATGGCCCAGTTACTATGGATTTCAATATCACTAATGTAGAATTTGGGTGGTTGATAAACAATGATCCTTGTAGTTGAACTATGATAACAATATTTAAGGGTTCTTTTTAGGTCTATATTATGTTGATGCTCCCATTAAATTATCTTAAAAACTATTATTTAATTTTATAATTTTATTTTTATTAATCGAATAGAATATTTTACTATTATTATTATTATGAAAAGTTGTAAAGTAGACGAGAAAAGATGGGTATCAAAATATAATTTTCCCTTTTTTAATTGTGTTTGTATATGTAGATATATCTAGATTTGTTATGATTTTGGTAGAAGAATACTCTTATTGGATATATAAACGTGTGTATAATTGATATTTAATTTTTGAAACGATAATTTTATATCTTAAGAAACAGAAATCTCAATTTTATTTAACGAAATTGTTTTCGAAACAGACAAATTTATAATTATCATAAAATTCAATAGTATATAATCATATACTCTTTTTATAATTATTTTATAACTATGCAATTATTATTACATTTTACATTGAAGTGTTATAATAATGAGAAGTTATACTAAAGAAATGTGTAACAAAATCATACCGATTTATTTATATATTAAAAGTAAATATAAATAATAATTAGTTTATATATCTATATTATACTAATTGTTAGTAGGTAGGTGACATAATAGATGGATAGGACCAAGCGACTTACTTGCAAGAAAGAATGATTGCTCGGTAGGTAGGTGACATAATAGATGGATAGGACCAAGCGACTTACTTGCAAGAAAGAATGATTGCTCGGTCTAACAACCATTGAGCAGAGTGAATGTATAATTAATGTAACAACGACTAGTGTTAAACGATTAAAATTTTAATTAATGATCATTAAAAAGTAAATTAATTGTTCAGATTCTTATAAACTCTATAAATAGCGTTCTAATGTCGAGATAAATTGACTTTTATTCACCATTAAATTACTAGAGGAGAAAAATTCTGATTTGAACATCGAAATGTGTTTTACAGATCACTCCTTATATTGATTGGAATAAAGAACAAGACAAATGTTCAGCAGAAAAAAAATTTTTTAAGACGATTATCTTTGTCTCATTTAAGCAAGAAGACTAGTTTTAATGTACATAATTTAAAATAATTTAGCATGATATGTGTGAATGAGAGGTATGGAAGAAATAGAAAGTAGAAAGAAGTATAGATTGGATAATGATAGAAATTAGGCAAAAGTAAGGATTGCGCGTACACCTAAGCGTGATTTTACGCGTCACTTGCACATATTATTTTGAAGAGATTCCATAATATTTGAAGTGGTAAAGAGGATCGATTGGACGTGTTTTCCGGAACGATGGAGACGCAGACAGAGTTGTAAGTCAACGAAAAATGTGAGTGTGAGTAAAGCGTGTTGCAGCTCGACAATCTTACCATATATGCGCATGCACCACCGTTTTCATTCATTATTCAAAGCTGCTTCGCAAATGGGAAATTCTTAATTAGACGGCTCATGTTTCCTTCAGAGTTACACTATTATTCAACTAACTATTTCCCTCTTCCTATCCTCTACATAATCAATTACTACCTTTTTTTTTACTCATAACACTATTAACTTCATCGTCTGCTTCATTTTCCAATACTTATTATTATTAATCACAAAGAGACTCTACATTTTTTAACAAGATCAAAAATAATAATTGCGCTTGCCTTTGCTGTATAAAAAACAAAAATATGATGTGTATATTAAATTGGACAGTTCTTATTATATATATTATTATAAATTTATTTTACATATTTTTAATATATGTCAAGAATTTTAATTAGTTTTTATTTGTAAAATCTAGTCTTACTAAATATGTGTTTGCTTTATAGTAAAATACTAATAATGCATATCACTATGAATTGACACAGGTCTTCCTGTTTTCGTGAGATAAAAATTGAATTTTGGACTTCACCAAAAAAGACAATAGATTTTTAGTGGCATAAGTGAGTGGAGAATCGATTCTCCTCACTCTCATTTTACAAAGAATTAATTCTCCTAACTGTCATGACGTAATATTTATGGTAATATTGTGGGCTGTAGAAGAAAAACGATGAAGACCTATATTGTAACTTTGCGCTAAAGAAGAAGTTGCTGAAGACATGTATTCTAACCTTGAGTTAAAGATTGTAATCTTGTCCTAAAAAAGAAGAACTTGTTGAAGACCTGTGCTACATAGCAATTATTTCTCCATAAGAAGATGAAGAAAAAAGGAATTTTAATTTCAGTCAGTTAAAAAATTAAAAACATATTTAACTTTAATAATAATGATAACAAATATAATAATAACAACAATTATAATAATAATAAAATAATAAATTTGTTATTCAATGTAGTTGAATATATGTAATATACATTTATATGCATGTACATTTTATTATATTTATGTGTATATAATGATATTATTGAATGAATATCTATGAAATAAGATGAATTAAACGAAGAAAATTTAAATATAAAAAAATTATATATTATAATTTTATTAACAAGTCAACCCGCATCACTAAAATATCAAATAATAAGAATTTAAAAAAATTATTATGTAGTGTAAATTATATTGATGTGAAGAATTATCGTAGTATAAGGAGTTAAGGTTGGATTACCAAATGTTTTATGGTAGAATATACTTAAAACAATTTTTTTATAATATGTAAAATTGTAGTATGATGCTACAAAAAATTAATTGAAGATTATTGTAACCATAAAATATGAATCAAGTATAATTTATTGTTGTTATTATGAGTTTATCTAGATAAGATGTGTTGCAATAGTGATACAATATACTTCTAGATTAATCATGATTGATATAATATGTTTATAATTACTCTTATGAAAGAAAAAACTTTGTATATTAAATGAAAATGAAAAGACAAAAAAAAAATGTGCAGCGGATAAAAATCCAAATTAAATTATGCTTGATTTGATTCTTCATCGATTGCACATTTGACATCGATCAAACTGTAAAGATATATTTTTATTTTTCTTCCTATAGATTTGAATTCAATACCATTTCCCACTTTCTTTTGTAATTTATTTGACTGGGGTGTGATTCAACAATCGTATAAGATACAAATTTTATTTGATTAGACCTATAAAAATGTCATGATTTTGCATCTTTATTCATAAAAGTACGGTAACAATCATTATTATAATTTGTTTTTTCTTTACTAAATCAGCCCAGAATATGGATGCAGATTGAATTATAAGACATCCTGGAGTTATCTTTTTTGTTTTATAGAGAAAAATTAGTGTTGTGTTCGGACAGAAGAATCATAAAATTGACACACAAGCGTGGAGTGTGAACGTGAGAAATCATGTCATGTAAAAGGGAAGTCGAATTTGAATTGTTTTTTATGTTTGTCATTATTTAAGATATACAAATATATATTATTTTGCTTTTAAATATCAATGTATTTTAAAGAAAGAAATAATATTAAAAATATAATATAGAAACTGAATTCCAGTACAATATTTTTATTAGACTTACGTACTAAACTAGTCAGGCAGCTTATGGTTTTGTTGAGAGTGCTTCAAGCACAGGTGGCCGGTGGAAATAAAGCCAACCGTTGTCAATTATTTGTCAATAAAGTCAATGCCACCAAACGTGACACTCATAGACTCATTCCATAGACTTCGTGGGAATCAAATTTCAATTTATATTTAGACAAAGAATTTCAAAATTATGACTTCCTGATTGAGACAGAACAATCAAAATATTGCTTGTGATTATTTTTCTTAATCCCGTATTTGTTAGACAAATATTATATTACACTTTCGTCTCCTCCTCTATTTTTATCACTAACTATATTCAATAATCATCGATTACTTTTACTGTTAACATTTTGTTCACAACCATATCATTATATATATATATATATAACTTTTTTCTCTTAATGTCAGATAATGTCAAACATTATTTGTGTGACATATTGATAATGCCATGATGGCGTGATATTTGAATATCATCGTAACATAAAATATTATGAATGTAGGAGGACTCATAAGGTCATAGATATATAGAACTTAGATATGAATCTATATCTATGATAAGAAACTCCTTTCAAACATTTAAAAAAAAAATTACTTTTCAAACATATTATTGATTGTTTTAAAATAAATTATTTCTTTGATATATTTATCTCTAATAATGTACATTAAGAAGGAAGGTAGAACAGAGATTTCCAAATATAAATAAGTCACTAATGCATTCTCAACTTTAAATAGAATTAACACTGTTTTAATACATTTTAAAATAAAGACTAGATTAAAAAAATTAATAAATTACATGAAGTAAACCACACACACATTAAAAAAAAAAAACTATTAAGCTAAAATTTAATTGAATTTCAGAGTTAAACAAAAAATATGAACGGTTTGACCATGGTTGTGTGCATAGTACCATCGCGTCGCGTATAAATTATTTGACCATGGTTAAATTGCATCTGTGCAGAGTACCATCGTGTATAAACGGTTTGACCATGGTAGAAAAAAAAATGATATTTTACACGGTTTGACCATCGTGTAAAATCAAACTTCAGTTGATAGTAAGAATTCAATTAAAAAAATATAAATATTTAAAACACTTAATAAACTATAAATTCTCAATAGTAATTTAATTAAAAAAAATATAAATTTATGAAAGACTACAAATTTAATTATGTTGTTTTTTATTTTCAACACACGTGAATAATAACGATAAAAAAATAATAATAATGTCGCTTAAATTAACAATTAAATCAAATAAAATAAATAATAATTTTATTATATGAATATTGAGAAAGCACGTATACTTTTTAAGAGAAAGTGATCGTCATATAGATAATAACTGATTTATAGCAGTTTGTAATATTGGCAGACGTTAGTAATTAAGTTATTCGTTCTGATTGTACTTTTATCATATCATTACTTTATAATATTTTTAATTTTAAGACATAAATAAAAAAATAACAGTATCTACATCTAATTAAAGTTTTCATTAGACTTTGTTTTATATTATGGATAAATATGTTTCTACTTTTTTATTTTTTTAGTGAAAATTAGAATTAATGCTTTTTTTTTCTGAAATTCTAGAGTAATTTAGTTTTTTATGTTTAAATATTTGTAGATTTAATTTTTATGTTCAAAAAAATTCTGGATCTGCCACTGTCTACTTACGAGGTTGAAATCTATCGCTGCGACGTTCACAAACTACGACAGTGTTCACTGCAGAAACATAGTTTTACTTAGTACAAAATAGGAACATCCACCAGAACCTTCCTAGAATTTACTCATATGATTAGATAACAGCATTTAAAGTGTGCAACAAAAACAATACCTTGTTGTGGAACCAATACCAAAATAAATAAATAACATAAAAATTATTTTCAGAATATTTATTTTCATCTCTTTAATGATGAACCACTTGATTTTCATGGTTACGCTGCTATTTGTAAACAGAGAAATTATTTTTGTTAAAAAGAATGTCAACGGTACAGAAACAGAAGCGTTGACAAAATACACTATTATCAATCTTAACCAGGAATCCAAGCAAAATCTACTTTTGTTACTGGTTTAAGGAAAAATAAAATAAAAAATTAGAAAAAAAAAATCGTATGGTCTTTTGTCACAATGACTGATAAACATTTGTCATTGTTATACGAGAGTATTGCCGATATAAGTTTATATGTCCATTAAGATGAGCTAGAGCACTTCTAAAACAATAACAAAGATAAACTAAAATCATATTTTTTGATAAATTAAAATTAATTTCTGATAAACGGAAGATTGAAAATTTAGATAAATCATATAAGAGAAATTATATAAACGATCTTATATATATATATAGAACATTATTTATTTATTTATTTTTCTTATTATTTCAGAAATACCATATAAAAGTTCGTCAAATTATTTTTCTTATATATATTTTTTTGAGTTACGATATTTGTTATTATATAAAGAAATGTGTTTTTAGTATAATTTTAACGTTTTTAAAAGTTTCAATGAGTCAATCTTTTTTTTTCAGGTGCTCAATAAAAAACAAATTGTTAAAATAAACTCAATCTCATTAAATTAAGAAGTAAATTTTAAATCTAATTTAAACTTTATCAAATTAATTTATTAATAAAGTTTATACCCATTTATATTGTGATTTTATTTTATTTTCATTACACGTGATATTTCTAAAATAATATAACAAGCATTTAACATGACAGAGATGTTGAGCCATTTTATAGTTGGGAAAATCGATTTTTTATCATTTTCCGAGAGTCATTAAGGTGATATGGGTTGAGTGTGGACTTAAGGAAGGTACAGAGGTGTTTAAAATCAAATAAAACAGAAAAACTAAAAATCAATCCATATAATCTATAAGTGAATAAGTCTGAAATAATTTTGATTCAATAAAAAGGCAATATAAAGATTCAAAAATTCATGTAGAAATTTGACTCTCTTTACAAAGTTTTTATTAAAGAATTTTTTTGAACAATTAATTCATAAAATTGGATTATGTGATCTTAAAGACGTGAGTTTATAAAGAAGAAAAAAATAAAATATATAATAAAAAAATATGTATTAAAAAGTAAATAATGTCGTACTCTTTTTCCTTTATTAGATTTTTACAGGTTTTTCGAGTAAGGTTTTAAGTATAGTAATCAATAAACACTAAAATGGTTTACAACGTTATCCAAATCAAACTTTACAAATTGGTTTAATTTAGTTTGATATTTTTTTCTTTTAAACTAAACTGAATAAAATCATATTCCAATTTTTTTTTTTTTTTTGGAATTATAAAATCAAATGGTCATACAACTGATATACAAAATCTAATAAATAAAAAATAAAAAGTTCAATACAACAATTTTTTTTAATAAATAATCTATTCAAAATAGTAAAATTTATGAAAGATTTAAAATGAAATTATTATTTTTTAATATGGGAAGACTCAATTAAGGACTTGATACTTAATAAAACACATTTTTTATAAAAAAAATAATTAAAAATACTTAGATTTATGAAAAAGTTAAAATTCAATTCAATTAAATCAATATTTTAAAATACAATATCTAATTAGTCCGAATCATTTTCTAAAAAATATATATATATATATTAAGAATGACTAATTTCACTTATTTAGATAACAAGAGAATGTACTCATTTAAAATTTAAAAAAGAAATTATTATATTTCCTCCCATTTGAAATATTAATAAAGAAACATATTTCCACATAAAATGTAAACGCACGGGGATATGATACAGTGTGATGACGTAAGGTCTGAGAAGAGTTTTCCTAATATAATAAATAATATATATTTTGTGGTTGAATTCCATGATTAATTAGTAATGTGAATAACGCGGCCTCAGAGACACACATTGTTTGACGGTCTCGGTCGCTGTTTCTGGGAAGCAGCAAACTATAGGAAACAGAAACATTCTCATCTCCATCGCTTCCTCTCCTCTCCATATATATATATATATATATATATATATGTGTATGTTGTATCCCACCCTTCACCCATCTATCTAGCACAGAAAAACATTAGGTGAAAACACACAATAAAAAAAGGGAAAGAAAGAAAAGGATCAAAACCTACCTCCTTACAACCTCAAACTTTCCAACCATGGACAATATGGGTGGGGAGTACAGCCATTTCTGGGACACCTTCTTCCAAAACCAAGAGCTTGATAGGTAATCACAACTCACAAGATTTTCCTTCTTCTCCATAAAGCAGTTAATCAACCGTTCATCATGTTATATAAACATAAGGTAATTGAATAACTGATTAAAAGAATTTGGTGATTGGACATGCAGCTGGGCAATGGATGAGGCGGCGATGTCCGGGTACTATGATTCAAGCTCTCCGGACGGTGGTGCTTCATCGATGGCATCAAAGAACATTGTTTCGGAGAGGAATAGGAGGAAGAAGCTGAACGAAAGGCTCTTTGCGCTTAGAGCAGTGGTCCCCAACATCAGTAAGGTATATATATGCTAATAGTGTTGACATATATAACTTATTGTTGTTCATTTCGCTTTCAGAAAAAGTAATAAGCATCTAGCAGCTAGCTATAGTATAGGAGATGGGTAGGAGACACGTATTAATTTAGTTGTTGGTGCCGAATTTTTACAGATGGACAAGGCTTCTATCATTAAGGATGCTATTGAATACATCCAGCACTTGCATGAGCAAGAGAAGAGAATCGAAGCAGAGATTTTGGATCTGGAATCTGGGAAGCTCAAGAACACAACCTATGAATTTGAGCACGACCTGCCTATTCTCCTCAGGTCTAAGAAGAAGAGAACGGAACAGCTATTTGATTCTGCCACTTCAAGAAATTCCCCAATTGAAGTAATTGAGGTATACTCTTTTCTGCATTTCATACTCACTCATGTGTTATAAACTCATTGAGATGGTGAATGGCAGCTGAGGGTTGCATACATGGGAGACAAGACGTTTGTGGTGAGCTTGACGTGTAGTAAAAGGATAGACACAATGGTAAAACTGTGTGAGGTGTTCGAATCTTTAAAGCTCAAGATCATTGCAGCCAATATCACTTCTTTTTCAGGAACACTTTTGAAGACAGTCTTCATTGAGGTTAGTCTCCCATTTTTCCCTTTTGCTAAATTTCAATATCACTTATCTCATAATTTTCTGAATACATTTATCCAGAAAATTTTATTTAAACCAATTCCAACCTAAAAGCTTAAGCCAAATACCTTAAGATTTAGTCTTATTATAATCTTTCTGCTTATACATATTATTGGTCTGACTTATTTTAACCAATAGTAATCGTGTTTATCGTCTGAATCAACATGCATAATGTACTGGTTATTGGAAAATGAACCACTTTAGTAAATTGGAAAAGCCGCATAATGTAACTGTAATGTAAGGACCTGTGTTTGACAGTGGATGATGCAAAAGCAAGGAAGGAACCATGAATAAGTATATATCTTCTCTCACCTATTCATACTATCTGTTGTGCCAACTTTAATGGGAGAAGGTTTTTGATGTTTGAAAAAAATGTGTTTAACACGATGTTCTCCCAATTTGAGGTGTCTGGGATAAAAGAAAATAAATTATTTTTTTTTATTCTCAACTTGTAAAAAAAGATAAATAACAAAATAAAAAACCTCTTGAAATATTTTTTTTAATTCTCAACTTTCCAAAAAATAATTTTCAAATTAACCTCTTGAAACTTTAAATTATCACAATGTTAACATTTTGAAGTCTTTTTTTTTTCTAAGTCACTCCTTTAAATATTAAATTTATAATAAGTTATAATCAATTAAAATTTTACAATGTCACCATATTTATTTTTGTGGAGAGCTGCAGTGATAAAATAAACAAAATTGATGGATTAAATTAATCTTTGAGTCTAGTGTTTTTAATAAAAAATGTTAAAGTAATGGTAAAATAAAGTCTTTGAAGAACTAACAAATTTGGTCTTTAAAACTCTTCGAAGACTACCTGGATAATTTACAACTTAAAAAAAAAAACTAAACTAAGAATTTGTTCATTAGAAAAACTAAACTTTTCTTCCTTACATAAATTCAGTGTCTACTAATTTATGTTCAATTAATTCTCATTTAACAACACTTCTAATACTACTTATTTTTTTTTTGTCTACATTGATATTAGGATAAAATATAAGGAATTGTATAATTATGGGTTATTTAATGATTTCAAAATATCTGACTGCAGTACATTGATTTAAAAAAACAGCACAAAATTAGCGTTTTATTAAAATTAAGTCAAAACAGAAATGACAACTAGCAGTCAAAACAGAAGTGACAATTAGCAACTAACAAGTTGATTAGCGGCGCAGGATTTTATCTGCGAACGGAGATAAGTGGCGGATTTCTTTATAGAGATAAGTATATATGATTATATATTTTATATTTTTAAATTGTAAAATGTTAACCTTTAAAATATTTACACATACAATAAAGAAGAAGAAATATTGAAAATAAATTATTAATACATTAAAAGTAGTTACACAAATTACTACCTCAGTATATACTTACACTTCTTGTCTTTTTATATTGTAATTTATGTTATTTCTCTAATATTATTATTCTTCAAACCATAAAATACATACATAAATATATATAATATATTCTAACTTAGATAAATATGTAAAATTAAAATTAATATAAACTTTAATTCATTAAAATAACATAATATATTAAAAAGTGTCCACTAACAAATTATATAATGTTTTTGTTTCTGTATTTCTATATACTTACTGGCAGTTGGTGATAGAAAAACTAAGTTTGGCTCTTTGGATTTGGTAGATTATCTGGGGATAACATTATAGGGTTATCCTTTGTTGGAGAAGATGTTTTTTCTTAACAGTGTTTAATATATACATATTTTTTGTTTGTCATGCATTACTTTTGGTGAAATTAAAAAGACAAAAGAAGAAAAAAAAAGCCACTGTACTGTGCATGCTTTTGAAAATCAATTCATCCTTTCCGTTTTTTTCCTGTTGTAGGGTTCTGTCTTGAGGCAGTGTTGCCTGACCTAGTTTTAACTTTCACTTTTACGTAATGAAATCTGAATCCTGCAATATATAAAATTTATTTTAAGATTTATTTTATATATATATATATATATATATATATATATATATATATATATATATATATATATATATATATATATATATATACCTTTCAGCAAAATTCTTATAATTCAGAATAGTAATCACACTTGATCTAGATACAAAAACTGATGTAGGAGAGGTAAGAAGTATAAAAAGAATCAAAGTGGCCCCATTACTCTGAAAATTTGGAACAACAACGAGCATTCCAGAATGATTCGTGGGATTGATTATAATGAAACATCGATGTCTGTTTTTGTTACATTGTATCTGGACTGGACCAGTCATTCTTTGCATCTTTCGCCAAATGCAAATAGAAAAAAGTTAGTTTGACACGCCATACAAAAAAGACATTCATTTGACACAAGCCCATGCAAATAATCTATTTCTCCTTCTACCTAGTAAGAGAAAGAGAACATATTCAGGAAGTTCCTCACTTCCCCACCAGTTTCTCGGAAATTTCTAGGTGGGAAAAACAGGAAACAGAACTGTTTTGTTTCCTGTTTTTGTAACAGTACGAGTTGAAGAAGACAAATTCCAACTTTAGAATAATATTTGGTTGGTAGATGCAGAGAAAAAGGTTTATATACGTTTTTAGTCCCTATCCTCTGGGGCCATTTTAGTTTTAATCCCTCTTTTAAACTAAGGTACAATTTAGTCATTCAATTTTAGAAAACTCTAATTTTAGTCCTTTTTATCAAATTTTTTTAACTTTATTTGCTGTTTCAAACACGTTTCATTATAGCATTTGGATTGTTTACACTGTTTGACACAATTTTGCTTCAATGTTAACTAAGAAACGCGTTTAAAATAACAAATAAAGTTAAAAAATTTTGATAAAAAAGACTAAAACTAGAGTTTTCTAAAGTTGAAAGACTAAATTATATCTTAGTTTGAAAGAAAGACTAAAACCAAAATCGCCCCGTAAGTATACGACTAAAAACATGTTTAACCTGATAAAAAAGACCAAGAATTGAAAACGTGCTTTGCATTCTGAATAGAAAATGAGAGCGTCTTCCTCGCAAGTCATCACGCAGTACCATTTTCAGCGCGTTTATTTCAAATAACACTGTTGATTTCATTTTAGGAAACATTATAGGTTTTGTGGCTGACACAAAATTAATGTTTCTACACTCGCATTAGCGATTAGGGTCTCCAATCTCCATCATTTCTCGTCAATTTTCAGATGCTAAAACATTTGATGATCTTCCTTTTCTTCCCATTTTTTCAACAAAAAATGATTGCGATGACATATAGAGCGGTAGGGATTCACACTGATCATCATTCTGTTTATGAAATTTCCGCGCCGGAAATGGATCCAATTTTATAAAGAAAATACAATTTTTGTGAGTGTTCTTATTTAAACATTAAAAGATAAAAGTCCAACATAGAAATCCAAATGTAATTATGAGATTGTTTGTTTCTCTTTATCACTTCTCGAATTTGATGTTAATACTTAATTAAGCTTAATGCATAATTGATTTATTTGTATATTTTCATTATTATACCTATCTTTAAAATATGCACCACCCCGTATAAGCAAATACTAATGAAAATTAAAGTTAAGTTAGTACATTTTTTCACTGTTTATATTTTCTGTGTAGATAAAAATAATATCTGTAAGTTAACTTATGCATTGATAGAACTTAAGGTGATGTTGACTCCAGTTAATTTAACTTTGATTTTAATTGAATTTGAAAATACTTTAAAAGTTAAAGATCATAAGAAAAGAAGAAGATGACTTCAAAAGTAAATGAAATAATGTTCTTAAACAAATTACGTACCTTACTCTGAATTTTTATTCTAAAGTAGTTAATGTAAGATAATGAAATGGAGATTTAAATCCAAGAAAAAATATATTAAATTTACGAATAGTTTTATTTTAATAATTTATATTTTAAACTTTATCCCAAAAGTAAGAAGAAGTAGTAAATCATAAGTTAAAGTAGCTTTTTAATTAAATAAATTGTAATAGCGACAGAAAGAGGTTGGTGATCATTGCGACAGTGGTCACGTCAACTTAACTTTCCACGACAGCAAGAGAAAATTGGTTTTGAACTAAGGCATTGGAAATCAATAATGTGTACTTAATTCAATAATTGGTCGAATCCAATGCAAAAGCCTATCATTAATTGAAAAATGACAACGTTCTTAGACCTTTATCTTTACCATATTGATTACTAAAGGTTATCAAGTAGATGTGTACAAATTTGATACTTATCATTCCGTTTTGTGTTGTTTTTTTAATTGTTTGATATGTTTTGCAGGCTGATGAAGAAGAGAAAGATGTTCTGCAGATAAAAATTCAGACAGCAATTTCAGCTCTGAATGGTCCTCAAAGCCCAATGAGTATCTGATTCTAATGAAGAAACGAGTTCGATCAAAGCTTAAAATGTTCTGTCGGGTGTCTTTTTTTAGTTATGACTGTTCTTCTTTTACATTTTCTGTATGCCGATAGCCTCTCACGCAGTAAGGCTTTACGTACATTGCCTTCAATGGAATCCAATTTTCATATTTTCCACCAACGCAAATAAATTATATAAATTTATCTCGTTTATTTTATAATATAAATATTTCACTTGGCTATTTTAATTTAAATATAATGAGATTAATTTTGAAAAACAACATTGACTAATTTATTGTTTTCAACTAATTCAAATGATTTTTTAAAAATGTGAATTAATTGAAAGGGTATTATAAAATAGGTACAAAAAGAATAAATAAAATATTTACTGAATTTATACACTGACTACTACTAATGATAATTATTTTATTAATAACCCAATGTTTAGATTAAGTTAACTAAGTCTCGCATTTAACATGTTTTGGCGTGGCATTCACTCTCTTTAATTTAATTAATAAATAAAAGTTACATAATTATGACATTAATTGCTATGTTCTCAGCATGTGTACCTTGTTAATGATTAGTTTGACTATTGTTTTTCTTAAGAAATTTATGAAATATATAGGAAATATATGATTTTGTTTATCTAAACAATTTGCAAAATATTATTATAAAAGAAATTAATAGTTTTTTAAGACTTATTAAAGAGTTAAAATAAGTAAAATGAACACACTGACAAATTAGATTAAATTTTACTAAACACTACTATCTTGTAATGTGATACTTAATCAGACAATTTGAATTTTAATATTAATATTGATCATAAAATTTATCACAAATCCTACTTTCTTGGATGAAAAAAAAACACTGAAATTGTTTTATTAAGTTTCAATCTTTTAACTAAATAAAATAACACGATTTATGTTATTGAAAGATGACAACTAAAGCATAATCAACTTTTATGTTTTACCTCATCAAGTATAATGAGAGTATTTTTCAATCACAATCAAAGTTCAATAGAAAAAACTGTGTGTAATATCCTTAGACAAATAAAAAATATAGAAAGAAAGAAACAATAACGAAGAAAAGGAGAAACTATAAGAATGAACAAATTTTGGCTAAAGAGTCTGAAATTAAAAAAAAAAAAGTTTAGTTGTCCTCCTCTTTTGTTAGAAGTTTAACTTTCCTGAAATTAAGTTTGAATCCATATGCATTACTATTATTATAAATTAAGACGTAGTTAAATTCAGTTTATTTAAATTGTTTATAATTCAATTGATTTTTGTTTAATACTCTAAGTTTAATTTAATTTTATCTGTTTTATTTAGTTTGGAAAATTGTTTATTGAATGATCACTTATGTTTTGATTTTACATATTTATATATTTAAACTTGTTAGTGTTAAAGGGAGGCAGGAGAAAAAAATTTGAAAAAATATATTTATTAAAGTTAAAAATTGAAAATTTTTAAAATATTTGATTAGATTTTTTTAAATTTTCTAAAAATTATATATTTTTAATTAGAGACGAAATTGACATTTTCTTAAATGTTTAAGATGCAGATGAAAGAGTAAAACATCCATAAAAGATTAACAAAACTGTTATTGTTTAGGCGATCTGAGCTCACCCATCATATTGTTGTTTTAGAGAATTACTTTCTGCGCCCCCATCAATGTCTTCCTACACCCTATCATGTTTTTTAATTCCCTTATTACCTTATTGCAATTTCAGCCATTACTCCATTCCAAAATTTGTATTCCGGAATAAACCATATCTCATTGACAGAAGCACTTATCTGGTTGAAGCTAAAAGCACAACTCACACCATCAAAAAACAGAAGCACAACAGCTGCAGAGTGAAGAAGGTGGATGAAAAAAAATAGGATTATACTAAATAAATAAGATTAACATTGGAATTTCACATCAATGACGAGTGCATGAAGAAATTCGAGTGGTGCGGGAAGAATACCCGTTGTTTAATTCTTTCATGTATCATTCTGTGGCCCAAACACTATTTTTCTCCTGCTCTTGTACAAATTAAAGAAATTATTGATATTTGATTCACTCTACTTAAAAAATATTTTTCATTAATTTAGCAAAAGAACTTTAAAACCAATCACTTTAAACACAAATTTAATGTATTTAACCATTGTATTAGTGCAAATTTCTTATAGCTGAAAAAATGACAAACACTATTGACGAGCATAAATCTCCAATATTCGTAGAAACGTAATAATATTATTTTCTTTGTTTTTTTCTTAACTTAAAAGAGAAGAAAATAAGAACTAACTTTTTAATTGAATTTTACATATTAACTATTTCGTTTTTTTGACGCATGTTTTAACAAAAGTAATGAATATAAGACACAAGTCATTTAATGTCCATTCGGCCGAAATATGTTTCCCTAGCAAGATTAGTTATAAAAATTTGTTAAATTAATTTCTACAATTTTCCACAGTATTTTATTTAGGAGTTTATATTTTTACTCCGAAAGAATTTTATTTTTTTTAGAATTTTTTTTCTTAAGTTAAATAAATAATAATAATTGTCCTACCACATAAAATTCTCAAATAAATGATTTTTTTGATGTTGAAAAATTGATTAAGAAACTCTAAATAAATATTGTCTTACATACACAACGACATAACAACTAATAAACTGTTTTTTTTTTTTCTCTCAAGTATTTTTTTTAAAAATAGTTCTTTGATTTTTACGGTAATTTTTATGATTTTATTAGTTCTGGGTGAATAATGAAAATTTATATTCTGGAAATTAAATGTAAAAAATTGAAGCAAAGCTGAAGAGATTTATGTAATATTGAGGTTTGGGTGGGGTAGGGTTTGAGGAAAATAGGTAATAAGGTGGTGTTGTTGTGGTACTCTCAATTCGCAATTGTTGGTTGTTGTAATGGATTCCCTACTAGCAAACTACGCCTCTTCAGATGAAGAGGAAGAAAAGCAACAGCCAACCCCACCCAAAACGACGACGTCGTTTTCCTCTCTTCCTCAACCTAAATCCTCGCTCTTTCAATCTCTTCCGCAACCAAAATCATCGTCTTCTTCTCTCTTTCAATCTCTTTCTCCGCCCAAAAAACCTTCCCTCGCCACTTCCAGCGAAACCGCCAACCCTAAACCCAAACCCCAAATCTCAGAACCACAATCCAAACGCGTCGTGCAATTCAGGCCCCCAATCATCCCTCTCCCAAACCCTACCCAACTACTCGATGACGACGACGACGAAGAAGAAGAACGGGAGAGAAGAAAGAAAAGGTCACTGTCCTCCACGCAAACCTCCTCGGTGAAATCCTTCCTTGCCAGTATTCCGGCGCCAAGGAACGCTGCCACTCTCGGTGTTCAAGCGAGTTCCGGTTCTGGTCGGAGATCCATCATCGAAACCGAATCACCGGCACTGGAAACGGCGTCGAATTCTGGCGGTACGAGCAGTCTCAGCGTGGATCAGAGTGCAGGGGATTACGAAAATTATGAGAATTACCAATATGCCACTGACCAGTATGCTGGTTATTACGGCAATTATGGATCGGGTCCCGACCCTGAGGCTGGGGCTGCTGCTTATGGAACTGAACAGTATGGGAATTATGGTGAGGCCTACGGGGATTATGGACAGTATGGGAACAATTGGGGTGAAGTTTCAGCGGCACCGGTGCCGGAGGCTTCTGGGATTGGTGACAGTGTGGTGAAGATTCCTGGGAAGAGAGGGAGGCACGAGGTTCCCACGGAAATTATAGAGGTGAAGCAAGATGAGTTGATTAAGAATCGGCCGAGAGAGGATCAGGCGAAGCTAACTGGGATTGCTTTCGGACCAACTTATCAGGTATTCTCATTTCTGAATTTGTGTTTTTACTTGTTGAACAGTTGTCTTAGTTGGCTGTAAGACTGGGTATTAATTTTTTTGGCTAGTTGTTTATAGTGCCCTTTTAGTATAGTGCATGGGTGACTGCTGGCTGGGGGTTGAAAGTTGCAAGAAAATATGTTTGGAGTGGTTTGTGAGATAATTTAGCCTGCTTGACTTGAAAATATATCTAGATAGTAGGAGATTCAATATCCTGCTGGATCACGTGTAGTGTAAAGTACTGATACTTATATGGGTTCTTGAGGCAGTGATCGGGGTAGTAGAAGGCTTTAAAATCAGTGTCTCACATTTTTGTCAGCAGCAGAGCAAATTCATGACTAATAAATAGGGTTCAAAATAAACAGCAAAGAATAGTAGACCTAAAATATTTTGGTATGTGAAACAATAGTTTTATTGCATTTGGCTGGAAGAAACACAATATACTCAGACATCTAAGAAGTTGTTTATAATATCCCAAGAGAGATATTATTCTAAAGCATTGGGAAGGTGGATATATTTGATTGTCAATCTCTGTCGAGGAAGTCTTTTTAAAGTCCCCAGTTAAATTGAGAGATGAGTGTACTCTTGGATTTTATGTTGAAAATTAGTGAAAAGGTTATTGGGTACAGTTCTTAGAATATGGTTGTTGACCTATTCCGATAGCTTAGGGGACATGGAATATCAGTTCTTTATTAATTGCATGCAAGAGGCCCTCTCTGTACCTAGTAACACATCCTATGATTAACGACCTGTTAATTCTTCTCTCTAGTTCCCGAACAAATATTGGGTAGAAGGGGGTTTTCATAGATTAACTCATTAACCTTGGGAGATTAATTATTGAGATAGATTGATGACCAGTTAATCCCTTCTAGTGCAGGTCCTCAGTGAATATAGGTTATTGGAAGAGTTTTATAGGTAGCCATGACTGTTTTTTTTTATCGAACCCTCATGGTCATTATTCTCCCAAGAACTTTATGGGAACAGATATAACGTGCATAAATAACTTTGTTATATTCATTAAATTGTGAACACTATTTTTAAATGTCCGTGCTCAAGTTTTATTGTCAATTTGGACAACAATAAATGCAGAGACTAGCAAGTGCATACATTAATGATGATATCTCATCAGTCATGAATATGGCTGAGTCTTTAATATTAATTCACATTACAAGAATATTCACTCACCTTGAGAACACTGCATGTGTGAATGCTGTCATATGCAGTTCCCAAGTGACAATAGTGTGCGGTTCTTTTTTTGGAGATCACTTCTCATTGCAGTTGCTTATCTGAGGGTCTATATGTTTTTATATTGTCAATCATCTTTTGTGTTAGGTGGTTTTAAAGTTAATCATTCAACCTATTAACAATAACTTGGAGGAAGTAGGGTGACTTAAATAAGATTGATTCCTTCTACATAATTAGAACGGTGTTTTCAAGACCCTTGATCGAGTGAGAATGTATAATTCTTGTCCTTGTTGAAGTGAGTCAACGAGGCATCATCCTCATTTGTTTTAGTTAGTATGCTCATATATCAAGAAACTAAAACTTGAACTATACATGCGTAATATGTTCCGTGGCTTGTATTTCTATAAAGTAAAGAGATTAGTTAGATGGTAATTCTGATAATTGTTACATAATGTCAAATCATTAAAATTCCCACTACTTAAATAGTGATGTATTGTTAGATGCCACTCTCTATTTGTGAAGTTAAAACGGGACTTTAATATTATTGCCATCTAATGTCAAATAACTTTATAGCACCAATATAAGGCAATAAAGTGGTGTTTTTTGACCCCTCAGCCATCTGCAATTTGCAAAGGGAGGCCAACTACAGTGGCCCCACAGTATTTGGTGGACTTTTGACCGCCAACCATAATTTTCTATCCCTATTAATGATAGTGCACATCTGACTAGGAACGTGCAGGGTCATACACGTAGACTGGGTTGGCATTGTAATTTAAATGTATAAGATGAATTTAGTTTGTAGTTCAATTATAATTAAGACTACTAATGAGGGTATGCAGGTGTGTACAAACTCTACATAAGCTTGACCTAGATCATATAATGATATATATTAGCTGCTTTTCTCGCATGTCACTGAGCCATATTTTGCTTATATGTGTATGAAATATATCTCATCTTCCTTTTATAGAAACAAAGGGAAGCTGGATAAAAGCTGACCATGAATTTCTCTCTGCATTCCATATAAAAGGGTCATGTAAATATAGAACTGTATGATTGTTGTTTAGTGAAATCATGTGAATTTTGACTGTTTGTGCACACATCTGTACATTATAATTTTTTTACATCAGAATGATTTTTTTTTTTTAATTTCGAATAACAAAATTAAAAGGAATTATGTCTTTTTCTTTGTGTCCTTATACAACAAAAGATATCTTTCATATAGGGGGTGTGCTTTTGTGTCTTTGTCATATATTTAGTTAAAGGAATTATGGGAGATCTTGCATTGCTTCTATTCTGAATTATTGGAGCTTCATCTTCTGCTGTAACTAACTAAACTAGAAATTATCCTGTAAAATTAAAAATATTGTTTACATTTTAAGTTGAGCAATACTTCATTTAGATCCTATGTTACTATAACCATTCATCACATTATAGTTATAACTCTTTGCATGTTGATGTACTGCTTACAAACTTGTGTTTTTTTACCTCTCTTATTATTGATAAACAATGAAAAAAACTAGACATTTTCTGTGTTATTTTAACTTATTATATTTTAAATGTTAAGAAGGGCTCTTCTTGTTATCGTTTATTTTTTCTTAATGTAAGATTTGTGAAAGAAAGCCAAGAGTTTTTTTTTTTCATTTGCACCATTTTTACTACTGTTAGGACCATAGAAATGCTGAGCTGCTAGTAATGGTAAAAAATAAAAAGATGGGTTAAATATGCTTTTAGTCCCTTAAATATCACTGATTTTTGGTTTTAGTCCCTACTTAAAACATTGATGGCATTTGATCCTCTTAGTTCTGAAACTATTACAATTAGTCCTTAAAATTGGACGACGTTAAATTTTTGTATGATGTGGCTAACGGTGAGCCAGGTGTGTGCCACGTTTTTTCTTTTTTTCTGATATTTTTTCCTTGTTTTTTCGAAACCCTTCCTTCATCACAATCTCCAACAGAAACCCTAACCCTCCTCCACCATCTTCTCCCAGCCGTTGCCAACTTCATGCTCGCCGGCCACCACGCGCACACCGCCGAAGGGCCGCCACCACAGAAGCGACCTCAGCCCTCACCGACCACCACGAGCTCGCGCCTCCGCCATACTCGCATCAGGAAAGTCCTCCGTCAATGCATATCACCGTCTCCTCAGCACGCCGTCGCCATCGCGAGACCAGATGCAAGCCGACGCACCACCGTTCATCATCACCATGCCGCCAATGCCTTTTCTCGCTCACCGCCGACATCCTTTTCGCACCGCAGCAGCACCACCATGGAAGCATCTCCATTCTCGCGTTCACCATCAAACCCCAATCGCAAAACGCGATCTCCTTCCTCGCATCTTCACAATCATCTTCTTCCCAGATGCGCCACCACCTGCAACCAAAATCAAACCTGCAGAAATCATATTTAACACCATGCAACCATCACACACAGACCCAATTCGAAGAATCCTTTGAACCCTAAATCGCCACTGCAAAACCCGACTTCGCCACACAGTTCTTCCATTCATCTGCTCGTAGGTTTCATCCAATTTGAAAACAAAGATTCTAACCCCTCCAATTGCAACATCAGAAAAACAAAGAAGAGAACCTCTAAAGAAAAATTCCCAAATTCAAAAACCCTAAAATCAAACCCCCAAATTACAATATCAAAATCCTCAACCTATAGCTGCCAATCTGCAGAGAAGAAACAACCCCAAATCTCAAGCCAAGAATGACAATGTTGCATTTCTTCATACCAAAACAAATTTTCCTCTTTCACACCCTTTTTGCCGTTCGACGATGTCACTGCTGATGACGACCTTCGTTGCAGGCAATAACGGTGTCGGAGGCGGTGGATGTTTTGAGTGATTGGGGGAGAAGAAGGAAGGATTTGGAAAAAAACGTGAAAAATATTTCAGAAAAAAGGAAAAAACGTGACAAACACCTGGCTCACCGTTAGCCACATCATACAAATATTTAACGGCGTCTAATTTTAAGGACTAATTGTAATAGTTTCAAAACTAAGAGGATTAAATGCCATTAATGTTTTGAGTAGGGACTAAAACCAAAAATCAGCAATACTTAAGGGACTAAAAGCATATTTAATCCTAAAAAGATTAATGCTTATTGTTGCATAGATAGAATTTAGGATTTTACCCATGTGTCGGTACAGATTCAAATAGTTCAAGAAATAGGAAATCTTGGTCAATGGGCTGTTAGTCTACATTGTACAACTCTTGTAATTTTCCTTCAACTCCCTAAAGGGGATGTTTCCATTTTGAGCTTACCAAATTTATTCTTGTAGCCTGCTTCGACAAAGGGGAAGCCTTCAAAGCTACACAAGAGGAAGCATCAAATTGGTTCATTGTACTTCGATATGAAACAAAATGAAATGAAACTAGCTGAGCGGCGTTCAAAAGGCATGCTTACCAAAGCTGAAACGCAAGCAAAATATGGCTGGTGATTTGGGACGATGATACTGAAAACACTTCACTTAGTGGCAGTGGAAATTTTCATGTTCCATTGCCGTACATCTGTACATTTGCTCCGTTTTTCAATGCAAATTGTGTATTTCTATCCTTATAGACAGATTTTATACTGCACACTTTCTTGTGACAAAAATCACATTTCTTTCTTTAACTTCCTGTAGAGACCAATTTTAAAAATGTTATCTGTTATTTGTTCTTTTATCCTTGGTTAGCATAAAACAAATCATATGCTTTTAATTGTTACAAGTGAGTAAGATCAAATGTCCTAATAAGAGCAACATAAAACTATTTGATCTGTTTTTTCTTTTCAACTTCTCTATAGAATGGATTTTTTTTTTCTAATTAATTTTCATGGTTTGAAACTTGTACTCACTAAAAAAGATTTTCGTTTAAGAACTTTAGTTGTTTTTTTTTTCTTGATACAAATGTTCAACTAAACAAAATGCTATCTTAAAACTAAAAGTTGTCTTTGTTAAGATGGGGTTTCTAGAGAAGTGTACGTTCCGATGTGATTGATAACATTTTCAATTATTTTAAGAATTTTGTTTTAGGTTTGTAATAGTCTTTTACAATAATGTAATTTTGGTTGTTCAAGACTTTTGAAAAAGTTGTTATAATCTTTGAAAATATATGTAGATTTATTAATGTCCATAAATTTTATCGTCAACATTTACTCGATTTTTATTCTTACAATAATATTCCTAGTTATAATGTTTCTAAAATACCACCAAAGTATTACCATGCAATTATCATTGAGCATTCTAAGGTGATGTCTAACCACTTGACATTTGTAATCTTTGTTTTAGAAAGAGATGATAAATCTTAATTGGGATAAGAGAAAAGTTTGCACGCAATATTGAAGAACAATAAAATAGAAAAAGTGCATGATGATGATTTGTGAAACTAACATAATTTATTTTAGAGATACAAGTGATGTACTTTTAATTTTTATTTAGTGAAATTCTATGCCAATCCGATGAAATTATCCGACTCCACTCTATTAGTGAGACAACATACTATTTTACTTTTATAATAGAAGAACGCCTAAAAGAAAATGTCAAGTGTATCCACTGCAATTTTCTTCTTGACATGGTTAGAGTTGTTAACATTTCCGACAAAATGCCGCAAAGCTACACTCACAATATTGGCAACAGTGGAATCCGTTTCCGTTAAAAATCGAAATCACCACTATATGGTTTATGAAGCTCATTAAGATTCAGATACAACATCAAGATAAATAAATTGAAGGCATGAATCTCTAAAGCATAAAACAGGGGAACAAAGGAAGACGCTTTTTTCCTTTTAATAAACTACTGTATTCATTAATACAAACATGATTACAGAATTACAATAATCCAAAGGAAGATGATTTTTTCCCCGTGAAACTCCACAAAAATATGCCTAGAAAGAAAGTTAAATCAAAAGGTTGAGCCATTGAACCCAAAGAATGAGCGCTGCATCAGAAAACGAATATAATGAGGATAGGAAGTATTGAACATAAAAGTTGAGACTATGTATGACATTCATGGTATCGATGGGAAGCTATTTCTTGACTCATAAGAGCTTCAGAAAATTCAAAACAATAAAAAAAAACGAGATAGAAATAACTTCTTTACGAGACAAAACAATACAAGGAATAGAGAAGCATATTAGGGCATGATAAAGTTAACAAAGATCTTTTGTTTTTCGTGGCATACATATTTTCTATGACGGATAAAAAAGCATATTTACTCTTATTGAGAACACAAATAGGTAAGGTTTTCTCTTGAATTTATAAATCTCTCTGTGTTATTGAATTGAAATGAATTATATCAATATAAATGAAAAAATGCGAAAAGAAACTGCCCTACTATGCTTAAATTCATGGGGCGGTTACCTAACAAGACGAGAATTAGATTTTAGCTCCCTCCCTCCCTAAAGAATCGGTCAGCGGATAAATAAACCACAAATCTCAAAAACAGAACATAAATCTTCTAACAAACCCTCCCTTAAACTAAATGCTTAGGAAAGCTTTTAGTTAATTTATGATGCTTCCGCCATACCCAACATACTTTTGATATTCCCAAATTGCTCCAATTGAAGTAGTTTAGTCATTATATCAACTACTTGATTCTAAGTGTTGCAGTAGCTCCACTTGATCCTTCCTTCAAGCCATGAAATACTGGATTTTCAGATAACTTAATAGCTGAATTACTATCACATAGAACCAGGATGTGTTTCTCTTCTTTAAAATCAATAGTCTCCAAAATTCTCATGATGCAAATGGCATGCACATGTGTAGCAGCTATGTATTCTAATTTTGTGGTGGATAATATCAATCTGCTGCTTCTTGGAATACCATGATATTGCTCCAGTCCCTATGAGAATACAAATCCTAACATGCTTTTCCTATCATCTATGTCTCTAGTAAAATCACTATCTGGATAAGCCACCAATGTTGTGTCTTCTCCTTTGTTGTAGAAAATTCCACATTTTGTAGTTCGTCAGGTCTGGTTGTACTTAAATTCATAAGGCTTCCAACTACTTGCTTGAAATAGTAGCCTTAGTTCCTACATCATTTCTAGACAATTTGGTTCCTCACACAATATAACTTCCTGTGCATACTTTCTTTTGCATATGAAAATTCCATGTGCACTCTGATAGAATTTCAATTCCCAGAAAATATCTCATTTTCCCTAAGTCAGTCTTATCAAATAACAACATCATAGAATTTATTAGAGTTTGTTTTCTGTTAGGATTGTTTTTAGGGTGTTTTCCCGTTCCCTTTTTCTAACCCTTTAAAAGGTTAGGTTTTCTCCTTCTTTTGGTATTCAGAAAATACAGCAAACACAATATTGTAAAATCATTTTTTCATATATGGAAAGTTGATGTTTCTTACATTTCCTTGTTCCTCTTATCCTGATCTATCTTTTTCTCTCTTACGTCGTTTGCAACGGTGGCCTTCCGGCGTGTTCACGGCGGCTTCTCTCTCTAGCTCCAAGGAATTGCCCTTCGCTGCTTCTCTCTCTACCATCATCAAGGTCTGACTCTGTTTGACAGCTTCTGGAGGATTCTTTGTCTACGTGGCTTTTACTTTTCGAGTTTTGAAAGAAAAGGCTTTTGGGCCTTTACTGTTTTACTACTGGGCCTATTACAATATGGTATCAGAAGTGCAACCTGTTTCTTGAGAATTCTTGGCATCTTGTTACGTTCTTGCCATGACAGAAACCAACTCAGATCCTACCACTAATCCCTCAAGCCCCTGTTATCTGCATCCTGGTGAAAATCCCGGCATTACCCTCATTTCCCATACTCTCACTGAGTCTAATTACTCATCATGGAGCAGAAATTTAAAACGTGCTCTTCTGTCAAAGAACAAAGTCAAATTCATTGATGGCAGCATCCAAAAGCTTGCCCGGACTGACAAGTTATTTGAAGCATGGGAAAGATGTGATACTATGGTTCTTTCTTGGATCATCAAGACTCTTTCACCACAAATTGCAGAAAGTGTTCTTTATACTGACACTGCTCAAGAACTTTGGGAAGAACTCAAAGACAGGTTTTCTAAGGGTGATTATTTCAAGATTTCAGACCTATTACAAGATATTCACTCTATCAAGCAAGGAGAACGAAATATCAGTCACTATTACACTTGCACCTGCCCTAACCCATGCACCTGTGTTTGGGAAGAACTTGAATCTCTCTGGCCTATACCCACTTGCACCTGCCCTAACCCATGCACCTGTGATCTATCAAAAATCTCCCTCAGATACAGAGAGGCTGAACATGTTATTTGTTTTTTAAAAGGCCTCAATGACACCTATCAAACTGTTCGCACTCAAATCCTCCTTGTGGAGCCCCTTCCCAACATCAACAAGGTTTTTTCTCTTCTAATGCAACAAGAAAGACAACATCAAGACAGGGGAGGCACAAATGACACCTTCAAGATTTTAGCCAACACATCTGACAAGACAAATTGGAGAGGTCAAGGCCGTGGCACAAACTCACGTGGCCAAGGAAGAGGCAGAGGGAGAAATCCCAATTATGGGAAACAATGTTCCCATTGTCACAAGATGAATCACACCATTGATGAGTGCTACTCTAAGCATGGCTTTCCACCGTGGTATAAGAAGAATGACCATCAAAACAGTCAGGACAGGGGAGGCCACAATGAATGGAGCTATGCTAATGCTTGCAAAGAAGATTCAAATTCTACCCAGACTCAAAGTGCTCACCAAGAAAATCAGAGTAATCCTATGCAGGTTTTTACCCCTGAACAGATGCAGAAATTATTACAAATCATAGAGAACACCCAGACACAAAATACCCACAACATCAGTCAAGTCCAAAGAAACACTCCTGGAGAAAATCTAGGTACTTTCTCCTGGATTATTGACACTGGGGCCACTGATCACGTGACCCATGAAAAGAAATATTTCATTACGTTTCAAAAAATTAAACCCATAACAGTCAAACTTCCAAATAATTTTGTGGTTACACCCAATATGCTGGAACCATTCAATTTTCTGGAAATTTTATCATTTTTAATGTTCTCTACATCCCTGAATTCTCCTTTAATCTCATATCTATACAAAGCCTAACAAGGGATTTAAATTGTGTTCTAACCTTTTCTTCTAAGACTTTCCAGATTCAGGACAACTCTACCTTAAAGATGATTGGGCATGCTAAAGTTTTCAAAGGCCTTTACTATCTTCAGTCTTTTCCTGTTTTTACACAGTATTATGTACCCAAGGCTGTTCTTTCTTGTAAACATGTTAGTGATGATCTATGGCACTATAGATTAGGACATCCAGGACACAGAGTTATAGAACAAATCTGTAAAGGCTTTCCCTATGTTCAAATGCCATCTAAAATTGTTTGTGATGTATGTCATTATGCTAAACAACATAAACTGCCCTTTTCTCAAAGCATGACTGTTTCTGCTAATTGTTTTGATCTAATACACTGTGATATATGGGGACCCATTTCTATATCCTCTATCCATGGACACAAATACTTTCTTACCATAGTAGACGACTATAGTAGACACACCTGGACCTTTTTAATTGTATTAGTATGTATAATTCCTATGGTATTGAACATCAAAGCAGTTGCGTTGAGACACCCCAACAAAACTCTATTGTTGAACGAAAACATCAAGATATTCTAAATAAAACTAGAAGTCTTCTTTTTCAATCTGGAATTCCTACTTCTTATTGGTGCTATGTTGTTTCTCATGCTGTTTACTTGATAAATACGCTACCAACTTCTGTTCTTAATGGTAAGACTCCTTATGACTTGATGTATAACACTCCTCCCACTTATTTGAACTTGAAAACCTTTGGTTGTCTTTGTTTTGCCTCAACTTTAGAACATAATAGACACAAGCTTGATTCTAGAGCTAGGAAAGGTGTTTTCTTAGGATATAAGAATGAAGTCAAAGGATATATTATACTTGATGTTAATACTAGAGAAATTTTCCTAAGCAGAAATGTTGTTTTCCATGAGAATGTTTTTCCTTATAAAAATCAACAAGATAATGAGCAGAATTATACTGAAAAGGAGATTGAAACTGTTTTTCCAAATAATTTCTGGTATGGTCCTAACTGTAATGAGACTCAAGATTCTCTAGAGAATATAAAACTGAACAGGAACCTGATTACAGAGAAAATACTAGCACAGATACTGGAAATAATCATACTAATACTGATAATAGTCCTAGACGACGCACTAGAACAAAAAGGGTCCCCTGATATCTTAATGATTACATCCATCAAGTTAATCAATCTTCTCTGCATGCTAAAAATAACTACAAAACTCCATATCCTATTTCCAATGTTTTGTGTTATGATTCTTTGTCTGAAAAACATCTAAAATATACTCTAGCCGTCTCTGCTGATAAGGAGCCTAGATCCTATAATGAAGCCAAAGAAAAACATGAGTGGGTTGCAGCTATGCAGAAAGAACTCCAAGATTTACAAGACAATGGAACTTGGACCTTAACTCAACTCCCTCCTGGTAAAACCTCCATTGGATGCAGGTGGGTTTACAAAATAAAACATAAAGCAGATGGCAGCATAGAAAGATACAAAGCACGCCTTGTGGCCAAAGGATATACACAGCAAGAAGGTAAAGACTTTCTAGACACTTTTTCACCTGTTGCTAAGCTAACTACTGTCAGAATAATTTTGGCCATTGCTGCTGCAAAGAATTGGCATCTACATCAACTTGATGTAGACAATGCCTTCCTTCATGGAGACTTAAATGAAGAAGTGTACATGGAACCACCACCAGGGCTGGATATTCGGGAAGGACGGGTTTGTAGGTTAACCAAATCTCTATATGGGCTCAAACAAGCTAGCAGACAATGGTTTGATCAACTTTCTTCTTTTTTAATTTCTGTTAACTATACTCAATCCAAATCTGACCACTCTCTCTTTATTAAGAAAACTTCTACAAGTTTTACAGCCCTCTTTGTATATGTAGATGACATTATTTTAGCAGGAAACTCTATTAAAGAGATTGATCATATTAAGGCTCTTCTTCATCATGCTTTCCGGATCAAAAATCTAGGAAAGCTAAAGTATTTTCTGGGTTTTGAAGTTGCTAGATCTAAGAAAGGAATACATCTATGCCAAAGAAAATACGCTTTGGACATTCTTGAAGACACAGGAATGCTGGGATCCAAACCTTGCACAACTCCTTTTTTGAGTGACACAAGTTCCTTATACAAAAATGAGAATCACTTGACAGATCCTAAGTCCTACCGCAGGTTAATAGGGAAGCTTCTTTACCTTACTAATACTAGACCTGATCTATGTTTCTCTGTTAATCTTCTTAGCCAATTTGTTCATTCTCCTACTGAATACCACTATCGGGCTTTGCAGCACATGCTTAGATACATTAAATCCAGTCCTTCACAAGGCCTCTTCTTTGCTGCTGATCCTCATATCCAGATCAAAGCTTTCAGCGACTCAGACTGGGCTACTTGTCCTAATACGAGAAGATCTACCACTGGCTTTTGCATTTTTCTTGGATCCTCTCTTGTATCATGGAAAACTAAAAAGCAAAGTACAGTTTCCAGGTCGTCCACCGAAGCTGAGTATCGAGCACTGGCTGCTACTGTTTGTGAAATCCAATTGATCTCTTACAACTTACAAGATCTCAATATTGAGACCACTACCACCGCTGCCCTCTACTGTGACAATAAGTCTGTCAGATATATTGCCCACAATCAAAGCTACCATGAAAGGACTAAACACATCGAACTCGATTGTCACGTTGTACCTAAGAAGATTCAAGCGAATCTCCTTCATCTCTTGCCTATTTGTTCTAACGAACAGCTTGCGGACATATTCACTAAATTTCCTCATCGTGTGCGTTTTCAGTTTATTGTACCTAAGCTTGGATTGGTAAACATACACAATCCAGCTTAAGGGGAGGCTATTAGAGTTTGTTTTCTGTTAGGATTGTTTTTAGGGTGTTTTCCGTTCCCCTTTTCTAACCCTTTAAAAGGTTAGGTTTTCCCCTTCTTTTGGTCTTCAGAAAATACAGCAAACACAATATTGTAAAATCATTTTTTCAAATATGGAAAGTTGATGTTTTTTACTTTTTCCTTGTTCCTCTTGTCCTGATCTATCTTTTTCTCTCTTACGTCGTTTGCAACGGTGGCCCTCCGACGTGTTCACGGCGGCTTCTCTCTCTAGCTCCAAGGAATCGCCCTTCACTGCTTCTCTCTCTACCATCATCAAGGTTTGACTCTGTTTGACAGCTTCTGGAGGATTCTTTGTCTACGTGGCTTTTACTTTTCGAGTTTTGAAAGAAAAGGCTTTTGGGCCTTTGCTGTTTTACTACTGGGCCTATTACAATAGAATTCTTAAAATCATTACACATACTTCTATCATTTCGAGTGTAAATTAAGTCATCCACATATACACTAACAATTAGAATTTTATCTCCCCAATTGATTTTGTAAACAATATATGTTCACAAAAACACCTTTCAAAGCCATTGTGTAAGAAATATGCTTATATTTTGTTGTACCATGCTATAGGTACTTATACACTTTCTCTTCTTGTCCCTTCTTTATAAATCCAGAAAAAATGCGCTTTTCACATCAACTGAAATATGATCCAGCCATTCTGTGCAGACATTGAAAGTAGATGGTGTCTAGCTGGGCAATTGGTGCAACGTAATTCACTCCATAGTGTTGAGCATAGCCTTTTATTATTAGTCATGCTTTAATCAATTTCTCCATTTTCCTTGAGTCTGGTCTTAAATACCCATTCCACTCTAATCGGCTTCACTTCTTTTGGCATATTAGTCAACTCCCACGTTTGATTTTTCTCTATTGCCCCAATTTCTTTCACCATTGCATCTCGCCACTTCTTTCTGTTAACTGCCTCTTAAAATGTCACTGAATCAATTTTTGTTACTAGCATAGCACTAGTATTGTTGCTATTACATAGACTTTCACCTTCTTCATAGTATGTCATCCACACAGGTTTTCTTCTATGCCTTCAACTGGAATCTCAAGTACTGGAGTGTAAGGTTCGTTCCTGATATTTGTTCCAATACTTTGTACCTCTATTCTCTGCTGCTCTTCACCGTCTGACTCATCTCCAGACCGTATGTCATTGTTGTCTTCTCTGTAAATTGCTTGATGGAGATAATTTTTTTTTCTTTAAATCCTTGGGTTGTTGTTCTTACATCCATATGATATCTACTTTTGAGGCATTCGCCTTGTCTGGTACAACATCAATCCCATGTTCCACCAAGTACCAATACTCCTTGGAACGAAGGAAGATTGAGTGTATTTGATTGATTCAGCCATTTCTAAATGATGCCGCTAAACACTCAAAGTGCACTGGTGTATCACTCTCCCAACCCAGTTTTTTTCCTGTGCAGAACTCTCCAGGTGCTTCACTCTCACTCACAAAATAATTTCTGGTTCAAGCCCGAAGGAGCTGATACCAAATTGTGAACACAAATAGGTAAGGTTTTCTCTTGAATCTGTAAATCTCTATTGAAATAATTACATCAATATAAATGAAAAATGTGAAAGAAACTGTCCCACTATGCCTAAATTCATAGGGCGGTTACCTAACAAGATTAGAACTAGATTTTAACTCCCTCTCTCCCTAAAGAATCGGTCAGCAGATTATTTTTTATTTAATCATAAATAAATCACTAATCTCAAAAAAAGAAAACATAAATCTGCAAACACTTACTACAGACAAAATATGGCTAAACAACATCCAATACAATTTCTACTTAAACAACTTGTGTTGTGTTATTAGCATCGCGTTCCCTGAAAAACAGCACTAATTCAATTCCAGTTTTTGCTTCCTCCAACAAACATTCTAAGAATCTCTATAGATTTGCATGGATACAAAACAAACCTCTATGTTTAAAGAACCAAAAGAGCTTCAATATGTTATGTCAGCGAATTAAAGAAGATAGATGAACGAAATCACTTCACACCACATACAAATATTTCAAAAGTCCAGACAATACCAAACAGTGGTAACCATTATCAGTTAGCAATATTCTCAGAATCACACATGTCAACATCGAACAAAGCAGCAATTTACCTGAACGTCATAAAACTTGATATAAAATCGGGAACAGTCAATATAAAGCTTAGTTTGAAGAATTTCTGCAATGGTAGAACTCAATTTTCCATTTACGCTCGGACCAAGGCCCCCAATTGAGATCAATTCTCCATAAGCAGCCGGCTCTTCAGTTCCAGCAAATTCAATGGGCACTCCCCCATTCACCAAAATCATCACATACTGAAATACAATCCGGCATACGAAAAAAGACACAAAAAGCCAAGTCAAATGATACTAAACATAATGTAGCAAAACAATTATTCAACTGTGGAACATCAAAGTACCGAAAAACTAAACAGGAAAATCAGACAGCACTTTTGTCCAGTCTTCAAGGTAAATAGTATCCTTAATAAATTTCATGCCATGGGTTAGGTAAAGTTTTGATATTTTTACAGAGTAATTGATCAAACAAGTGGTGAACAGTGTTGAAAGAGAATGTGTAAAAGGAAAGAATAGAGGATAGAAGTGGACTTAACGGATTCGGGTTTTCCAATTATCTTTGCAACAGCTTTTGTGGCATCTCTGAGGATATCAGAAGCAACGACGGCGTCAACAGGCACATTTGTGAAGAGATTTAAAGTAGGCATTGCTGCAATACGCACCAGTGAGTGGCTTTGGGATAGCTTATCTCTCTGCTATGAACATCATTTCTTCACTCACTATATTATATATATATATATATATATATATATATATATATATCAATCACCAACTAATTAATATATTTTCTTTTTCAATGTATTTTTATCCATTAATATTTCAATTTTCTTTTTCTATTTCAGTTTGCATGAATTTCTTTATACTCAGTTAAAAAATCTTATTTATCTTGTTCTTATTTCTTTTTTCAAAATATACTCTCTTTTTTTTCTTTATCCCGGTAATATGTGGTGTTGTGTTTTATAATTTTACTTATTATAAAAATATATTTTTGGTTCCTTAAAAATTGAATATTATTATTTTAATATTTAAATATAATAATCAGTATTAATTGTTTATGTATCAGTGATAATTCCAATTAATACTCGACACTGTCTATAATATAATACTAATCTCACCAATGTCTCTTATATAATTTTAAGTTGGGTAACCAAATAAAAATAAGAAAATGTTAAGACATTATTACTAAACCAAATTTAAAAATTTGAAATTTCTTATATCTATAGTGTTTTATTGCATTACACTGGAAATATTTAATAAACAAGCTCATTAATAAAAACTTTTTCATGCTGTACGAAATCTAAAGTTTCAATATATAAAATCGAAAATATTGTATTTTTGACTAAATATTTTTTATTTTCAAGTATTTAAAGTGACTGGAAAAAATACTTTATAATTTCAAAAAGAAGGTTTCGCTGGGGACTTGATCTGAACCATTAGATTTGTCCAATGATAGACTGGAAAAATCTATAATATAGAAGTTTGCAGTAACCGCTATAGTAAAATCTATAGCCGGTTAAACACATCCACAACTAAACCAATGATAGGTGGATGTAAGAATAGTTAGCATTCCAAGGATAAAATAAAATATAGATCCCATAATTATACTTTAATTCAATGCACATTTACACTACAAAACTAAACATCCTCCTGAAAATGGTTAATATTTCATTACATTTTCTATGGCACTGCTCAACTCTCGGCCACATCAAAGATTACCAAATTACATATGGCACTTACTCACCCTAATCAGGCCCAATTAGAACAATTTGGCTCAAAACGAAGTCATTGTGAGACGACAATTCAAAGTCTGAAAGTACTATAGCCTCCTCCTAGACCAGAAGATCCATAACCGCTGTAGGATTGCGACAAGGAAGATGACGAATAAGACGAACTGCCCAGCTGAGGGTAAGAAGACCTCAGACCTGAATCTAACCTGCTGCTATAATTACTAGCCACAGGTTCTTTGTGATTACTTATAACTTCCTGTAACACAACACATCTCTATCAGTATAACCATACAAAGTAGTCTACAGTCACTCCAAAAAAATCCGATGTATGGGTAAAGTCTATAACAAAAACTATATGGACAGTATTTTAAATACCCACTTATTGAAGCTACCAATATATATATATATATATATATATATATAGACCAATAAAACTGTACAACTTATTTAACTTTGTTTTATTAAAAGATCATATCTATTTGCACTAACACTTTATCATACAATTTTATTTTCGTTATACTTTAAAATTCATTATTTGTGTTTATCTTTCGAAGAACTTTTAAAGAATAATTTTATTTAAAATTAAAAAGATGTATATTTTTTCGTAGTGGGACAGGTAATGGGGCAATTTTTCTTTTAAATGGAAGTGTCCCGAATAGGCACACCATTGTCATCCCTCCTAAGTCTATTCTTTGGGTATGAATTCGATCGGTGATGGCTATTATCCAATAAAAAATCACTAATCAGCATGAAAATTGAATGAATGAAACATGCAGCGGAAAACCAGAAATGTCATGCCAACTCTTTATTCCACGATTATTAAAACAGTCCTAAAGAGGAGGCAGCCAGGATATAATAAATACAATGTTTTTGCAACAAAATTTAAAAGTAATAGAAACTGACAAGTCTGATAATTTCTTTTGATAATAAATGAATTTATTAAAAAATCAAGAATAAAGACGAAGTTCTCACATCTTATGCACAATCCCATCACCCAAAAACGGATTGATTTGTTCATGTCTAGTAAGGGAAAGCCCAACTAATACACATCCAATCGCAATCATATGTACCTTAAAGAAAATCATGCAATGGTCACATGTTTTGACTTGCGACTATTTGATAGATTTAGATCTACCCACTTAATGCTCTAGATTAGTTTGTAGATGATTTTATGAAAATAGAAAACTGACACTTCTTTTTCCTCCTTCCACCCCCTACCAACATTTAATGAACAAGAATACCAAACTAAGCAAACCATCTTCATTTTTTTCATGGCCTACTTTCCCTCTTAATAAAAATAGATTAAATTCACTTTTGTCTCATTTCTCATAGTTTCTTTTAATGTTCTTCAATTATCCAATCAAGTGATCTAATTGTAAGTAGAATAAATGTTTCAGCCAACATGAAGAATGGATATTGTTAACCAAGCATTTTAACTAGTGAAGACTTAATGCCGACAAAAAGTGACCTACTATACAATGAATATGTTAAGAGGAATCCTCTATATACATCTAAACTTAAAGAAAATGTACGACCAAACACAGAAACCCATTACATATTTGTCATACAAAAGTAACAGGACCACAAAAGCATGACTTCCATAGGCCTGACTCTCGTACCTGAATCAATTGTTGTGCTGTCTGAACCTGAGATGAGGTGCCTTTTATTTCCACAATGATTTCATCAGGCACCCGGCTCTCCTGCACGGTCAATATAGCTCCACTGGTGCGGCGAATGTAATCAATATTAGTCCCTTGTATACCAATTATGTCCTCTGCGTAGGACAGTGGTATTTGCATTGTTTGTATTACCTAATAAGTGGAAACAGTAAATGAAGGTGGCAGTTACCATCACCGTCGTACACTAAAATAAAAAAATACAAAGAATGATTTATATAAGCAAATATGTAGAAGTGGAAAAGAAAGAAGGCCTTTGGTTTAAAAGCTTCACAGTAAAGTGACAAAAATCATACAGTATGAGTCACTTTAAAAGCTTGGCCCTCAGCCAGATCATCATGAGAATAATAGGTACAAAAGTACACGTATAACAAATCAGAAATTAATGTACCTTGATTTAAAATTTGGACAACACGAATCAACATGTATAAAAGCTCTTATATAAAAAACTAGTAATAATGGTTATTTTTTGGCTAAATTACCTATTTGGTTCCTCTATTTATTTGATTCAATTTAGTCTATATTTTAATAAAAAGGTTCAACACTGAAAGGCAGTAATTTGCGGCCCTTTCGTTTAATTGGGATCAACACTGTTAGTTTTGTGATTATTTATATGGTTGTTTAAAAACTATCATTATATTTGCTATTATTTAACCATTTTAAAAAACAAATATAATTACGAAAAACAATATTATTTCCCCGTTCCGCCTCAACGACACCACACATGAAAACTCATCATCTCACAGTTGAAGTGAAACCCCAAGCTCAACACTTTCTACTACCTCAGCTTGATAGATATCAGCACAGAACAAGAATGAAGGGAAAGAGAGCAGTGAGTGAGTTTTGGGGTTTGGTTGTAAATGGGGGCTAGGGGAAAAGATATGTTGGCATTTTGGCTGCCCCCTGTTTGAGTATATTACTCTGTATAAACCTATGGTCACACGGATATCAACTGACAGCGGCCTCTCTGTTTATAAGGATGATTACACACAGCTGTCAGCCGACAACTGCCTTTCTGCTGTTTGTTAGGATGGTTACAGAGATGTCAATTGACAGCTGTAGTTCTGTTATAAGTTTGTCATGTTGAACCTTGCAGTGCTAGATAGTTAGTTAGAATAAGCCATGTATATAAGTATCTTTTGTAACAAATTTCTAACAACTCTCTCATGAATGAATTCAAATTGTATCTCCTTTAATTCTATTGTATCAATTTAATAACCTCCCATCATCATTGTGTTGCGATTTGCAAACTATGAAGTGAAAGTTACATATAGAAGGGTTTCAAACATTTTTTAGTTTTACTTTTAAGCTACATTTGATGTATTTTATGTTTTATTTTTAATATAATAATAATGTTTGGAATTTAAAAAACCACCAGTAATTGTAAGCAAAACTATCATAAATCACAAGATTAACAGTGCTAGTTCAATTCAACAGATGGTCTGTGGTGCAGTCATTTTTTAAATTATGGAACTGAATTGAAACTTCTAGTAAGAGAGACACTGAAATAAATCAAATAAATACAGGGACTAAGTAATTTAGCCTTAATTATTTTAGACAGATGGAAAAAAGAAAAAAACCAACAATGGTATTGACAGGTTTCAAAGGAAATTGCCCGATCAAATAGAACATTGATATTTGTGGATGCTTGAAATTACTAACCGTGGTAACAATAGGAGGAGCACTGGATCGACCGAGTGCTGAAGAGCGAAGACTAGAAAGTGAAGAATCTTGACCATATACTGACATTGTGGAAGGAGGGAGCAATGAATCCAAATGGCTTTCACGGTCAGCAAACAGAGAATCCCTTTTTGATGAAAGAGGAATGTCATTTGCAATGCTAGGCTGTGAAGCACTATGCAGTGATGGTTTGTCAACCCAAGTAGTATCTACTTGCCGCTCTTGGGAGATTGTCGCATTGTACTTGAACAAAATAAACATACATCTTAGTTTAAGTACATGATATTCACCATGGGAACTAAATAAAATAGCAGTAAAAGTAAATGATACACACTGGTATTGGTAGTTTCAGCATAATTGAAAAATATGAAACTTACACTTTTCTCAAATAAGGGAAGAACACTGGGGTCAACCAAAAACTTCCTCAGGTGCCCAACTACTGCTTCCAGAGCCTTAAGGACCTTCATGGCTTCTCCCTGCAGCTCAACAATCCTCTCATCCGCAGCAGCATAAAAGGGAACCTCATCTATCAGGAAAATGATTTGGCTTCAAAATCACTTCCAACGTTGAACAAAAAAATATATTGAAAGAAAACCAATAAAAAGCTCTTTCTCGTTAGGATCAAAAATGTTAAAAATGACAACAATAGCAACTGGAAAAGGCTCCTCTAAAGTGAGATTGCGTTTAAATTAAGCAAGGACGAAGGGATTCTTGAATTTCAGTGACCTCAGACCACAGTGAACTTTGAATAAAGGTTATGAATACATCTTTAGTTCATTTAGATTCTAGCCAATATCTAAATGGTAAAACACTGAAAAGATAAAACCACCTCATCTCAAGAATCATCCATAGAAGCTAGGTAAACCAAATGTCATGTCAGGAATTAAATATATGATTCAGCACACTTTATATGACATCAGTCAATATAAGGAAGGATAAGTAAAATAAAAGGATGCTATCAAGGCAGGGAGAAAATCATAGATGACATATGCCACATTATCAGATAACAGGGACAGCAGGCACACCTCCAGATAGTACTCTAACAGATGCACTGGTATTTTCTTGTATAGATTTAATTAATGAACCCTGCTTTCCAATCAAATTGATAGCCTGCGTTGAGGCCACCAATAAACGAACAGAACAAAACGCAAGCCCTGCTGCTTTATTCTCGCCATCAATTTCAGACAACCCGGAGATACGTTTAAAAATCCTTATAACAGCATCCATTGCAGGAGAAAGTGGTGTCTCTGGCTCTTCCTTCCCTGATACAAGTACCTAAAGACAAAATTCAAACCATATAATGACAATACAGAACTAGATACACAAATAAAAAAGCTCAACATCGTTATAATGTGCACGTGAAAAGATTATTCCGAACTGAACAGACACGGTGGCCTCACTTATAATTCAAATAAAAAAAAAAACATTAGAACCTAAGCAATGTGACAATAGTACATACGGCCATACCACCCAGACGCATTTTCCGGGGGATTACTAACCGTGGTCCCAAAGATTCAAACTCTAACACTACAGGTGAAGTTACAACCATTGATACCACGACTATCATGTGCCTCGCATTAGCATGTACAAACTCAACAGAGAAACCACCCCACAAATACTATAACACACTCCCAGTAACTATACCTGGATCGAAAAAGCATCATAAAATTAATGAAACTAGAATAAAAATGTAAGTTGGAAGCTAAGAAAAATAACGCAACGAGCTGAAACCAACACACCAGCACAGAGAATCCAACTTGTAACCTCCAGGCAGTGAAAATAAAAATCCATACTAGTACTGTACAAGCAGTACTCAAATATTCAGTGAGAAATGACGGAACCTAACAAAACCTAGCAAAAAATATAAACGAAGAAACCCTAGAAATGAAATAGGACACACTCACGATTCGATCAGGCGTGCCAACCGCGCCGTCGAGGACTCGAATGCGAGCTTTCGTTTCCTCGCAAGTCTTCTTGATGAGCTCCCCCTTGCGGCCAATGATGCTTCCGACTTTGAGGACCGGAACGATGAGCCGGAACACGCAGAGGCCGGGCCACCCCGGCCACCGCTTCTCGGCCGCGACCTCGGAAGTGGTATCGTCAGCGGTGGTGGAGGGAGGTTCGGCGGGGTCGGGATTGTCCGATAGCAGGGGATTGGCTGAGCCGTTTTGGATTGGGTCGAGGGTGGCCATTGAAGAAGAAAGATGGAAGTTAGGGTTTATGGGGTTGGTTCGTTGATTCGTTGGGTTCAGGTTTTCTCTTGTGTCTACGGAAGCTCTCAATTTGTGAACACTACTACTTACTACCACCTCAAGTTTATTCTTCTCTTCCCTCTATAAACCGCCATTCCTCACGTGCTCCTCGCGTGATCTCCTCGACATAGGCTCAGTCCCACACCAAACACATTTTAAATTTTGTATATCTGTGGTTAACTCTAATAGTGATGACTTCACGGGCATGTTATCATAATATTACATAATTATAATGCATCCATTCAATTGTCAACTTATAAATTATGATATTTGTTAAAAGTGTTACTTCAATTTATATCATATATTACTTATGTGAAATAAAATTTAAAAATGTATTTTTTTGTTGGTTTAAACCCTCCTTTGGTCCTCTTATTTGTGTGTTAATCTCAATTTGGTCATCATATTTTTTTTTGTCTCAATTTGGTCCTATTATTTGTAAAAATGAGGCAATTAAGCCCTTTCTGTTAAGTAATGAGTAACGCCGTCTGCCTGTGATGACGTGGTGCACACAGAATTAGCTTACTTAAAGGAATTTTATTACGTGGATTTTAGTGTAAAAAATGATAGATTTTGACGTGGAATTAGGTTTTAAATTGAGAAATTTTAATTGAATCAGAAAAGGGGAATTAGGGATTTAAGAAATTGGGAATTTGGTGAGTATCAAAAATCAGAAATAGGCTCTCAATTTCCTTTTGTTCGTGGAAGTTCTAAGTGCAAGACGAAGACCATCACTTGCCCGTGGACGCAACAAATTGACCTTGGACGTCAGTGAAGGTAAGTTTCCTATGTTTTATGTTTACGAATATGTAGTGCGTTTGGTGTGGTCCCGATTTTGGTATGTTGTTGTTGTGTTTAGGTTAGAATGTGTTGATTTGTTGTTTTGTTGTTCGATTTCTGCGATTTCTTTAAAAGTAGTGGTTCCAAAAACTGCAGTTGGTGTGTTGATGTATACGCTGTGGTGGTCCCAAAAGTAGTGGTCCCCTTTTGCTGGTCCAGTGTTTCCTTAGTGGGGATGTTAGTTTATCCCCTGTCCCCTTCATGTGTTACAGTTCCTTAGTTATTATTTTATCCCGTCCCCTTGATAATATATTTTCCCCCAATGTACAGGTGTTAAACGGTTGTGCTTCAAAAATAGTATAGCATGGATGACCGTATTAAAGTAGTGGTCCATCATACAGGACATTTTGTTAGTGATGATAATGGTAATTTAAAATTTGATGGAGAGATAACACATTGGTCTTGTGATCCAGACCTCTTCTGTTATTTTGGAATAATAGCATCAGTGAAAGAGTTAGGTCATACAGACATTAAAGAACTTTGGTACAGTTTAGGAGGTAAGTCAGTGGTGCCAGAGAGGTTAGAATTATTGACTGATGATAGGGGTGCTTTGCATATGGTTAATATTGCAATGTTAAATGATGAAGTTCATTTGTACGTTGTTCATAATAGGAATGCACCAGAAATAATTGAAATGATTGATTGGGTTGGTGGTGCTGTTAACGATGAAGTTGAGGGTCTTGCTGAGGGAGAGGTTGAGAGAGAGGTTGAGGGTGAGGCTGAAGGTATAACACAATTGGAGGAGGGTCCTGTTGAGAGAGAGGTTGAGAGAGAGGTTGAGGGTGAGGCTGAAGGTATAACACAATTGGAGGAGGGTCCTGTTGAGAGAGAGGTTGAGAGAGAGGCTGAAGGTATAACACAATTGGAGGAGGGTCCTGTTGAGAGAGAGGTTGAGGGTGAGGCTGAAGGTATAACACAATTGGAGGAGGGTCCTGTTGAGAGAGAGGTTGAGGGTGAGGTTGAAGGTGTAACACAATTGGAGGAAGGTCCTGTTGAGAGAGAAGTTGAGAGAGAGGTTGACTGAGAGGTTGACTGTAACTACAATTAACTTTAAACATGATCATCTTTGTTTACTTTGTTTCTAACTTTGTTTCTAACTTTGTACCCATGATAGATGGTCAGCATATCAGTTATTTGAAATCATCCACATTTCACAATTTGGGGAGCAATTTGTTGTCAATCTTGACAAGAATGAATGCAGTTGTAGAAAATGGTTAATTACTGCTATTCCTTGCACTCACGCCATCACTGCAATGAAGTTCTTGACTGTAAATGCAGAAGACTATATTGGTACTTGCTACAGGAAGTCTACTTATGAGGAGACCTACAACTCCATCATTTACCCCATCAATGGTCAAGTTCTCTGGGATAAAACTTCATATCCAGATGTCTTACCCCCAAAGAAGAGGACAATGCCTGGCAGACCCAAGAAAAAACGAAGGCTAGAGAGTTGGGAGTTGAAGAAGAATGATACTGAATTAAGAAAGGGTGGGAGCAAAAAAGCATGTGCTGTTTGCAAAGAACTTGGACACAACAAAAGATCTTGTCCACAACGACCAACAACACCAGATCTTCCTGCTGACCAACGTACTGAACAAACACAAATGTCAATACCTCCTGTTGAGCAACCTTCTCATCAAACACCACACGTGACTACTGCTGATGAATGAAGTCATATTTCAGTTTTTTTGGGAACAATGAAATGTCACCTTTTTTTGGTTTTAGCTTTTAAATGTAATGTCAATTGTTTTTCATGTACTGATTAAGACAATGTTGCTATCAGGTCTTTTTTATTATTAGTGTTATTGGTAATGTCTGTTTAAGGGTCCACATCTAGTAATAGCCTTACTCTGTGGATTGACTCTATTGGGAACACAAACTAGTTGTTAATTGTTATAAAACTCTTTCATTTGGCTTCCTCATTGTTCATTTTAATTGTCATAAACCTTATTTTTCTTCTTTTTCATTGGTGCTTGTTGATAACAATTTAACTTCTTGGTCAATGAATACAATTAAACATCACAAATCATTATCAAAATCTTTGTCACACTTTTATCGAAATTAAACAAGGGACCTTTTCTAAATATGAAATTAATTGCTCTTAATATGAAATTAGATTACATACTTTCATCAACCTACTTTCATCAACCTCCTAACAAATCAACCTACTTTCATCGACATTGAAATCAAAATTACATTAAACAGACATGTAACAAACATCATCCCAATTAACAACTTCATGCCCTTCTCCAAAATAAGGAGACTTTTCTCCAAAGAAGCTAATTTTAGCTTTTCAACATCTCTTTCTTCCATCTTCATCATACTTCCACCCACTTCATCATTTCTCGCACTTGCAGACCTTTCATCATGAATCACCAAATTTCGTTCATCAATGACTTCTTCATTGCACCACTGAAAGAAGTTGCATCCACCCATATCTTCACTCCCACCCTGTAGAAGAAGAAAACTCACCCCCAAGTTAACGAAATCAAAAATCACAGAAATCAAATCACACAAATTACCTTGAAGTGAGGGCAACCCCAAAATCGTTTGCCCTTGTTCTTAGGGGTTTTGGCGATGCGGAACACTGCTTTCGAACCACAATAACAACTGGGTTTTCCTCCCAACCTGCTCCCACCAGTAGAACTTTGTTGAAAGCCCCAACCCGTGCATTTGCAACAAGAAGACGATCCAGACATTTCGTCACCTAAACTGAACACTTCTTCCAAACCTTCCACTGCTTCCACAAATCTTCTTCCCTAAACCAGGGTTGTGAGGATGATAAGTGTTACGGTTGCTTTAAATGTCAAGTCTTTGCCATGTGGAAGGTTTCATTATACAACCAACACCCATCTAATTTAAAACATATTGCCACGACAGCTACAAAGAATTACAACTCATCACAGGCAGACGGCGTTACTCATTACTTAACGGAAAGAGCTTAATTGCCTCATTTTTACAAATAATAGGACCAAATTGAGACAAAAAAAATATATGATGACCAAATTGAGATTGACACACAAATAAGAGGACCAAAGGAGGGTTTAAACCTTTTTTGTTTAATTTAAAAAATGTTTATGTGTGATTGATTTAAATAATGTATTAAAAGGGTCATTAAAGACTAGGTGATCTTTCTACACTAAACACAATGAATTTGATGTTGTACAAGTCTTCAACGGTGATTAACATTTTTAAATGTATTTGTTTTTATAAGGAGAAGTTGGCCACATTTTCAAAAATTATTACACATGAAAAAATTGCATAATTTCATATTATTTAATTTTGAATTCTACCAAATAAATTTATTAAAATACCTGGTGAAGATGAAAATTTCAGTTACTGTTTAAATTTTGAATCCAAACCAGCCATTTTACCATGAAGTATTTTAAATTCTTATAGAGATCAATTAGTCTTTTAGTTTCCCTAATCCAAAACTGATGTACACCTAAAAGAAAAATGTGCTTAACGTAAACACATTTATCTCTTAAAAATTAAATAAATTAAAACAATCTGATAAAACTAAAATCAGTTGACGGAATTACGTGAGAAAAACAAACTAGACAGAAAAAAAAAAGTGTTTGCAATTAAAAAAATGCATTATCAAATGAATCGCTTAATTGTGAACTATTTTCAATAAAGATTTAATTATCTCCCAAATTCAAGATGACCTACAAAGTTTTAGCCCAATCCAAAATCAATCTCGAGGCCCAAAGAAGAAGAGAAACTACTCGAAACTACACGCCTAGTATAGAATAAGGCTTACTTTTTGTACCGATCTTTTTCCTGTTCATACTCTCAGTTTTGTTTTTATAAAACATACCTATAGTGTTTTACATACATAGGTTGAGTTCTTAATGTTTGCTTGGGATGGTGTGAATGAGTAAAAAAATAAAATATTTAGATAAAATAAAAGTTGAATAAGTTTCTTTGTTATTAATATGTTTATATTACTATTACTATTACTTGTTATTTTAAATATTATTTATTGATTCTCTTTTCTACTTTAGTAGTTTATTTTTCAAATTTTAATTCCAACAAGAGAATTAAGGATGTCGCTTGTAGATCTATTTTTTACGAATATATTTTTTTTTATGTTCTGAAATTAAACTTTTTGTTATAAGTGTATATATTCTAGAATTTACTACCAAAAGTTTTATTTCTTAACACATTTAAATAAAGCTTCTAAGTATATATTGCTTTATTTCGGGATGAATCTTGCGAAAGAATGTATGTATCTGTGTTAGAAATTATACTTCGTATAAAAGAATGTCAGGTTTCAAATAATGCTAATAATCTTCATTTGGACCTTCAAGAATATTTTCTTTTATAAAATGACAAAATTAAATGTCTGATCTCAAACAACCCGATAAATTATAAGAAAAAAAAAGTATAATACTATATTAAAAAATAAACCTTAATTTTAATTCAAAATCAACACATTAATTTAAAAAAAAATTATTCATTCATATTTATAATTTAATATTTATAACAAGTATAAACTCTTTTAAATATGTATGAAATTGTTAATGTTTTTATTTTTAAAAACAAAGTAGAAAGAGTATTTAAATTATGTTTGATGATGGATTATCATGGAAGACTTAAAAGGATTGAATGTTCAGTTATCGGTCTTGGATTTATTTTTAAAAACAAAGTAGAAAGAGTATTTAAACTAGGTTTGATGATAAGTTATCATTGAGGATTAAAGGATTGAATGTTCAATTATCAGTCTCACAGTGGACATTATTGTTTTAATCCTAAGTCTCTCCAATGACATTGTTAGAATTCATTACCATATAACTAAGGTATTATCTGTTTTAGAATTTGTCCGTTTAGTTTTTATTTTTAAAAGATATTTCCAAAAGTGAAAAGAGAAAAAAATATTTATACTGTGTTTAACCTTAACTCCAAAACAATGTAAAATTATTGGTTATAGTAGGAAGAAAAGTGTTTACAAAATGTTAAACGAGACACTAAAATAATTGGTTAAATGAATAAAGTATATTTGTAATAGGAATAAGAGTGATATTTGGGTTTTGAAAGTTTTAAACCAAGTTGCTATTTGTCCCTCTCCAAGATTATATATGAAACAACAACTCTAGAAGCATTTAGAGGTGAGATGTGTCATATAATTAAAGGAGCAATGAAGATTGTGTCCATGCTTGTGAAGGATGGAATATATGGTCCCCAACATGCGTCCTTTTTTTTAGCATCTTCTTTGTTTTGTTGATCAACTAGCTCTCCCTACAAGACAGTGACACCAACCTTCTAAACCCCTTTCCTTCTCCTATACTCTCAAAACAACCCCTCTCTTCCAAAGACCTTTCACTTCTCAAACCATGCATACATAACCATCCAGTAATTAATATCAGTACTTTTTGTCAAAAATAATATCAGTTTTCTGTTATTTCATCTGTCGGCAACTTGCTTTTTCATTTCAACTTTCTATAAGCTTTGCCTAAACACAGCAAAGAACAACTAATAAAGTTTGATGTGTTTGCATTTTTTAAGGATTATTTAGCAGTTACGTGTTCACTTCAATGTATGGTATCAATTATTTGTACAGAGTATGAAGATAGTGTCATTTCAATCTATTACTTGGTTGAGCCACTGTTACATCAATTATGATTGTTATTATATGCATAATAAATGGGCAATGGTAGTTCCATTAGCTTAAAAGTATGAAATCCGAAAAATCAGATTATGCTAAGCTGTGGCTACCTACAATCCACTCGTTGAAAGGATTATGTAAGTTGAGGATAATATTTTGATAACATGAAACTAATTGGTGTTGGCAAAACATATATGTAGAATCACATGTTTTCATGAAATCTCTACCTTATATTATCTTACACTTCATAGCTTATCCATTTTCAATGGCTCTCCAATCTCCAACTCACTCCCTTCCTACCATAACATGCTGCCAAATATCAACTCTCACTCCATCACATGACTACCTATTTCAAAATAACTTTCTTTGGAATTATTCTACTCTTCTGTTTTTTTATGAAACTATAATTATGTTATTTAAACATGCATAATGTTTTTTTTTCAGTCTAATACCAATTTAATCTTATATCTCTGATACAAATATATTATGGATTCAAACCGAATATTTTGGCATATTTTTATCATAATTTAAGTGAAAATAAAATAGCTATATAATGGTAATTATACCTAATTTAAGAGTAATTGACATGATTTAATAATTTGTGCAATATATATGTGAAAAAGTGTATGATGGAAAAGGTTTTCTTCAATTTCATTCCTTAGAAGATTTGGAAATATTTATAGAATATATAAAATTAATTTGAAAAGTATTACCTTCCACGGGAAATATACAATCAGATATTTTTCTCCAAAATATCTTAATCAGAAAAGGACATTCGACTCCTAAATGCAAACAAAAAGATGCAGCATTCAGTCTTTTAATATATACGAAATCTAAAATACTATTTTACATACGAAAGGAAGGAAAGTTTTACACGTTCTTTATATTATATATATATATATATATATATATATATTAAGAAAATACGTTAATATAAGTAACATTTGTTTGTGCAATTTAATAAAATAGTAAGGAAATAAGGAACACTTGTATTTTAACTGACATAAAAACATACACTTTTATGCTTCTGTTCAAAATTAAGGCAAAATGTGATAGATTTTTTATCTCGTTTGTATATACTTCGATTGTAGAATCGGTGGAAAAAGATAAAAATAATCACTGTCATTTTCTTTAATTATACTAGAGTATGTTTAATCTCACATCATTCTATATATAAATCGTAATTACTAAGAAAATAATATATGGATTTAAAATTTTCGTCATAAATAAACTTCTTAACGTATTATTTCTAATGTACAATAAATATTTAATTTGTGATAAAACTACTTTATTCACATTCTATTTTAATGTTCAATTTTAATGTAATGGTGAAGATAAAACTGATTGAGTATTTTTTTTTTTAATATATATATATATATATATAATATGGAACTTGACATGCGTTTGTATGAAATATAATTATAATTATAAGAATTTACAAATCATAAAAGGGTGAATTATAATAACAATAATAATATTTATATAAAAATTATGGAACTTTACATACTTACCCTATGGAATGCGTTTGTGTGAAATATAATTATAATAATTTACAAATAATAAAAGGGTGGATTATTAATAATAAAATATCATTATGATAAATAAATAAATAAATATTAATATATCATTTGATTATTATACTTTCACATTTACTCACCACACATTTTTAATTTAGAATGAGTTTTAAGTTGACATATCGAAAATAGTTGAAAGTGACATTTAATCTTTTATATGGATTAATTAATGATTTATTGGATTTAAATATTTTTAAGGGTTAAATACGTTTTTAGTTTCTATATTTTTGGACGATTTTGGTTTTAGTTTATTTTCAAACTAAGGTACAATTTAGTCCTTTAATTTTAGAAAATTCTGATTTTAGTCATTTTTACCAAATTTTTTTAACAGTTAAAAAAATTTGGTAAAAATGAATAAAACCAGAGTTTTCTAAAATTAAAGGACTAAATTATACCTTAATTTGAAAATAGACTAAAACTAAAAACGTCAACAAATATAGAAACTAAAAACATATTTAATCCTATTTTTAATTACTAGTAACAAAAATTGCAGTGACAAACTTGTAATAAAAAATTGATTTTTAACCATAAATGTATTGTTCCGCGCATATAACGTATCTTTTAAGTACAGTTCAGGAGAGTAACTGTCTTCTTTTTCCCACAGGTGACTTTCAAACAACAATTGTATGCATAATTGTCGTAGAAGATTGACATTTCGTCTCTTTTCACATTTCCGTGCTCATTTTCACTACACTCTTCATCATCCATTCGAATTTCTTGGTAAAAAAAATATAAAATATCATAAGTACAAAGCACTTTTTTTTTTGTGTTACTCTCCAATTTAGATAAGTTTTTTTTTATAATTTTAATTTTTTTAGTGATTATTATTTATAAATTATATTTTATTAGATTTTATTATTTAGATATATTTGTTTTATTGGATGTATGGTTATATTTTTGTTGAAATTAAAAATATTGTTGCATGCTCTCTGAATTTCAAGTCAAAATATTAATTATTAGAAATATTTGTTTTATTGAATGTGCTCGTATTAAATCCAGAGTTCTTCGATCCCGATAGTTATTCTTTATTATTTTTTATCTCTTACACATGCTCATTAAGAGGTTATTAGTTTCCTATTTGAAATAATATATTGTTTTGTGTTGTGTTCTTCCAGTTTTAAATGTTTTTGTATGTTAATTTCACTTTATATGAAAAAAATAAAGATGTTGTATTGACAATAATTATTGTATAAAATTTTAATTGTTTGGTTGAACAATTTAAGAAGAATAATTACATTATATTGATTAATTAGTACAGAAATTATAATCTATATATCATTTTATGCAATTTTGATTTATTGCATTTTGTGTTGATCTTCATGTGTATAATGTAGAAATTTTGTGTGAACACTTTCATTTTAGTCACTTGAAGACTAATGTAAAATATTGTCAAAATTTTATAAAATATAAAAAATGATTACAATTCATGTACTATTCAATTATATTAAAATAAAATCTTTTCGAATGAGATAGGTCATATACATAAAAAAGTGAGTTTTACATGCATTGATAGATAACTAATTTGTATGTTAATTTCACTTTATATGGAAAAATAAAGATGTTGTATTGACAATAATTGTATAAAATTTTAATTGTTTGGTTGAACAATTTAAGAAGAATAATCACATTATATTGATTAATTAGTACATAAATTATAATCTATATTTCATTTTACGCAATTTTGATTTATTGCATTTTGTGTTGATCTTTATGTGTATGCTTGAATGTAGAGATTTTGTGTCAATACTTTCATTTTATGTCACTTGAAGACTAATGTAAAATGTTGTCAAAATTTTATAAAATATAAAAAATGATTACAATTCATGTACTATTCAATTATATTAAAATAAAATCTTTTCGAATAGGATAGCGTCATATACATAAAAAAGTGAGTTTTACATGCATTGATAGATAACTAATTTGAACCTTGTATTTACAAAACATAAATATGGATCGGAGTTAAATTAATTTATCACGTATAAGTAACGATTATGAAAGAGAGTGAACGAGTTTATATCGTTCGCTTAATATAACTGGAAGTGTAGAAAATGAAGTAATAATGAGGTGTCTTTGTGTGCCTAGTAATCATTGTTTACGGCTAGGATTATTGGTGTATAATCTCGTTCGCTTCCATATCTTACGTCTCTCAGTGTTAATGTCAACCCAGCAGAGTGCTTTCGTCATTGGTGTTCTTTTCGATCTCTATGCATTTTCCTCTACCCCTACCATACTTTGACTTAGTAGTTTCCACCGCCTATCCAAGGTTGATCCCGAAATTTTTTTTGGCTTTTTAATGATATCTCTATATAAACTATTGTGATTTCCTAAGCTTTTAACGAATGTTTGAAACTGTCATGATTTCATATGACTTTTGTTGACATCTAAAATAACATTTGTTAAAATAGTTACAGCTAATATTTTCAACCAATAGAGAGTGAATTGGTTTTTTAATAATTTGAATTTTTTTTTGGTTTCAAAACATCTTTAGTCAATTAACATATGTACGGTATAATGCTTAGCTTTTAAAACCTTTACAATTATCAAGATGCTAAAAAATATGAAAGAAATAACAAGAAACACAAAGTTATATACTGGTTTGATTCTTTAAAAATCCACATCCAATTTCTAGAATCCTTAGCTAGAATTCCACAAAAAAATATCAAAAGTTAGGATTACAAGATTCGCATATGTAAAATCTACATTCTATATATATAAGAACTTGAAATACTCTTCAAGATTTTAAACCAAAGTAATGCTACACTTAATTATCCTAACCTATCACTTACACAGTGAAGGAATTATAAAAAAATAACAAACAAAATATATGAAACGAATACACCTGTATGATGTGCATATTTTACAACTCAAATCATAGGCCAAACCAAAAAATTGTAGAACCAATCCAATCTTCTTTAAATCTTGATGAAAATTTGGAAAATTATGTCAATCATTCCAAGAACTCTTGGATATTTCTTTCTCTCATTTTTTATTTATTTACAAAAGGGTAGTTAAGAGTGAGAATGAAGTTGGATTTTAAAGAGAAATTTGTTTACTGATGATATTAATCAATTATGAAAATAACCTAATTGACTGATGGTCTTCAGTTTTGAAAACTTGTAAATATGTTCTGTTTTTATCAATTATATTAGTAGATCAATCGATTAATACAAATCAATAGATATATAATTTGAAATGAATATTTTTCATGCCAAAACTAAGCTTAATTGATTGTGTTATGATTAATTTGATTTTAAGATCATTTTAACTAGGCTTACAACATTTCTAAATTCAACAAATAACTAATATACTTTAACAACTATTCTATCAACCAAACATCACTTAACATTAAATATTTCAAGTTTATACCAATATTTGCTTTGCACATCATACAAAACAATGATTTTATCTTTTTTAACATATTAACAACAATGGTTCAAAAAATATCTTGGTAGGCCCAATTTAATTGTGGTGAAACGTGTTTTCTATGATAATGAATTATTTGTGTATTTGTTGAAGAACTCAATAATTAGCAATTAGTGTGAGTAAAAAAAAAAGTGTTATACGATAAGAGATTTATAAGTATAATACTTTGATTTCAAAAGAAAGTTTTGAATGTATTATGAGAATTTATAATTGGAGAAATTATAAGAATCAAAGTATATTAGAAATTTCACGCTGATATTAAATGAAATAAACTTTATATAAAAAATAGATATAAATGATTTTAGATTTTATGATTTCGTAAGTGATTACAATTATTATTATTATTATTATTATTATTATTATTATTATTATTATTATTATATATATATATATATATATATATATATATATATATATATATATTTTGCTAACTTGCGTACTTCTGTTTTTAGTTGGTACATTTTAACAATGTGTACTGGATTTTAGTAGACAAAAATATCCTAATATATCATAAATTTTAAGTTTTAAAGTTAAGGGTATTTTAATAATTTTCATTCTCAAAACTAAAAAAATAACCAAAACATTTGCTCACCTCCCTCATTCTTCTCAACCCTTTCTCTTTCATCTCTTTCGTTCTAACATTTACTCTGTCATTCCTATGCTAGTCCCAACTGAAAAAACATTCGTTGTTAAACAATTTCATTATCTTCAATTTCAGGAAAAGGTTCATTCAAGATCTCTTCAATTTCATCATCTTCACTTACCTCTCTAATTTCATCATCTACGGATGTCGAATCATCATCTCTAAAAAAATTTCAGGCCAATTACCATTTCCTTCAAATGTCATTATGTTTGTAAAAATTAGATAAAATTAGATAATACAAAATTTATAAAATGAAAAATCATTATAAAATCATTTTTTGTAAGAAATTGTTTAACCGTGCGTGTTTCTGATTTTTTCCAGGACAATTACGAATTCCTTCGGATGTCATTATGCTTGTGAAAATTAGATAAAATTATATAAGACAAAAATTATGAAATAAAAACTCATTATAAAATCATTTTTTTTTGTAAGAAATTGTTTAATAGCGAATGTTTCTGATTTTTTTCAGTTGGGGCTAGGGTAGCAATGACAGAGAAAATGTTGGAGTGAGAAAGATGAAAAAAAAGAAAGAGTTGAGAGGAATGAGGGAAGTGAGCAAGGGTTTGAGGTTTTGTTTTTTTTTTTTAGTTTTGAAAATGAAAATTATTAAAATATCTTTAAAACTTAGAATCCATGATATATTATGGTATTTTTGTCTACTAAAACCCGATATACATTACTAAAATATACCAACTGAAAAACAAGTGTACGCAAGTTAGCAAATCCCACCCACACACACACATATATATATATATATATATAATTTTATTTTAAGATGTGTGTTTATATTTATACATTTCTTACATGTCCTAGGTTATCTGACTCAAAATAATACACCAATTAAACTAATAATGACAAATACCTTAGTACAGTAATTAACAAACACACAATAAGACAGAAGATTAAGGATGTATTTAGATTGAAAAAAGATTATTACGAAAATAAATAAATAAATTTGATGAAATAAAAATAAAATCATGATATTATTTACTTAAAAAATATGATTTAAATGGATTTAGAACGAAAGTTAGTGAAAATTTATACATAATTTATGAGTATAATACATTAAAAATAAATTTTCATAGATAAAATTATATAATTATTATTTTACTCTTGTGATGTAAATTTAAATATAAACAATAAAAATTATATTAAAATAAAATTAAAGTTGTTATATAAAATTACAAAAATAAATTTTATATTATTATTATTATTATAATTATTATTAAGCACTCATGTTCTACGGCTGTCATCTTCAACCGTCCATAAGGTCAACCATTTCCAACATATGTACATCTATGGAAACCTCCGACCTACACTTTTTTTCAGCTTCTTCATCTTTACCAACCTCTTTCTTTCATCACAGTCCACACCCACACAAGGATCATTTGGTAAATTTACTTTTCATCTCTTCAAATATTATTATCTCAGCCAGGATGGATTAAAACCTCTCTCTCCCAAGTCCACAGCCGCATATCTCCATAAACAAGCTTCATCCGCTCTCTCCCTTCATCGCCTAAGAAATAAAAAACAATGAAAACAATAATAATAATAATAATAATAATAATAATAATAATAATAATAATAATAATAATAATAATAATGAAACAAAACTAATAACATATATAATCGGTAAAAGAGTAAGTGATATAAAAGTAAATAAGAACAAACTTGTTTTAGAAAAAAAAAAAAAGAGTTTGACGATAGTAAGACCATTATGGATTCACAATATTGAGAATATTCATCACCCATCAATTAAGAAATTTCATATAATCATGGCATAATATTTAATATAAATTTTAAATTAAATTTAATATAAATGTCATTTAACTTTTTCATTTATACTTTCAGACTTTTAACCTGTTCTCAAATTTGTAAAAGAATAAAAAAAAATATTTTATAAATATTTTTCATATAAATAATTAGGTTTATATGAATGGATTAATCTATACTTTAATAATTAGTATTATGTATATAAATCTACTATAAATTATTTTTCGGACATATATCTTTAGTTTTTTAGTTATTTGATATTTTAATTTTTTTTTACGTGGTGTTACGTATCAATGTGGTGAATGTTAAGGGTTATTATTTTGATTTCAATTTAATATTTATATATGTTTTTTTTATTCAATTTAATCTTATTTTTCTAAATGAAATAATTTAATTCTTAAATTAAGAAAAAATTTAATATTTGTATAAATATTATATTAATATTTTTTTCTATTAAAAACAATTTTTTAACATGTTCTATTATTGTATATTATTAATCTACATTTTCTTAATCATGATTTTAATCACTAAATTTTAATATAAATATTAGTATAATATTCATGTTAGACATATTATCTTTAGTTAGTTTGTTATTATTTCTTATTTGTATTTTAGGTTTACTCCATGTTTCTTCTATTATAAAATAGAGAATTGTATGTGTGTATTTAACACAAGGGATTAATTCCAATATATAATTTTCATTATATTTAACATGATATCAGAGCATAAGGTTCCTCTAAGGTAAAAGTTCCTGGTGCCTCTACCACTACATTTGTCGCTGCCGACGGCAGGACCATCTACCGCTGCCGGCGGCGTCGTTGTCTACCGTTGTTGTCTATTGTTGCCATTATCGGAGTTTAAGTTTCGACCGACGATCACACATTTTTTATCGTCTCGGCCAGGTGACTACCATGCCATTAACAACGCCTTCATCCATCAGAGTTCCTTTCAAAGTTATGGTTTTGCTCCCTTTTTCGTCGTGCATGTTTATCCATAGCTTCTTCAGCTGTTGTCTCTTCTGACCTCTCTTTTCACCATTGCGTTTGACTCGTCCATATATGCTTTTTTCATGGAAAAGATGGTTTGTTGTTAGTTTATTTATAGTTGTGGTGGCTCTCCAACAATTACTTCTTTATCCACTGGTGGCATTCTTCAAGGACAATTTGCAAGAAGAGATTTATATGGAGCAACCTCCCAGATTTGTTGCTCAGGGGAGTCTTCTGGGTTGGTATTTTGTCTTCTATGTCGTCTTGCAAATCATTAGCTGATGGATTATATTAGTAGCAAGTTTGGGACATATGTATGTACCAACCTTGAGGGGGAGTGATAGATATATTATCTTTATTTTATATTTATTTTTAGTTAGTTTGTTATTAT